>CM065714.1:34014398-34016898 GCA_033310375.1 Conus canariensis
TCTTTCTGTCCTTCTTACCTTCTTCTTCCGAATTGTCCTCACGCGATGTTGCTCCCTTGGCGAACTCGAGACCGAAACCAACTTCCCTTCTCCCCTTTCCTCTCTGTTTTGTTTGTTTACTTGTTTATCTGATGATTTTCTTTAATTTATTCATTCATTTATTCATAGAGCTTTCCTTCTTGCTTGTTCCTGTACAGTGCCCTCTTTTCCCTGGCATTATTCCCCCCTCACCGCTCAGTCAGTGAGGTTCGGCTACACAGGGTCACAGCCAAATATGGGCTGTTGCAGTTTGTCGTATCCCCATCGATTGGTCAGTGGTGTTCGGCTACACAGGGTCACAGCCAAATATGGGCTGTTGCAGTTTGTCGTATCCCCATCGATTGGTCAGTGGTGTTCGGCTACACACGGTCACAGCCAAATATGGGCTGTTGCAGTTTGTCGTATCCCCATCGATTGGTCAGTGGTGTTCGGCTACACAGGGTCACAGCCAAATATGGGCTGTTGCAGTTTGTCGTATCCCCATCGATTGGTCAGTGGTGTTCGGCTACACACGGTCACAGCCAGGTATGGGCTGTTGCAGTTTGTCGTATCCCCATCGATTGGAATCAGGCTTGAAGAAGGTGGTAAGATTCGGAGAGGACGGGGGCCGAGATGTAGAGGGAGAGGAGGAGGAGGGGCGGGGGGTGGGGTGGGGGGCGGTATTGACCAGAGAGTATTGTGGGCAGTTGTTTTCTTTCATTTCAAAAGTTGGCATAATCTCTCTCTCTCTCTCTCTCTCTCTCTCTCTCTCTCTCTCTCTCTCTCTCTCTCTCTCTCTCTCTGTCTGTATGTGTGTGTGTGTGTGTGTATGTGTCTGTGTCTGTGTCTGTATGCGCGCGCATGCGTTTTTGTGTATGCGTGCGCGTGCGTTTTTTTTTTCCCTGGTGTGTGTGTGTGTGTGTGTGTGTGTGTGTGTGTGTGTGTGTGTGTGTGTGTGTGTGTGTGTGTGTTTGTACGGGCGCGTGAGAGAGAGAGAGAGAGAGAGAGAGAGAGAGCGGGAGAGAGAGAGAGAGAGAGAGAGAGAGAGAGAGAGAGAGAGAGGAGAGAGTAACCAACAAACGAATGAACGAATTGAACTTGTATTTCAAGAGCATGATGAACTAAGCACTATTTTGCTTTGTGCAAAGTCATCGGTATCGGCAAGCCGATGAGAACTGTCGCTGGATGGACGAGGTACCATCTTCAAAAGAATAGTTCCACTCACACTGTCTCCGCGAGAATGTAAGTATTGTCGTCAGTAAGGGGCTTCATATGAAGTGTGCTGAGCACGCTGGATCAGAACACTCACCACTGAACCCCTGAAATGATTGCAGCAGGCATACAGTGTCTCCTCTGGTGGGGTGCATCACGACGACTTCAGCGTGCTATTGAGAGAGGCACGTAGAGAGGAGACAGAAAAAAAAAATCGTTGTGTGTATCCATCCTTCTGGGCCAAGCAGAGCAAAAAAACCCCACAATGTACTCCTTGAACGTTTTATGTACAAAGTAGAAACACACGGACAGAGGGATTGAGAGAATGGAGCATGCTGGGGGAGGGGAGGTGCAAGAGGGGTGAAGAGAGGCCTGGGGTGAGGGAAGCGACAGTTGGGAGATGGGATTGATGGGGGGGGGGGGGTGATGGAGGAAGAGAGGACAGGATGCAGAATAATGGGACAGGGAAGGTGAGACATTGAAAAGGATATGATTAGTCACCTTGACTTTGGATCACCATATTTTGGGATAAAGTGGAGTAAGACTGGACAGCCTTAGTTGCAGCGTGAGGCGACTGCTGGCGGACATCTAAACACATCTTCAAACTACTTATAATGACTCCGCCGAACATTGTGGACATACGAATCACCACAAGACCAAACACGACGCGTTTTGACCTCTTAGGTCTTCTTTTAGACAGGATAAACAACACTCAGGACAACGAAAATGAAGAACGAGCCATCACTGATCTTTGTCGAATTCGTCGCATGATGAGCGTTGAATGAAAAACTTTTTTTTAATGACCACAAAATCACATTGTAGTCTCGCAAAGAAAGCTGATCAGTTACGGATGAATTTCTGATGTCATTCAATGCCCGTATTGGGCCGAATTCGACAAAGATAAGTGATTGCTCGTTCTTCATTTTTTGTTATCCTGAGTGATGTTTATCATATACTGAAGAAGACCTAACAGGTCAAAACGCGTCGTGTTTGTCTTTGTGTGTGTGATTCGTTTGTCAACGTTGTTCGGCGGAGTCTGTCACACTGTGCATAAATGCATGCCCGCACTCATCCCAGCATTCACTCCGTGCACACGCAATCTCTCCAAACAACCAAAAGGCGCACTATAATAATTCTTCTTATCCCCTCCTCTCCAGGGAATAATTTACTAAACAATAATCAACTTTTCAAATCTTTCAACTGGTTTGTTTCTAAGAATTATTTTTCATTCCTCCTCTCCAGTGGAGGTACAGACATTCCACAGATCCAC
>CM065714.1:34021898-34024398 GCA_033310375.1 Conus canariensis
CTAACTTGGAGAGTCTTGGGTGTCCGCTTAGATGTTGAATCCGGTGAGAAAACCTCTAACCTGACTGTCTCAAGCACGAATCGAATCCAGGACCCCCGGTTGAAGAGAACATTGCTTTACCACAAGGCCAATCAGGCAATATGTTATGAAAAGAAGCGCGGGGCACAGCCCTGCCACGTTAATGTCATAGAGCAAAACGGAACCCCGCCGCAGCATCTACACCATGCTTATTCTCACTAATCATTCATAAACACACCGTCACGGTAACGACAGGAACCTGCGTTCTATTCCAGAGTTTACCCAGTTCCATTTAAAGCTCAATAGATCACCAGTCGTGGCTACAACGAAAAATACCACAAGATCCAAGCGAAAGCCGTCTCAATCTGGGCCAGAAGACAGAGAACTAGAATGTAGGTTCACTATCAACTCCACAACCTATGCGACCAGAATATCCGGAACAACTCACAGGCGTAAGATGGGCGGTAGAACCGCTGTAGACTGAACGCTCGGAGACAGTGTGGGGCTGGGGTCTCTGGTATCTGAGCCAAACAGCATCTGTTGCTGGATCGTAAGGACAAATCTCACGCCGGGTTTGACGCTAAGCGTACTGGCCACTGCGGCATGACTTTCGACCAGGCTAAACGGTCATGTATTGCCGGGTGAAGACCGTCTCTCACGATGAAAACTTGAAGGTGTCTCTCTTGTAGTTGTAATTCAAACACTCGACATACAAAAACAAACTAAAAAAAAAAAAAGAGAAAAAGACAAAAAGAAAGAACGAAAAGAAAAGAAAAAGAAGAAGAAGAAGAAAAAAAGTCATCTTTTGTCATCAATATGGGACCATCTTTCAATACGAGTGTCATCGGAAATGTCAGCACGTGAAAGCACGAACGGTTGAATCCCTTTCTGAAGTAATAGGCTCATAATTTAAATGTTAAAGTGATTTAAAATTGCATGGGCAGCTCTCGAGGTCAACAGACCTTTACACCGATTAAAAACTGCTGCACGTGCAGCCTGCCAGACGAGGAAAGACGAGAAAGTCCGCAGGTACAAATGGTCGCACTGACCCTTGTGAACAGACAGTGTCCTCATTCAGACAAACGTTTAATTAACTAACTAGCATCGTCCGCTTATGTGACTTCGGCGATCTGGACGATCTTTTTGCCTTTGTTCGAAATTACACGATCCAGGATCGTTGAATTACGCATGACTCGACGATCCCGGGTGAGAGGAGGAAAGGGACTGCTCCTCACGCTCTGGGAACTGGTCATGATCAAGCAAAGGGAGGTAAGCATGCCACAATTCATCAGCGATGAAAATTGGTTTGTGGTTGGTTGACCTTAATTTGCAAACTTTCTTCAGTATTCAAAGTTCATGGTACTTTTGAAGTAGATATGCGGAATTTTTGGACACAGAGAAAGCTAAAACCGACCCCCCCCCTCTCCCCCCCTTCTCTCAAGACATTGCCGAGCTCAGTCAGCCTCGTGGTCCATCAAGTCAGCTGACAGCAGACAGAGGGCTATTTTGATGGCTAGGAGGATGTGTGTTGTGTTCTGTTCGTGAAAAGATAAGTCGGTTAATTTGTAGACAGTCACAACAACGCAACGATTTGCGCCAACAAGATCATGGATAGCCGAGTTCAATTACAGGGACCGTCGCAAGCCCAGCATATTGTTACCCAGACATCTAGTTTGCTCACTCGAAAAAAAAAATGAAAAAAAAGAAAGAAAGAAAGAAAAAAGTCCTAATGGACAGTCCTGCTAATATGCCGGGCAAAATCAAACATGGCAAAGGACGCCTGAAACGTTTATTGACTATCTGAACTGGTTTCAGACCAGCCGTCCGATTCGCTGCAGCACAACGGACCCTGGCTGACTGAGTGCAAACCTCGGGAGGTCAATTTGAATGAAACAATCCCCGCCACGCGCCCAGCGGCACGCGCCACGCCCGTCGCCTCGTTTTGGTCTGTCAACACGCTGTTATGTCGCCTTCATGAGACCGGAGAGCGGATCAAGAGGGAGAGCACCGCGCGGGGAACAGACATGAAAAGCGTGGCGGTGATGTAAGGCATGTTTGAGGTCGTGAGGGGCAGTCTCACTGGACTGTGAACGGAGGCCGTCGAGAAATGGGCCGGGGATCTCTGTTTCTTCCTGTGGACGACCACACACGTTACGCGTGTTCACCGACGTCCCGTCTGCCTTGAAGCAATCTTTCCATCTGCCTGAGAACCCCCGTATGCGCGTAGTACGGTCTGTCCAGAAAACTGCTGTCGTTGTAGTTTACCAATAACCAGTCAACTTCATGGCTAAATCAGAACAGACACCACTTTACAGCGTGGACGTGAATCGGCAGCAGTGCAGTGTCTTCTCTCGTGGGTTGCCTCATGGAGGTGTGATAATGATAGCTGCCAGTTAACTGCTGCAACTGGGACTGCGACAGATCGAATTCAGGGGTGGGTATGTAAGAATCAGCCAGAATGATGAAAGAGCAATTGAACAAA
>CM065714.1:34029398-34031898 GCA_033310375.1 Conus canariensis
AAAACATCGGGCATCATCCGTGGCCCATAATGAACATACCTAAAAATTTTCAGAAAGATCGGCCCAGTAGTTTTGTCTGGAGCGAGTGGAACATATTTTGACCACGGACACCCAAACACACAGACACACACACACAGACAGCATTTCTTCGTTCCCATTCTAAAGTACTCCCTGTTCTATAAGAACTGGGAGTACAAAAAGAAAGAAAGAAAGAAATGAACAAAGACGGATTTCCCGTCTCACGGCGTCTAACAACCACCCCATCGTCCCAAAGATCAGTACGAGGATAAATAAATAAAAAGGTTTTTTTAAGTATGTAAAGGCAGGATTTCCTGTCTTCCGGCGCCCAACAACCACCCCATCGTCCCAGAGCTCAGTATGATATTAAAACAGATTAAAGGCGTTTGAAGTCTCCGTCGCCTCAGCGAAACGGTCTCATCTGCAAGCCAAACACGCCGACAGACTCTTGAGAAGATCAGCAATTCCTACACCACGGCAGAGCGGACGGCTTTCATGGGGCACTGAGCTGGGGGGTGGAGAGAAACTGTCAAGGGTAGTGTCAACTGTCTCGGTGAACTTTGTAACTTGACCCTGTTTAGACTCTTCTTTCGAGGAAACAAAAC
Source organism: Conus canariensis (assembly GCA_033310375.1). Lineage (NCBI taxonomy): Eukaryota > Metazoa > Mollusca > Gastropoda > Neogastropoda > Conidae > Conus > Conus canariensis. The sequence continues at coordinate 34,030,022 of CM065714.1, forward strand.
TGGTTCGCACTTCCGGTTCTTACAGTATGGGAGGTAGCTAGCCAGTCGTTTTTTTTTTTCACTTTCTTTTTTCGTCGTCAAATGAAGTCCACTGGTCTCACGTTGGGTATGCGCATGCACGTGCACCCCCTTCGTCCCCCCCCCCCCCCCCCCCCCCCCCCCACACACACACACACAGAGACGCGACGTGCGGGTACTCGCCTACGCCTATGAAGGTCACACACACACACACACACACACACACACACACACACACACACACACACACACACACAAAAAACAGAGACAGAGACAGAGAAATGAATGGAAATACAAGAAGAAAGTGTGTGCCCCCTCATTGCCTTCCTTTCCTCACAAGCATTACACTTGATACACGAACATTAGTGTACAGATCACGGTGGGCTTCTACGCTACTACGTTCTCCACAAACATCACATCCTCTTCTTGATTTGAGGGCTGGAGAGGACAGTCGTAGGAACAAACTAAATGAATGATAAGTATAATCATTAGAATGAAAACTACAATTTCATTGACACCCAAGCAGAACTGTCCGTTCCTCGTTTCTCTGTTTTACTGCCTTTCAAAGGGCAATGTTTTTGCCATCGTCTGTTTTCAAAACAATGAAGGATTATCTCTAACGGTTCTGAGAAATAACAAGATTTATATAAAACGTCCTATGGCTTACGATTTTAAAGGATAGCGATGGGCGGTGGATGGGGGTAAGATGGAAGACGACATAACAGAGACGAAAGAACAACAGCAGCAGCAACAACCACAACGACACAGGTAGCCTAAAACTGAGCTGAAATGAAACCTCCATCGGTGTGGGCACGGACATTCTCAGAACTATCTTGTAAGCCATGACCACACACTCCAAACAACAATACACCTACAGAAAATCATTCTGATTTGGATTCCTTCCCGGAGGGATAGTTCCCAAACAGTCGTTGTTCTCAGAGGCTCAGAGATACGATCTCTCGATGCGTAGATGAAATAGCCAGCATCTTCATCGGTTCCTGGTCCAACTGCACAGTTTCTGAGACGATGCGGGGTGCCAACCCCAAGCCAAGTCCCCTCAAAACGTACCGCAGCAGTACAAGTGAGTGCGGCACGCGCCACAGTCTTAACAGACATTCATTTTAATGGAAAGTGGAAAAAGACTGTGAAGAGCCCTAGGACCTGATCAGGGTTGCTTCTTATAAACTGGTTCCAGCCATACAGGATAAACTTTTGGAGGTGCTCCTGGCACCGAATTTCACGGGCTGGCCCACTGGGTGACACGTGCCGCGCCGGCAGCCAGTCGGTGCCCAAGTGCTTTCAGCCATGATTCTGACAAGATTTGGCTTCCGCGTCTCAGCACTCCCCCCCCCCTCCCCCCTCCCCTTTCCACTTCCACTCTCGATCCGGGCGGCAGACAGACGTGTTCACACTGTATTGTTCCACAGCACCATGAGGAGGGGGGGGGGGACATTGTGGAGGAGGTAGGGTGACAAAATGGCTGAAAAGCGTCGGCAAAGAGCTGAGCTTGTGCCGCCCAGAAAGGGCAAACACTGGAACGGTGGTCCATTAGGCCTGCCACCAGCCTCTTCGGCCTCCTCGTGCTCCTCCTGCTGGACAGCGCCCTCCTCTCACAGACCGGCCGTTTTTCCCTGCGTGCGGGTTAATTCAATAATGGCCGCCAAGGCCGAAGTCTGAATTTAAGCGTCATTGATCAGGGGCTGGACCAATGCGGCAACGTTGTCTTTACCGTCCTTCATGTAGCCTGTGAATCTGCAAACTGTTGGGTAATGCCAGCGCAAACACTGGACGCATGGCGCCAATTTCCTCCCCCCCCCCCTCCCCCCCTCCCCCGGCCATCGACCACCAGCCGTTCTGGC
>CM065714.1:34041898-34054398 GCA_033310375.1 Conus canariensis
ATCATCATCGTCATCATCTTCATTTTCGTCAACATCGTTATTATTGTCATCACAATGGTTGCTTTTGTTGGGGAATTGACCTAGTGGATAAAGCATAGTTCTCTTGATCCAAGAATCGAGGGGCTCAATATCCCCCTCCCCCACCCCTACACACACAAATGCGCGCACGCAGCTGTCGAGGCAAATCAACTACTTTATCTTTCTTGCCCTGATCGTGGTTTAGTCTCAAACTTCTAACCGGAAAAGAAGTCGACTCGTTTTACATCTTTAGGTCTGTGAATCATTCCAGGGAAATTCTGAAGAAAGTCGGCTCCTTCTGTTGTTGTGGATTATTCAATGAAGATTATAATTCTCATTAAATATATCAGTTCCTTTGGTATTTTTAGTATTGTGGATTATTTCATGAAAGTCCTGAGTCCGAAGCAAATCGCTTTCTTTAAGTGTTTTCAGTATTGTACCTGATCTGACACACGTCAGTGGTACCTTTAGTATTATGGCTTATTCCAACGAACGATTCCGAAGTCAATCGGTCCATTTAGCATATGTATTTGTGTAGCTTATTCCATAAGAATTCTGATTCTGAGGCAGATCGGCTCGTTTGATATCTTTAGTAAACAGCGGTTTTCTTTGAGAATTGTCATTCAAAGGTAAGTCAGCTCACTTGGAATCTTAAGTTGTGTGGGATATTTCATTAAAAAGAATTGATTCCGAGACTTGTAGAGCTTGTTGAGTATCTGCAGTGGTGTGTTGTTCCTTGATGATTCTGTTTCTGATACAAATAAGATCGTTGAATGTGTTTAGTATGGTAGGTTATTCCTAGAGAATTCTGATTCTGAAACAGATCAGCTCGTTGATTGTCTTTAGTATTGTGAGTTATTCCTATGGAATTCTGATTCTGTGGCAGATTGGCTTATTTTGATATTTGTATTATGTGGGCTATTCCTTGAAAATTCAGATTCTGCGCCAAGTCGACTTGCTTAGCGTCCTTAGTGTTGCGATGGTTTATTTCTTTGGGTTTCTGATGCTGAGGTCAGAATATTCATAAGAGGTGCGTTGTGCTGCTAGACTTTAGATTCAGAGGCAAGACGGCTCGATTAGCTTCTCCGATATTGTGTGCTATCTCTGCACAATTCATATTTTGAGGCAAGCGGCTCATGTCAAGCTTTTAGGATTGCGGTCTGTTCTGCGAAGGTTTCGATTTTAGAGAAAATATTCAGTTCCGCCCCATCCCCACCCCCACTCCCATCACCTGTTCCCCACCTCCTCTCCCTCACTCTCCCGCCCTCCGCCATCCCCGTACCCACCCTCCCTCGTTCCCTGCACCCTCCGACGAATGAAGTCCAACAGTCTGGAATCGATGGTAGGGATCAAAACATCGTCGGTCCGACGTTAATATACACTTGTCGTGTTAGTCTGTCTACCTCTGTACATGCGCCTCTGTTTGTTGTTCATCTCTTTCTCACTTCCACCACTGTTCTTCCCTCATCCATTTTCTTCTGCCCTCTTGTACTCACCCGCCTTCCCTCTCGTTCCTCTTACCACCATCATCCGCCCTGCCGCACTCTCTTTGTCCCTTCCATCGCTCGCTCTCTCTCTCTCTCTCTCTCTCTCTCTCTCTCTCTCTCTCTCTCTCTCTCTCTTCTATGTATCTCTCTTAATACAACACTTGATTCACTGACTGTCAATCATACGTATGAGTGGCAGAGCAATGGACCTAGAGGCCAATCCGCAGGCGAGTCACTCTGTTTGCGTGTCACTTTCAGTATAATCCGAGGGAAAACACAGAGCACTTTTGTGGCTGTCGACACGATAAAATAACAGAAACAGCAGCAATAATAACAACAACAACGACGACGACGATGACGATAACAACAATAATATGAAGTTACTCCCGTCAAAGATTAAACAGAATTTCATGATGCTTATAGCCCAGCCGTCCAAAAAGGGTCACATCAGGGCAGTGACTTCGTCGAAGCCAGTTGTCTGAAATGTGGACATTCACCTATGTTTCTATTTATCTTCTCTATCTATGCATCTATCAATCTGTCTATTGGGTATCTAAATATCTAGGCACCGAAGGTTCTTTTTCGTTTACTTTATGAAGGAAAAAAAGCGTAGATCTATTTCAATTTTTTTTCAAATGCAACAAAAATACATTAACACCCACATTCAAAAACAGGACTGCAACGAAAATACATTAACAGCCACATTCAGAAACAGGACTGCAAAATGGCAGGGATACAGTTTATCACAAAACAACAACAACAACAACAAAATCGCTTTTGCGCCATTTTTGATGCAACAATATTGCTAATCGGAACGATATCTGGATTTGCAAATGAACTGAAAACAAGGAAAGAAACGACAATTACTATGATCAAAACCACGACACATTCAAGGACGACAACTCTTACTTGCGCTGTAAGCCGATGTTTGCGGAAGGGGATGGGGATGAGGGTGGCATGGGGGAAGCAGGGGGGCGGAGTGCAGGGAGATAAGAGGGTAGCGTAAAAGGGAGGTAAGTGAACGGAAAGATGAGAGAGGAGGGGAATGGGGGGGGGGAGGGGAGAGAACAAGGGGGTAATGTGATATTTTACATGAAAGGGCACATCTCCATCAGTCACGCTGAAGTCTTCATCAGGTCCTATGGCATATCCACGAACCAGTACCAACGCGCGGGACAAAACTGTTGGGAAAGAAGTGAAGAAGACGAACAAACGAACAAATAAATAAACAATGATGGAAAGAAGATGATGTAGGGTGTGTGTTAGAGAGAGAAAAACAATTAGGAGAACAAGACTGGGGGACGTGAGAGGTAGAGAGAGCGAGAGAGAGAGGGGGGTATTCACATATATATATATAAAGAGTGAGAGAGAGAGAGAGAGAGAGAGAGAGAGAGAGAGAGAGAGAGAGAGAGAGAGATTACAAAACGATTTTTCAACTGGGCTAAAAACGGAGAAATTAAATTATTTTCTGACCGTGCGCTTCTTGAGATAAAACAACAAACAAGCAAACAAGAAAAAGGCACGAGGAATGGAAAATGCCAGCCTGTTGGATCAGGTTAGGAAATGTTCTGGAAGACAATGTCAAAAACAGAGGTGTGCAAAGTTATCGGAGAGAGAGAGGGGGGGAGGGGAAGAGAGAGAGAGAGAGAGAGGAGAGAGAGAGAGAGAGAGAGAGAGAGAGAGAGAGAGAGAGCAGAAGCGGTTGTTTTGCTTCTGCGAAAGGTGAAACACTTTATTCAAATTCAGTCACAAAGAATTGATGAAACAGCAATCGGAAGCAAAACCAAAACGAAACAGAGGCAGATATGGTGGGAGAGGAAAATTGAGGGGCGAAAGAGTGGGGATGGAGGTGAAGGGGATTTACATGCCTTTCCATTCTATGAAAAGTTCAGTTATCGTTGCAAGGAGCATCACACAATTACCCCCCCCCCCCCCTCTCTCTCTCTCTCTCTCTCTCTGTTTTGTGAGCGCGCAGGCGTGTGTGTGTGTGTGTGTGTGTGTGTGTGTGTGTGTGTGTGTGTATGTGTGTGTGTGTGTGTGTGTGTGTGTGTGTGTGTGTGTGTGTGTGTGTGTGTTGTGTGTGTGTGTGTGTGTGTGTGTGTGTGTGTGTGTGTGTGTTGTGCGTGTGTGTGTGTGTGTTGTGTGTGTGTTGTGTATGTGTGTGTGTGTGTGTGTGTGTGTGTGTGTGTGTGAGAGAGAGAGAGAGAGAGATGAAACAGTGTGTGTGTGTGTGTGCGTGCGTGCGTGCGTGCGTGCGTGCGTGCGTTGTGCTGTGTGTGTGTGTGTGTGTGTGTGTGTGTGTGTGTGTGTGTGTGTGTGTGTGTGTGTGTGAGTGTGCGTGTGTGTTTTCGTGGCGGTTGATACCGGAAACTGCATGTTTATTGTTTTATTGTTCTTTTTTTTTCTTTAGGTTGAGGATGAATGCATAACGGGTATGGGTGTGGGAGTGGAGGTGGAGGATGGAGGAAGAGGAGGGGTGGGAGGGATTTACATCCCCGTGGATATTGTTTATGCATGAGAAGTAATGCGTTATCTCTGTGGCACGGATGAAGAGGCAAATTATTCAGAAGGATGGGTTTTTGGTGTGCCTACATGCTTGTTTTCTTGTTTGTTTTCAGGGGGGTACATCGAGCAAAGTGATAGGCCGGCCTGATTATTTTCCCAAACCAGTTAACAGCCCTTTTTTAAGTTGTCTGCAGGGCATTTTTATGCTTAATATCTAAATCTCGGATACAGCGCATCAGTTCTCATGCATATGATGGCTAAGCATCTGAAAGCGCGGCTTCTTTAACCATTCGCTGAGCTGAAAGTTCACGGCTCTTTCGAAAAAAAAAAAAAGGAAAAAAGAAAAAGAAAATAAGAACCAACCAAGCAACCAAGCAATATATACACGGAGGTTCACGCGCTTGCATACACTTACAGACACACACAGACACACAGACACACACACACACGTACACACGCGTGCGCGCGCGTGCGCACGCTCATGCGCGCAGAGAGAGAGAAGAAACACACACACACACCACACACACACACACACACACACACACACACACACACACACACACACACACAGCGTTAAAGTGTTTATTCATATAAGCTTTAGCCCTATACGGAAGAGGAAACAGTATTAAGTATATGAATAAGATAACGAAGGGTTTTTTTGTGTTTTTTTTTTTGCACACTAATAAACAGATAACGAGCATCATAAGACCTGATTACATAAACACTCAAAAGTCATTTCGTGGCTATTAAATCGATGCGATCCGATCAAGTTTCTTACTGCATTTACACAGAGACTGCAAGTTTTTAACAGTACTTTCATTGGTGGGTGCGAAAAGAAATAGGCGAACGAAGATTAACACAGTTTACAGGCAATATCATATTATATCTCAAGTCGTCCAATGCGGGAATACTTAAAACAACGTGCCTCTTATCTTCAGTTCTTTCCATAGAAAGTAGACATTGTTAATTTTGCTCCTCTTGGCGTTCGTATATATTGCAATATTTGAAATGCGCGATCTGCGCTTTGCGAAAATTTGCACAATAAATCTGTTTTAAATTATTGTAATATAACAGAGGAGAGAGAGAGAGAGGAGAGAGAGAGAGAGAGAGAGAGAGAGAGAGAGAGAGAGAGAGAGAGAGGGGAGAGAGAAGCGGTTTTGGGACCTGAATTCGGGGACCATAAAAAATTCTTGTTCCAACGGCAGTGTCAACAAAGAGGGATCTGCATTAATCATTTGGCATTATATATGTTGAAGATTAGGAGGTTCACGAGTTCAGTATTATTGTATTTAGTGGGAAAATTTTTTTCCACCAAGTTATATAAAATCAGCTTTTTCCCTTTCATACTTTGACAGTGACAATCATTGTTATATAAAATCAGCTTTTTTCCCTTCATACTTTGACAGTGACAATCATCGTTATATAAAATCAGCTTTTTTCTCTTCATACTTTGACAGTGACAATCATTGTTGAATCAGCTTTTTTCCCTTCATACCTTGACAGTGACAATCATTGTTATATAAAATCAGCTTTTTTCTCTTCATACTTTGACAGTGACAATCATTGTTGTATAAAATCAGTTTTTTTCCCTTCATACTTTGACAGTGACAATCATTGTTATATAAGATCAGTTTTTTCACCCTTCATACTTTGACAGTGACAATCATTGTTATATAAGATCAGCTTTTTCCCCCTTCATACCTTGACAGTGACAATCATTGTTATATAAAATCAGCTTTTTTCTCTTCATACTTTGACAGTGACAATCATTGTTGTATAAAATCAGTTTTTTCCCCTTCATACTTTGACAGTGACAATCATTGTTATATAAAATCAGCTTTTTTCCCTTCATACTTTGACAGTGACAATCATTGTTATATAAAATCAGCTTTTTTCTCTTCATACTTTGACAGTGACAATCATTGTTGTATAAAATCAGTTTTTTTCCATTCATACTTTGACAGTGACAATCATTGTTATATAAAATCAGCTTTTTCCCCCTTCATACTTTGACAGTGACAATCATTGTTATATAAAATCAGCTTTTTTCCCTTCATACTTTGACAGTGACAATCATTGTTATATAAAATCAGCTTTTTTCCCTCCATACGTTGACAGTGACAATCATTGTTATATAAAATCAGCTTTTTTCCCTACACACTTTGACAGTGACAATCATTGTTATATAAAATCAGATTTTCCCCCCTTCATACTTTGACAGTGACAATCATTGTTATATAAAATCAGCTTTTTTCCCTTCATACTTTGACAGTGACAATCATTGTTATATAAAATCAGCTTTTTTCCCTTCATACTTTGACAGTGACAATCATTGCTATATGAAATCAGTTTTTTTCCCTTCATACTTTGACAGTGACAATCATTGCTATATGAAATCAGCTTTTTTCCCTTCATACTTTGACAGGGACAATCATTGTGCTTTCAGTCATGTTGTGATGCCGTGGAGTTAGCCTAGATCGACATCAACTTTAACAATCATTCCTTATCTGCATCAATACAAAATGTTTCACCGGCTTTTGTATATTCCTGTGTGAGTCCCGTTACGCTGTGCTGTTCTGTACTGCATTGCGTCATGAAAGAACTGCACTGCAGACATAGCGCAGCGCGGCATTCATTCGACAGAATGACACACAGCTACCAGACATCATGGTTATCTGACATTACAGTTACACCACCAGAACGTGAACTTGTTAAGATTGGCGGGTTGTGGGTGTTGAGTTGAAACGTCCTGTTTTAGAGGCCCTTCAAGATGAGGTCTTTTACCGAGGTCTGTAGAGAGCAGAGTTGATCCTGTGATTCGTGGTTCAGTGCCCGCCAGGATCTGCTGTCGGGTCAACCCGGAGACTGGGGCGCATCTCGATTCGCCCTTTCCGCTTTCACCCTGTCAACTTTCGCCCTTTCCACTTTGGCCCCAGCGTCCCATCACCCTACCGATGTTTTGAGTGTTGCTTGGCCCTGAAGCAGGTGTCGCAACTAATTAACGCATTATCAGATTGCTTCACATTCAAGTGCACATACATGCACATTCACATGCATGCATGTATGCACACACACACACACACACACACACACACACACACACACACACACACACACACACACACACACACACACACACACATACACACACACGCGCGCGCGCTCGCGCGCGCTCAACGACAAAAACAACAGTAGGTCCGACATTTCACCGCTTCCGAGCAAGTTTCTTGTCCTCCTCATGCTATGCTGGAAATCAATCATAAAAGCATTTGTATTCATTCATGCCACGCAGAACTAAAAAGGGCCATCTGAAAGGCTATCAGCGCGAAGTGACATGTTGTAATTTTTTTTTTTTTTGGCCTCAGTAGTCAGATCGCCCTGGAGAGATGAAATGAACCAGGGCAGGTCGTCCGCTCACTAGAGATTGTTGTCTGGTGGCAGACCAGAACGCGGGGCGTGGAGGTGTCCCAGCCCGTTGTCTGTGCAGTTGGTTGGTGAGGTGGAGAGGGTTGACTTGCCGTTTCCGGCACTGGTGGGTTGGAGTTTGCGTTGTTGGCCTTCTGTCTCGTTCATCAGCTCCTCTCATTCCCGTGTCCTAAGTGGCCGTAGGGGGGACGTGAGGTACGACTCTGTCGATCTTCTTCTCCATCGCGGCCTGTCCTTTGCTTCTGGAAGGAGTTCTGGCAGCCTGAGGTTTGTCCATTCTATGACGTTTTCCGACCTGCCCTTTGCCTGCCTCTGCGCCTTTCTCTTTCATGCCTTGCGGGATTGTCTTTGCCAGCCAGTCGTGTCGTGTCAGGTGGCTAAACCACATCAGCTTTCTCCTCTTGGCCGAAGCCAAGAGGGGTTCCAGTGGTCCTGCTAGTGTGGTCACCTGCTTTCGGACAGAGTCGTTGGTTCTGTGCTCAGTGCAGGAGATGTGGAGCAGTCTGTCTTGCTAACAATGTCAATAGCTGTTAGTAGTTCCTCTGCTCTCAGTGACAGCCTTCTTCCAAGTGCCTGTAAAGCTCCCTTCCAGGACTACCAATACGGATTCACACGATCACATTGTGGTCAGCTCGGGTAGAACACCCAAACAGGTCGTCCTTCCCCCGCCTCCCCTTCTCACCTGGCTGTGGAGAGCCAGAGGGCAAGAGCATGAGTCTCAGAGGTTCGACCCAATGCCCAGGGAACTGGGGATTGACCCAATGCCCAGGGAACTGGGGATCGACCCAATGCCCAGGGAATCCTCTTTGCCTCTTTCCACCTTCTGTGCCTCCCATTCCTCTTTCCTGCACAGCGTTTAAACCAACTGTCTATACCGGAGGATGGGAGGGAATGCGCAATGACTGTCCATATTTCTGAGAAGTCCCCAGTCCGTAGGTAGTTGCAGAACATTTCCTTTGGTCATCTTCTGGGTAAGCATACGTCCTGTCTTCACATTTAGTTGGTGGCTGAATTCGTCCCAAAGGCCCCACGACTCTTTGGCAGACATAAGGCTACGAAGCCACCGAGTCCCTGACCTCCACCCTCCCTCTTTCTCACTCATTTCCCCTTCCCCGCGGATCACAAATGGGCCCTGGCTTCAAGAGCCCCACGTCTAATATAATAATTATCATTATTATCACCATCATCATCATCATTATTATAATCATTATTCTTGTTATTAAGAGTGTCTACACAGCGCCTATCCTCGGTTAGAAACTTGGCTCTAAGCACTTTACAATGCGCGCTCTCGTTTACACAACAGACTGCCTACCAGGGTAGAGCCGACTGAAGAACTGCCTGCTGGCGCCACATTGAGTCGTTTCCTGTGTCATTCAGTCAATATCAATTACTCAGCTCCCCCTCTGCCCCCCCCCCCCCCCCCCCCTTCATTCTTTCGATTTCTCACGCTGGATGCGTGCTGTGTGTGACGTGTCATCCATACCAACGACCAAACTAGCCTCTCGTCCGCAAGCTGATAATGGGATTTGACGTATTTGCAATATATGATGTGTGCGTTCACATACGGAGCCTCGGTTGATAGTCTCATTCGAAGAACTTTCGAGAAATGGAGTCAGAACCAATGTGAACTTCAATTAAAGACATTCCATCCAAATACATCAACAGCGCCTGCTGCTGGCGACTTGTGAACCGCAGAAGCCACAGCAATCCGGCAATGTCCCACCCCGGGGCGGCAGGAGCAGCTGACCCGTGAAAAGAGCAGACCGTTAATCATGTGGTGCGGAGGGAACTCTGCGACGCCCAGACAGCAGAGCTGCCCGTCGATGGTCTTCAAAAGCGAACTGCCACCTCGTCCTTCGTCAAAGAAGGACAGCTAAATTGTCATTATTATCTCTGGCGTCGGGGGGGGGGGGGGGGGGGGGGGGGGGGGGGGGGGAGGGAGGGAGGGGAGGGGGGAATGGGGGGGAGAGGGGGGAAATTGAACCGACAACCTCTGACCTTGAACTCGTTTCTGTCTCTTTGAACCAACTAAGGGGTCAAGCCCTTCATCGTACGTCGTGGATATCCAGTGACCCATGGATTTCAGGGAGGGAACGTTCCGTTGCCGTACGTCACAGACAGGACGGAGATGGCCAGCCTTTAGTCGTGGGGAATTATTTACGGACGCGGACAAACACAGTACTGATGAACATGAGAATAATAATAATAATGAACACTTATATAGCGCCTGTTCTCGGCTAGAGACCAAACTCTAAGCGCTTTACAATCAACACTCGTTTACACAACGGGCTGCCTACCTGGGTATTGCCGACTGAAGAGCTGCCAGCTGGCGCTTCATTCAGTCGTTTCCCGTGTCATCCAGTCAATGTCGTCCAATATCATTCACTCAATATCGTTACTTCCTTCATTCTTTCCATTTCATGCTTTGCTGACAAATTCGGGGAAATCTTCTGAAAGCAACCTGAATATTGAGTGAGCTTTTGTGTGATGCAAGAACCTTGGTATAGGTGATTTCACTCCCGCGACGCTCACACGAAATTTCTAGTTATAAGAGAGATCAGCGTATCTGAACTGAGAGCAGTCTGGGTTTTGTCTTTCTCCTTCTCGCCCCTCTCCCTTTCCTTCCCATTTTTATCCTTTTCTTTTCTTGTTCTTGTTCTTTTCTTTTCTCGCCCCCCCCCCCCCCCCCCTTTTTTTTTTTTTTTTTTTTTTTTTACATTCATGCAATTTCCTTATGTATTCTTTATCCCACGAGAGTGTTTAATTTGCAACGGATGATGACGTCTCTGAGATAGCCTTCATAATCAGCTAGGTCTGGACAGACGCTGACTTTGTTCCCCAGTGATGGAATATGCATGCCGTTGTGATAATAAGCAGTTTGGGAGGAGAGATGCGTGCAAGTCCATCTCACGCCTCACAGACGTGAGACGTGATGAAAGACGAAATGGCGCAGCGGTCCAAACAGCTCTCTCCACACCTTCCCTCCCGCCTTCCTCCTGGCATCAGACCCAGCAACAGGACCGTCCACGACTTGCGGAAAGACGGACCTGGCGAGTCGGCAGCTCAATGCGCCGTCTACATGCATATACATCAAAGAGGCCGCGAGGTCCGCCCCGCCCGCCCCGCCCGCCTGCCCTGCCAGCTGAAACTAGTTACTGCATGGAATTGATCACCATGAAATCGGCATCCCCCCATTTGTCTCCGGGCATTAGCATCGTCGGCCTTCCCCTCTGGCTCCTGCAAATCGTGTCTGACAGCCCAATGTTTGGAGGACACAAAAATTATTCGCTCCTTCCCTTTTTTTGCACTGCGATGGACTTTGACACATAGCGGCAAGGAGTCAGCCCTGCGCACTGACATGGAGCGAGGCTCGGAGAGAGAGAGAGAGAGAGGGGGGGGGGGGGACCGGATGTTTGGCGGGAAAAGAGGCCAGAATCACTGCTGTCCCCCCCAGCGGAAAGTAATAGCAAGAATCGTTTCCTGGAAATACGGATGGGAAGGGCGAGGTGGGTGGACGGAGGCGGGGATGGGAGATTCCGAATTGAGTGATTTCCCCCGTCTTAGCAGCAGCGGCAGTAGGGATAGGGGTAGCAGTAGGGTTGGGGGTGGGGAAGAGTGTTGGGGTGGGGTGGGGGTGGGGGTGGGGGGGAGGGGTCCAGCCCAAATCCCCCTGACATAGCAGCCAACAAGGCGCTCCGACCGCAAGCCTGGCGCTGATCACACGGGCGAAAACCTAATTACAGCCCCCGTGTTCATTGCATCAAAACAACTGCTGATTAATTCAAATTTAATTTCTCCGCTACTTTGTCCAGCGTGGCAGCGGGGGGGCCGGACCCGGCGCGGCCGTCAGTCGAATGTGCAGATAGGATCTTAAATGGGCGAGCAGGCGTGATCTCTGATAGCCGGCCTCCATTTCAATGGAAATGACGGCCATTTTCTTGCATTAGGCACCAAAGCTCGCTGCCACTTTGCATCACGCCTAATCCCGGGGATTCTCGCGTTGATTGGACGCCGAGGTCAGAGTTGCGGGCCCTGACGACATTCGGGGGTGGGGGGTGGGGGGAGGAAAGGGGAGGGGAGGGGGGCTGTGACTTCTGTGGATGGGAGGGTGGGGGATGGGGGGGGGGAGAAGAGGAGGAGGGAGGGTTGTAGCGTTGTGGCGGGGCGGTCTTTGGAGGACCTGTTCAGCGGGCACTGGCGATAGCCTTTCCTGTGGCACTCTGTTAGATCTGCTCATACACCTAGGTGCGGAATCCCCCCCCCCCCCCCCCCATCCCCCCCCCCAATCTCCCTCCTCCTGTCCTCAGTACTTCCCCAGTGCTGCCTGTCCACGTATGTCGCTTCAGAGGTCAGCGGCTGGGGGGGAAAGGAGAGGGGAAAGGAGAGGCAAACAAACAGGAAGGGAGGGAACAGAATAGGGAAGTTGGTGGGGGAGTGGGGAGGATAGAGGGGAGGGGGTGGGAGGAAGGAGGCTGAACGACAGGAGAGAACCACGTAATGCAAGTGGCAGCGTTTTGAATAACGTCATTTCCTGTCGAGGGATGAGAAATGTCCAACTGGATGAAAGTTGCTTTGAGAGATGTCGTCCACTTTAATTTTTTCTTTTTCTTTTTTTGTTCTTTCTTTCTTTCTTTTTTTCTTCTTTTTTTTTTCTTTTTTTTTCTCCTATGATCCCAGTGACGCCAGTCTGCAGGTACCAGTGAAGACGAGTGAGAGGAGAGGTGGGATAGGGGTGGAGGTGGGGGTTGGAAGGGGGGAGGGGGGCAAGAAGACCCGACGAAGGCTCTCCCGATATAATTTGCCGCCGTTCTATGTAGATCTTTCGAGGAAAATTATTCATTTCTGGGGCAGGGGGAACGGACCCAAAGATGAGACATTCAACCACAGAATAAATTTACCCCGATTTAGATCAAGCAACGTCAAACTTTTAATGAAACTTTCGAAGACCTGTTTAAAAAAAAAAAAAAAAGATGGGAGTGGGGAAGTGGAGGACAGAAAGGGTGGGGGGGGGGGGGGGGGGGGCGAGAAGAAAGGGAAAAAATCAATGTGGTCAGATGCTCAGAC
>CM065714.1:34061898-34066898 GCA_033310375.1 Conus canariensis
AACAAAAAAGCAGCCGGGTGAACAGTACCTTGGATACTTTTCAGTTTAATGAATAAATAAATGAATAAATAAACGATTTCTGTATAATTGAGCCAAAACGATTTATAATGAACTGGAATGTTGAGAAGTCCCATCCGTTTCAGGCTCTTCACGTTCTGTCTTGATGAGCACATCAGAAACGTCCTGTTTCAAAGCCTCTGGCGTCTCCATTGCAACACCAGGGGCCTGTTCGGAAGGCGACTTGGCCACACTCTCGTCGTTCACCACGTCAATGTCTTCGTCAAGGGCAGCAACAGGCTTGCTGTCTTCCTGCTCCAGACACTCTGTCTCCGTGAACTCAGGATCCTGAGAGACCCTCGCCCGTTCTGCCGCCAGTTGAACGCTCTGCCAGAACTCGGCGCGAAGCTTGCTCGGGTTTTTGTTCATGGATACATCATCTCTATCCGTCGTCTTGCTAGTGGACGGGTCTGGTGTCTTGTTCTCCTTGTGGGAAAACGCTTTGGGTGTCACAGCGGCGAAGGTGGTGTCTGGTGTAGGGGGCGGAGACTCGATCTGCTCCACCACGAAGCCTACAGGCTGGGTGATCTGGAAGAGCGGTAGCATGTTGAGGGCTAGCGGCCCCAGTGACTTGCAGGCCTGCACGCGGGGGTACTTGGAGTTGGGCCTCCGTCCACGAGGCACCCGGGGCGCCTCCAGGAGCTTCTCGATGGAGAAGGGACACTTGCTGGAGGCGGTCAAGGGCCTCCCCGACGCCTCTCTCCCTCCGTCCCGCCTCGTGAGATCATCATCTTCGCTGCTGAGTCCGATGGACGAGTCCATGGAAGCCGAGGGGGAGCTGGGTCGGGAGGAACTGCAGGAGAACCCCTTCAAGGACCCCGAGGACGACAGCCTGGCCAGAGCCTCATTGGCGCCGTCCATGAGGTTGACGTCGACGTTACCCATGGCCGCCCTCCGCTCCTCCAGCTTCCTCAGCCGCTCCTCCTGCTTGCGGCGTTTCTTCTCCTGCCGCTGCCGCTCTCGCCGCTCGATCTCCACGGGGTCCATGGGCTCGCCGCTGCAGGTCTGGGGGTGGGCGTTGTGCGCGGGTCGGCCCGGCCCCTTGCGGGTGTTCTCCTTCTTCCGCCACTTGGCCCGGCGGTTCTGGAACCACACCTGCAACAGCCAGAAAGCGTCAGGAGGGGGTGAACGATTGATGGCGCTGCGCAGGTTTTGGGCAACAAGAGTCCAGATTACATTGCTTTTTTTTTTTTCTTTAAAGAGTTCTGCCACGCATTTTCCCCCCCATCTGTGCTGTAGATGGCAAAGTAAGGTAAGGGCAAAAGGAGCTTAAGACTGGAGAGAGAGAGAGAGAGAGAGAGAGAGAGAGAGAGAGAGAAGAAAGAGAGAGAGAGAGAGAGAGAGAGAGAGAGAGAGAGAGAGAAGGGTGGGTGGGGTGAGAACGATGAGGATATTATATTTAAAAACAAATTTGATATTTTGAATTTATCTGTCGTCCAGCAGCAACTACAATACTAACAAGGTGATCCCTCCCACAACCCCATTTCTCCCTTCACCGCAGTTCTCCTCTCCGTCCCCATTTACCTCTCCCCTCCGTCCCATTCTCTCTCTCTCTCTCTCCTCTCTCTCTCTCTCCTCTCTCTCTCTCTCTCTCTCTCTCTCTCGTCGAACTCACATTCCTCACCTCTCTGATTAATTTTCTAATTGACAGGCGTTTAATTTGCTACAGAAGCCGGCTTGTTGACAGTGCCTTTTTCTTTTTTTCTTTTTTTTTTTTTTTCGTAGAGCCGGGTCGACGGGCGCTGCCGATAACCATTTTGTGGGCAAACATGATCGACCACACCGGGCAGGCGGCCCGAGTCGCCGCGACCAAACAAACCTGAACGGACGGCCGCTTTTGGTCCGTGGGTCGGCGATACTTTAAATTCATCTCCAACTAGCTCGCTCTTTTGGCTCTTTTCATTTATTTATTTAATTTTTGACCACTGCCCTACCCTGCTCCATCCCACCCTACCTCTGTCTTTCCGTTTCATTTCTTCGTGTGTGTGTGTGTGTTGTGTGTGTGTGTGTGTGTGTGTGTGTGGAGAGAGAGAGAGGAGAGAGAGAGAGAGAGAGAGAGAGAGAGAGAGAGAGAGAGAGAGAGAGAGAGTCTGAGTGTTGAAAAAACCGGGAATCGGATAAGATCAGCTTTAGCGCTAGCAATCAGAGTTCGTTACGAAATGGTTGCCATTAGTGGGAGAGATGGCGATCAATTACTATTTATTTAGCTTAGTTCTCGGAGCCTTCAATGGCCCCTGCGTGGGAAATGAAACTGAACACGGATCTAATTAGCTTCTGTTTACTGCCCCTGTTTGATGGCTTCTGTCAACTGCATGAAAATTATCACGTGTGTAATGACACTGGTAATTATTTGCTCTGAATTAAAACAAAAAATCGATATACACAAGCAATGAAACACCAGTGTAAAGGTGTTTAATTTAGCAATGGTTTCCTTCGTCAGTGCGCAACTTAAACGGGATTGATCTACTGTAATAAGGGAGGGGGGTGTGAAGGGGTGGTGGGCAGGAAGGGGAGGGGGCAAAGAGATTCTATACCTGTCTCCCACTCCGTTTAGGGAAAAAGAAAAAAGAAAAATATATGTAGAAGCGCCTTCAACTTGCTTACGAGAAGAGAGACAGACAGACAGACAGACAGAAACTTCATTTCGTTGGGAACAAATCATACAATGCCATAGCCTCCTGCAATCTCCCCCTCCCTCCTCTCCTCATCCACCCTCCCGATCATCACTTTGGTCGGAAGGGGCCTCTTCCTTTGCCTTCTTCTCTCCCTTTCCCATCCACACTTCCCCCATTCTCCCCTCTCCCGATCATCACTTGTTTTTATTCCCAGATCAAATGACAAAGCATGATCACCATCCAGCAGTATTTGATCACGACACGTGTCATCTGGAAACTCTTGTCACTAACCCAGTCACACTGCATATGGCACTGGATGAGATTTTGGGAACAGTTTACTGACAAGACCTAATAGTAGTTAGTCTTCTTCTTTTCCCTTACTTTGCGAAGACTCACTGCACTGAAGAACTGTTCAACAGGTTCCCCCAGCTCTGTGTGAAGACTCACTGCCCTGAAGAACTGTTCAACAGGTTCCCCCAGCTCTGTGTGAAGACTGACTGCACTGAAGAACTGTTCAACAGGTTCCCCCAGCTCTGTGTGAAGACTGACTGCCCTGAAGAACTGTTCAACAGGTTCCCCCAGCTCTGTGTGAAGACTGACTTCACTGAAGAACTGTTCAACAGGTTCCCCCAGCTCTGTGTGAAGACTCACTGCACTGAAGAACTGTTCAACAGGTTCCCCCAGCTCTGTGTGAAGACTCACAGCACTGAAGAACTGTTCAACAGGTTCCCCCAGCTCTGTGTGAAGACTCGCTGCACTGAAGAACTGTTCAACAGGTTCCCCCAGCTCTGTGTGAAGACTCGCTGCACTGAAGAACTGTTCAACAGGTTCCCCAGCTCTGTGTGAAGACTCGCTGCACTGAAGAACTGTTCAACAGGTTCCCCCAGCTCTGTGTGAAGACTCGCTGCACTGAAGAACTGTTCAACAGGTTCCCCCAGCTCTGTGTGAAAACTCACAGCACTGAACAACTGTTCAACAGGTTCCCCAGCTCTGTGAGTTGTGCGCCGAAGTCTGGGTCTCTGCCAGTGGCTTTCCGGTCCACCCTGCAATGTTGCCAGTCCATCGTTTTAGTTTCTGTCTTCCCTCCGTCTTCCTCTTCCAACGGTTTCCTGGAGGACTGTTTTAGCAGGGCCGTTGGATCTTACATGGACAAACCAACGTACGTTTTTTTTAACTGATGTCAGCAGATCAACATAATTATGGTCTGATGCTCTCCCTAATGGCTTGACACATTTGTTCCCTTGTGATATGATCAGTATATTTGATGTTCAGTATCTTGCAGCAGCACCCCATTTCCATGAGTTGGATTCTTCTCTCCAGATCTGTAATGAGGGTCCATGCCCCACGTGCATACAGAAAGATGAAAATATTATACCAGTGCACAAAGGAAGCTCATTTCGCGTTTCATGGAGATGTTATTTGCCCTCCATGTGTGTTTCAGCTTGGAAAGTGCTGCCGTTGTCTTTGCTGTCCTTGAGAGGTTTCTGGTTTGAATCCCTCATTGCTCGCGACGGATCCCAGGAAAGTGACCTGTTGAACAGTTCTTTGTTTCTGTCAGACAAGGATATTTATCTTTCCAACGCTGTTGATGACCATGTGCAACTGAGTGTAGCATTCTTTAATCTGGTTATTATAGTTTCATGTAGGAGCATGTATTGGAAACACCGTGATCTTGAATGGATTAGCTCCATAGCAGATGTTCATGACCTGCCGCAAACACATCATCCAAGCACAGTATCTCTTATGTTATTTTCATCCAAAAGCCTCCCTCCAAACACATGTTTGTCATCTTCTCCACTATAGTACAGGACATGCTCTTCTTTTGCCTCCATTCTCTAATATCCTTCATCCAGCTCCAGAGAGGCCCGAGAATATGTTAGGATCATCTGTCGATCCCATGGGTCTACTCTTTCACTTTTCTAGCCTACCTGAGAGTCCTCACGTTCCAGATGGCAAGTGTGATGATATTCCTTCCATGGATGATGTATAGTTTCCCCCAACAGTACACTCTTTGCGTCCGGCTTGGTGGAGGTCGACGGATAAGGAGGTCACTGTTAAACCGGGCTGTGCCCGATCCGGAATAATCTCTTTATTCTTTTCTGTCATGCAGCATGTCTTGGGCAAGCCGAACGTAGCAAAGCCCATCCCTTCATGTGTGACTTTCATATTGGTGTACTTCCCACATGTGGCCAGTCGTGCTGGGTTACCTAGATACCAGTAGCAGAGGAGAATCCGATAGTGACCTAAGAGTTAGATATTCTGATTTACATGAGTGTGGCCCAACGATCAGGACTGGGAGTGGCAGGATCAGACTCAAGCACAGATTTG
>CM065714.1:34074398-34079398 GCA_033310375.1 Conus canariensis
GGAGGGAGGGTTATTAAAAGAGAGAGAGAGAGAGGGGGGGAGAGAGAGGGAGAGAGAGAGAGGGAGAGAGAGAGAGAGAGAGAGAGGGAGAGAGAGAGAGGGAGAGAAGAGAGAGAGAAAGAGAGAGAGAGAGAGGGGGGGGGGGGCAAGTGGCCGAGTGAGAAAAAAAACAGCTGCAAAACAATAAATGTAAAAAAAAAAAAAAAAAAAGAAAAAGCAAACCAAAACGAAGCAAAAGATAAGAAAAAACAGGTAGCAGGAAAAATAAAGGAGGAGAGAGCGAGATAACAGAGAAAAGGAGAAGAGTGATGATGCAAGAAGACCAAAAACAAAACAAAAAACAAAAACAAAACAAAAAACACAAAGAAAGAAAGACAATGAAAGAGAAATAAAGACACACCGTAAAGAAGGATGAAAAACGAAAGCGGATGAAAAGAGGCCCCTCTGAGTGAGATCCGCGGCAGAGATAGAAGGTAATGTATTCTGATTGTGTGATCCAAGGGCTTCTTCATTTCCACGGACAAATAATCCTTGCCATGCCACGAATGTATTCGAAATTTTGCGGTCATTTGATCAAGCGAACTAAAGCTCATTCTGGCGTCGACAGTGCCCGAAAGAAAGAACGGTATCTTAAAAAAAAAAAAAGGAAAGAAACAAAAAAGAAAAGAAATGAAAAGAAATTTAAGAAACTACTATTTCTCTTTCTTTTTTTTTAAGATTGAAAGTTTGCTTTTCGTTTCTTCGTCCATATGTGACCCCACACCACGAATGAAGTCCCTTTCCAGCCTGTGGGTTATTTTCAGACTTATACTTCAGTTTAAAAAAATAATCATGCTAATGTTATCGGTTAAAACTATTTTAAGATTGGAAGTTTAATTTGTAGGGTATGGTCTTGGTAAGACATAGTAAATCACTGCAAAGCACTTTTATCAAAATAAACAACAACTGAATCACAAGTCACAAACTTAGCATTAAAATTTCTTTTTAAACACCATTCAATTTTGATAAACTTTTTATATCCATACCAATTACATGTAAGAACATGTGTTCACAAAAGTTGGTGTCCATACAAGAATGTCCTCTGAAAATGTGACATTCTAAAAAAGAATTAATTTGTTGAATTCTGATTTTCAAAATAACATTTTGAATAAACAAGGAAGTAAAATGAGAATATACAGAAGTTAGAATGTGCAGGAACACTCAAAGTATCCGATTCACCCTCAGATTGCGTAATTGACCCCTGACACCTTTTTTATAGACCCCCTATTTTGGCTGATGACTGCCAACACCGTGAAGCGACTCATTCCGTGTTAGAGGATAGTGACATAGGACTCCGTCCCCTTCCCCCCCCCCCCCCCACCCCCCTCCGATGAGGATCTTGGCAGCGGCTTGGTGACTGCTGTCCTGACTGTTGCCAGAGTCGGCCTCATGCGGCACAGGACCATCGCCACTCAGCACGAAGACAGCCGCCCGGTAATCCTGAAGACGGCCGTCTGGTAATTCTGAAGACGGCCGCTCGGTAATTCAGAAGACGGCCGTCTGGTAATTCTGAAGACGGCCGCTCGGTAATTCTGAAGACGGCCGCCCGGTAATTCTGAAGACGGCCGCCCGGTAATCCTGAAGACGGCCTATGGAGGGAGGACAACAAGGAAGGCACCATCATCACCCAGACACCCTGTCTGGGACGACTGATAACGGAGAAAGAAAACACCGACTACAAATGAACGAACAACTTGACCCACGCTCCTTGCGTGAGGTGCCTGAGGGAAAGGACTACTCTGGGTGCCTTCTTCGCAACGCAGACACAGACCTCACCCAAGCCTGTCAGATTACCGGTCCGGAACCAAAGAAGAAGAAGAAAAAAAAAGACACTAAGTACTGCAGCTTGTTACAGTACACAAGGGACTTGCAAGCATACTGTGAGGACGTTAAATTGTTAAATTCAACCATCTGTGCCTCTTTGCACGATCAGCCAAACTCTGCGATCGATGCGTTGCCGAGGCGAGGAGTCACCATCTGCTTTCACAGTGTCCAGCGGGACGGGAAGGGGGCCGAGACTCAACTGGGGTCCTGGACTGGGAGAGCCCTGAAGTGTGTCTGTGCGTGCCTTCTGTTCCCCTAAAATTGATAGGTCTCTTTCATCCTGCAGAACAGTCCCCCTTCCTTCCTTCCTTCTTTGCTAGTATACAGACGAGTCAGAAGGACTGAAAAAGACACCTATGGATTCTAACATTTGTAATTTAAGGGAATTTTTTTCCCACACTCTGTTACATATTTCTCATAGGTTGGTCAATTTGAGCTCGATATCTTGACAGAAGACTTACTGAAAGTGAGGCGTGAAGTGAGAAAGGAAAACATTCGATTTTCAAAACATGCTTCCATTCCCATCCCACCCCCACCCCGCCACCCCCCTGTCCCTACTCCCCACCCTAACTTGTTAGTTTCCCGTCACCCGATCGACTTTGAATTTTGCCGCCGGGCCATCACCGCCTTTTTTCGCTGCTGTGGAAATACAACACAACCAAAACAACACAGACACACACACACACACACACACTCTCTCTCTCTCTCTCTCTCTCTCTCTCTCTCTCTCTCTCTACACACACACACACACACACACACACACACACACACACACACAGTGTTCAACGACAAAAGCAATGTCTGGTCCAAAAACTTCAACGACAAAAGCAATGTTTGGTCTAAAATTTGAAGCGAGCAAGCAACGGATTTTTTTTCTCATGCTATGATACAAATTAGTCTAAAAAAGATGTCCAAATTTCTTTTAACTCACATACTACACAGAACTAAGACAAGAAAAAAAAAAAAAAAAAAACGTGTTGAAAGAGCCACGGTGTGTGTGTGTGTGTGTGTGTATGTGTGTGTGTGTGTGTGTGTGTGTGTGTGTGTGTGTGTGTGTGTGTGTGTGTGTGTGTGTGTTGTTTGTTTGTTGTTGTTCTTTTTGTTGCTGCGGTAGTGTGTCTACACCCTAGAAGGAGAAAATTAAAAGCGCGAATCTGAGCCTCGCCGACAACTTCTACTATATTGAGCAGTCAGGGGACACAGAATCAGCGTCTGCTCATGCGTTTGTGAGGCTTGAGTCGATTCAAGCCGACTTTTAAAAGGTCAGGAGGTACCCTGTACACATGTTCCCCGCCAAACATGTAAACTCAGAATCTTTACTGGACAACATAGTCCTTAATTGGGACAAAAACGAATTTTTGATTAGAAACCTAAAAATGAAGAAATAGATAAATAATACTCATCTCTAATTACCGCACACACGATGTATCAGGGTCAAACTAAAACTCACGTTTATCAATACTGACTTCGATGGGTGTGTGAGTGTGTGTGTGTGCGCGTGCGCGCCAGCGCGCTCGAACGCGCGTGTGTGCGTGTGTATTTAAAAAAACACACACACACACAGTTTACAAATCAATGTTATAAACCTGTGTATGTTCAGTACTGCAGTTTATTATAATAATTTGGAGTGAATGTCACTTTTTCTCGTGTTCCCCTGAAGAACATCCCGACAGATTCTCATCTAAAATAGCTCTATTTCCTGCTAACTTTAGGCTGTAATATACTCTGAATCTGTTTCACGATGATTTGTTTTTAAGGGGCAGGTAACTTATTCTCTCAAAGCTGTGGGAGGGAGAAGGCTCTCGCCTCCCCCACCCCCCACCCCCCCGCCACGCCCCCTCCCTCATCCTTAGTCTGAGTGAAAAATCTGAAGGTGCCTTAAACGAGCGCATTTCACATAAAACAAACCGAAGCATTAACAACAAACAAACAAAGCATAAAAACAAGTCATAAACGTGTATTTCACACAAATTGCGGGACTGGACATTACGATAGCGCCTTCCTCATCCCTACCTCCTCTACCACCCACCCTCCCGTCCGATTCCCCCACCCCAACCCCCATCCCTGCTACTCCCCACACACCTCAAAAACGTTTCGGCAAGTATATTTTAATTTGGTTAAAAAAAAAAAGAACATTAAAAAAAACCCGTTCACCCCGACCCCTGCTGAACGAACTTTTTTTTTTTTTTGACGAGTGTATTTTATCATATACAAACAAGGTAGTTTTTATTCCCTTGGTAAACCAGTTGCGTACCTATAACGCTAAACTGACGCTGCTTGGGGTATCTATTCTCATAGCACCTTCCTTGGTTATTATTCACCGTTTGCCTCCCCTCCTCACTTACCATCTCAGTATGTCTGTCAGTTTTTGTTGCCCCACACACCCCAGCTCTCCATTCCCATCCTCAACACCTTGTCGGTCACCGCAGACCTCTAATCTCGAAAGAAAATGGACTCGTCCCATTGTTCTCTCCCTTTGACCAAACGATCCGCCCCTGGAATACGTTACAGCAGTTAATTTGCTTTCCGCGCGGCAAGACGTTTTCCTCGGATACTTATCGATCTAATCACAGAATCAGTTTCATGTTCTGTCATCTCCGGGCGTGGATGGCAGAAACGTCTGGGAAAGAGATGCGTTGCTACAATGTCTATAGTCCTCGCTGACCCATCTTATTGCCAAATGCCCAAAAGTAAAACAACTACAACCACAACGGAGACAGTCCCTCTGTAATGTTTGTCCGTCTTCCTTTTTTCTCTGTCACAAGAGGCACAGCCCCAATAGGGCCTTCGTGGTTCGCTGGGTTATAACGGTACGGTAATGTTGCTTGCAGCCCGGCCGACCGCAAATGGCTGTCGCCGCGTTGAAGTCAGCTCAAAAGTCATTGGGAAAAAAACCCAAACAAACAAACAAAAACAAAACAAAAAACACGAACAAAAACAAAACAAAAAACTCATTCAGTCAACCCTTTAAGTTACACCTTTTAAAAACACACAGGAAATTTTGTTAAAATTTTTTTTTTCTGTGAAATCGTTCAGATGAAAAATGTTGATCTTTTTCAGAAATTCAAAGATCACATCAGGTGGGACATCTCTACACAAGGGTTTCATGGAGTCTGCTGTAAAATGTTCATGTGTCT
>CM065714.1:34086898-34091898 GCA_033310375.1 Conus canariensis
GTATGATATGGGAAATACTGGTGATGAATTTTACTTATTTCTAAAATGTCCCTTAAAAAAATGTGAGGATTAATGTGGAACTCCGAAATCCACAGACACTCAGAAAGTGTTACTCTCCCTGTCAATATTTATTTCTTGTCTTTTGTTTCAGACTGGAAGAAAAGTACAATTTAAGATAAGCAAATGTATAAACCTAAAACTGGGGAAGGGTGCGTAAACTGATCTTTTGTTTAAAGATTGTGCTGGTGAAGTGTTTCTTTAATTTTGAATGTGTTCATTAACAATACTTTGAATAACGTTATTGAAATTTAGTTGTTGTTTTTTGTGCGTTTACTTTCCGAGAACTGTTCCACATTAATTGGTTTGTTTTGAATCGGTCCGCAAACTTCTGTCATCTCATTCACACTCCAAAGACATTTTAAACTTCTTGAATCCTGAATCACGAACCAGGTTTCATTCATTATTCAGTTAGGGGGGGGGGGGGGGGGGTAATACGCGAATCGATCAGCGAATGAATTAACCAGTCAATCAAGAAAATGAAATTAATTAATAGACATATTATTCTCGAACCTTCATCATTCTTAATTTTGTCTGTCCAGTTTGCCTGTCTTAGATATTCGGAAATATTGATCATGTTTCCCAAATCCACACGTATGCTATATTGGTATTTTCTGACAGTGTTACTGTAAATATTATCATTATCTGTTACTTTAAATATGATCATTATCATTACTATATTATTGTTACCATCATCATCATCATCATCATCATCATTTTTTTTCTAAATTGAATTCATTTTTGAATTTTCTTATTTCATTTCATTTGCTTATGCATTTATTTGTTTTTTGTGCTATATCAAAGCTTTCTAAAATGTCGTTTTTAAAAAAATTGTAAAAAGATCGGTGTGTTTCTTATAATTAATAATCGGTCGAAAATAACGGTTTCAGCCCAAAATCTTTCCTGTTCACTATGGTTTTCTCTCTCTCTATCTCTATCTGTTTTTTCGTGTGTGTGTGCGTGTGGTGTGTGTGTGTGTGTGTGTGTGTGTGTGTGTGTGTGTGTGTGAAACGTCATTGAATATAGATTCGTTGATTCGATATCTACCGTTAAAATGATAAGGGCGGGTTCAGCTGAGAAGCGGTTCCTGAGTTTCACCCCCCACCCCCAAGCCCCAGCCCCTTTTTTTTTCTATCCCTTCCACCCT
The DNA here is from genome assembly GCA_033310375.1 of Conus canariensis. Lineage (NCBI taxonomy): Eukaryota > Metazoa > Mollusca > Gastropoda > Neogastropoda > Conidae > Conus > Conus canariensis. Next base: position 34,088,103 of record CM065714.1, read on the forward strand.
CCATCAGATTTTCAAAAAATAAAATAAAATAAAATTGAAAGAATCAGCAAGTTTTATAAGGGATCCATATAGATGCGTAGTGAGTAGCGTAGATACTTGCCAGGAGAAGCCTCCAATGGAGGGCACCTCATTTACAAAGTGCGCGCCGTGCCCTCACCTCCACACACTCCCTCCCTCCTCTCCCGACCCCTTCCCCTATCCGTCCTTTTACAATTCCGCCATTTTCTCTTTCTTTCTTCTTTTTTCATTTTATTTATTTCATCTACTTATTATCATTTTTTTTTTTTTTGGGTTGGGCACCCTGACCTCAGTTTTTGAATCCTTCTTTGCTCCGCCCTTGTATTTCTTGTTTTTGTTTTGTTTTTGTTTTTAGTTGTGCGCAGTCTTCTTTCCATTTCAAACAGGATTTTACTAATCTGACACGGCCTGCGTGGTCGGCTGGGCTATAAACAACGTAAGTCGACTCCAAGGACACTTTACATTAATTACTGTATTTTACGTCTGGGTTGTACAGCTCTCAATCTTCTCTCTCTCTCTCTCTCTCTCTCTCTCTCTCTCTCTCTCTCTCTCTCTCTCTTGTGTGTGTGTGTGTGTGTGTGTGTGTGTGTGTGTGTGTGGTCATAAACAACCAAATAAGTATACGTAAATCCACTTTAAAGAAATGAATGAACCAATTAAATGTTAGGTAAACAAACTCTTATAACCAAATCAAAAGCAGCTTTTGAATGTATAAACCGATCCAGTAATCACTAAACAAATGAACCGATGAAATATCAACTGATGTCAATAAAGTATAGTTCACTTGATTGATTTACTAAGTGGTGAACTCATCCTTGTTTAAAACACTGAAGTTAGGAATGAAACATGACCAAACGTTATACCAGGTCGAAGAGAAATGTCACTGTCTGTTCGTCCTTTTTTTCATGGTCTTGAATGTCTCGCCTGAAGCGGATCCAAGAGGCCGAAACGCGTTGTATGTTTTGTAATTTGCTTATTCCTTCGTTTGGCGGCGCAGTAATTCTGCTTTTTGCTCATGCAAAAGACCTTCGAGTTTATTTATATCAACCTCTCCTTTCCAAATTCAACATGTAAGTTCAAGCTGATGTGATGTGGGATCGTTCGCTTTATTTTGATATTTTTATTGAATTTGTTTACTATTTCTAATCGATTTTATTTTTCTGCTTGGGGGTAAAAAATCTCCATTTGTCATATAAATGAAATTATTTTAGTGCGGGTGAGATTTTAAGGACCGAATGTAATTGTTGTTGATGATTTTTGTTTTATTTGAATATTTGACAAAGTCCAATTTCAGGATAAACTGTTCAGATAGTAACGAGTCCCTCCCGCATGCAACGCATTCTATTAAAAAAAAAAAAAAAAAAAAAAAGGATTCCCGCTGTATCATTGTTCCGTCATCGTATGCCATAAAGGCACTGGAAAAAAAAAACTGGAAAAAAAAAAAACCCTCTCATTTCTTTGTCAGAGTACAGGGCTTACAGAATATCTGAGAAAACAAAAAATATTAAACAAATAAAAATTCATACAGAGATGCAGGAAAATTACAATTGTAAACACACTATGTCGCTCACTGCAGTCATTAAATAATTATGAGTACTTCGAGTTCAGGAACTAAATTTAGCCGCAAAATGCACTTATATTTGTTGTTTTTTTTTCCTAGCATTAACAAGTAAAGCACACAGAAAAATATTTCCTTTCTTACTGACTTACAAATGTTTTGTTTGTAGACAGATTATCAGCATCCATGCGTACCATCAATAAGCGCAATTTTTGTTCATGGCTTCAGCATGCGCGCGCGTGTGTATGTATGTGTGTGTGGAGGGGGGGGGGGGGTGCGTGCATGCGTGCATGCGTGTGTGCATGAGTGCGAGTGTGTGCGTGAGTGCGTGCGCGCGCGCGCGCGCGCGCGCGCGTCTGTGTGTGTGTGTGTGTGTGTGTGTGTGTGTGTGTGTGTGTGTGTGTGTGTGTTGTTCGTTTTGATTTTGTTTTGTTTTGTTTTGTTTTGTTTTTTTGTTGAAGTTTCCCGTGCTCTGAAGGGAAACAGATTTAGTGCTCGTGTGTCGATGATGATGGATGATGATGATGATGATGATGATGATGAGGATGATGACGATCATAATCATTATTATTGATATTGTTGCCGTTGGAGGTGCAGGGCAGAGGCACAAGCTCCATCTTGCCGGCGTATAGATCTGTAGGCTACACGACATACGGCCGTTATCTCTGAACGTGCTTTCATGATTATTCCATCTCTTCCCCTCCAGCTACTTCAATGCTCAACGTTTTTCCAAATCCGTTTTTACTCCATCTTTTGCATGAAAAACAGTTTTATGTTCAGATCTTAGAGGCAAGGACAAGCGTGTGTGAAGGGGGGGGGGGAGGTGGTGAAGAGTGTAGGGCGAGGAGGAGAGTGCAGGTGAACAGACAATGCAGGTGAACAGACAATGCAGGTGAACAGACAATGCAGGTGAACAGACAATGCAAGTGAACAGACAATGCAGGTGAACAGACAATGCAAGTGAACAGACAATGCAGGTGTACAGACAATGAAGGTGAACAGACAATGCAGGTGAACAGACAATGCAGGTGAACAGTTGAAAAGACAATGCAGGTGTACAGACAATGCAGGTGAACAGACAATGCAGGTGAACAGACAATGCAGGTGAACAGGTGAACAGACAATGCAGGTGAACAGACAATGCAGGTGAACAGACAATGCAGGTGAACAGTTGAAAAGACAATGCAGGTGTACAGACAATGCAGGTGAACAGACAATGCAGGTGAACAGATGAACAGACAATGCAGGTGAACAGACAATGCAGATGAACAGACAATGCAGGTGAACAGTTGAAAAGACAATGCAGGTGAACAGACAATGTTTCTTTTCCGATACGAGTAAACGTGAATGGAGAAAGAGTACGTGGATAGAGGGAGGGGGGGGGGGGGGGGTACACACACGCGCGCGCACACACACACATACAGAGAGAGAGAGAGAGATTCTCAGGATATGTCGTCTCTCAATGCTTTTCTTCAGAAAACACCTCCTCTTCCTCCTCCTCTTCCTCCTCCCTCCTCTCCAACATCTCCATGTACTTCTTATCTTTATAACGCTCAGCGTTGTCCGACAAAATTCACTGTTCAACATTTTCCCAGATTCCATGCAGCGTCAGCTTTTACGCCGAGAACAGTCTTCGCAACAATTGTGACAGCCACGCTCTGAAACTGACCATAACCCGCAGCTAAGCGGAGTATATCATCCACAGTGGGTCAGTTCATCAGAATTTCAAACCTAACTCGCACTGTATTTGAATTCAAGTTACTCGCGTCATACCTTACGTTGATGGAATGAAATGTCACAGCAAGCGGACCTATATGAATTGCGGTGACTGACGAGTGGGTTGCAACTGGCCTTGGGTGAAATCACTTAGTAAATTGTTTACAAAATGGACTGACGCCTGTTTTACCTGTTGCATGGGGAGAAATCAATTTCGTGTTGACACATTCATTACGTATCCACGGGTTGTCGGTTTCAGCTGCACGTTCTGGGTATTTGCGAGTGGAGGCGTGTGTGTGTGTGTGTGTGTGTGTGTGTGTGTGTGTGTGTGTGTGTGTGTGTGAATGTGTGAGTGCGCGCGCATGCGCGTGTGCGCGTGATGCGATGTGTGTGTGTGTGTGTGTGTGTGTGTGTGTGTGTGTGTGTGTGATTGCGTGTGTGTCTGTCTATCTGGCTGTGTGTGTATGTATGTGTGTGTGTGTGTGTGTGTGCGCGCGCGAGTCT
>CM065714.1:34106898-34124398 GCA_033310375.1 Conus canariensis
ACCAGGGAAGCCTGGCTATTTGTAGACTGTCAGTGGCGACTGCTGGTCACCCTGTTCGCCCCTTTGAGCTGTCTGTACCGTTAAAAAAAAAAGAGTTATTTTGGTGGCTTGGATATTGTTTTGTTGTTGTTTTTTGTCCTGCTTGCTTCTTTCTTCGTTTTTTTTTTTTTTTTTTTTTTTTTTTTTTTTTTTTTTTTTTTTTTTTGGTTGTTGTTGTTGTTGCAACTAATTATATTTGAACATGTCATTCATTGTCTCCAGAAATCAGTGCGCTCTCGGCAGACAAACGCTGATAGCCGTGCAATGCCAAAATACATGTGTAATACGTCTCCCTTGACTTTACAAAAGCTGCTTGCTGTCAAGAACCACCACCGCCTGCGTAACAATTGTGCCTAAGCCTATATGCATTATACGTGACAAACTGTTTAATATTCCATGTTCATTTAAACACGTAAGGCAATTTTTTTTTTTATCGATCACTTCAGCATTCCATTCTGTGCACTAGGTTGGATGTCAATTATTGACAAATGCAGAGAAAATTCGGCTCGATAATTTACACAACAACCTGATGAAAAACAGTTGAAATTATGAATACATATCTTTGTACAATTCATCAATCTTGGTTTACAATTAGAAGGGACAACAATATTTGTATTGAAATCATGCTTTTGTCAAAACAAATTCGCGGGGAAAAGCTGTCCATTTCCCAGCAAAGAAAATACTATATCATACACTACTTACTCTTAGGACTTGGTTGTTCCAACTTATAACAAATGTCCCACAACTAAGTGGGAAAGAAATCCATCGCAAGGCGAGCTAGCTTGAAGACACCCAATTATCCTGGGGGCGTAAGTTCGAATGTCAAAATTGCGACAAAATAGGTGACAGCAGAATGCTTCAAAGGAGTCACTGAGTTACTATCAGAATGCACAAACGGCCCCGTTAGAGTCTGAGGAGTTCAGTGCCGAAACGCTTGCATGAGGGATCCTTCTTCTCTGAAAACTTTGGCTGTCCAGATCTCCCTTCGGTTTCTTCTTATGACATCGCATGACCCTCGTTAATTCATAATCATAGTTTTAATTATATGTATTACAAAAGTATAAAAGACTAGTTTGGTTAAATTTTTTACATACTGCACCAAACGTATCTGTCCGAAAAACAAAAATTTGTAAGGCTACATCAAACACATCCGTCAAAATACAACAGTTGTGTATGGCTACCTCAAACGTATCTTTCGAAATACAACAGTTTCGCGTGAATACATCAAACGTAGCCATTGAAATACAAGAATTTTGTATGGCTATATCAAACATATCCGTCGAAATACAAAAGTATTACATAGCTATGCGAAACATGTTCCTCAAAATACAAAAGCTTCGTAAAGCTGTATCAAACATATCCGTCAAAATACAAAAGTACTGTATAGCTACATAAAATATATCCGTCAACATACACAAGTTTTGTAAGGCTACATCAAATATATTGTAAGGCTGCATCAAACATGTCCATCCAAAAAAACAAAAGTTTTGTTTGAGGCTGCATTAAGCATATCCGTTGAAATACAAACGTTTGTATGGCTTCATCAAACATCCGTCGAAAAACAAAATTTGTAAGGCTACATCAAACATATGTGTCCGAAATACAAAAGTTTTGTAAGGCTACATCAAACATGTGTGTCCGAAATACAAAAGTTTTGTAAGGCTGTATCAACCATATCCGTTCAAAAATAAAAGTTCTGCAAAGCTATATCAAACGTGTCGGTCGAAAGAAAAAAAAAGGTTGTAAGGCTACATCAAAGATATCCAACTAAATAAAAAAATTAAAGAAAAGTTTTGAAGGCCACATCAAACATATCTGACGAAATACAAAAGCTTTATAAGGCTATATCAAATAAATCCGCCCAAACTACAAAAGTTTTGTATGGCTACATCAAACATATCCGTCCGATATACAAAAGTTTTATAAGGCTACATCAGACATCTTCGACATACTGATGTTGTGTAAAGCTACATCAGACATATCCGTCAAAATACAAAAATCTTGTGCGGCTGCATCAAATATATTCGTGGAAGTATAACAAATCTTACAAGGCTACATCAAATATATCCGTCCGAAATGCAAAAGTTTTATAAAAGTCTTGTAAGGCTACATCAAACATATCCGTCCGAAATACAAAATTTTGTAAGGCTAAATATATCAAGTACGCCTATTTGAAATACATTTTTAAAGTTCTATACTATGTCTCTTCCGTGTTTGTTTGTTGTTGTTTTTTTCTCTGGAAATACTGTCTATATATATATATATATATATATATATATATATGTGTGTGTGTGTGTGTGTGTGTGTGTGTGTGTGTGTGTGTGTGTGCTGTCCCCAAAACCGCCCTCCCCCGCCCCCCCCCCCCCCCCCACCCTTTTTTTTTTTTGTTAATAACCACAGCGCTGATTTAGGTTGGGGGGGGGGGGGGGTGTCATTTAACATTCTAACCAGTGCATAACTTTTGGGTGAGTAAAAAAAAAAAACAATCAACCGTGGCAACTCTTCATATCCGATGGCAACGTCCAGTGCGAGTGCATTTCTAGCTGCGAAGTGTCCTGACTGATGAAGGCTTCCCAAACATGGTAGCCTGGGTTTCACTTCACAGTGATGGCCACGTGCAGATGCTGGAGTTCTTCCGGTTGGATCAATAGGTAATACTTACAGACACATTACGCCAAACAAATGGAGCTGGCGGTACGTATTCATCTAGTATGCAAGCAGGAAGCCGGCAAACAGGGGAGAAAAAACGAAAACAAAAACAAGTCAACAAAACGAAGACAAACAAACAAACAAAAAATCAAACCTAAAACAAGGAAATGTTCTCTACTGTCATGAGGAGCTGTCTTTCTTTGTTCTGCACAGCGTTTATGTGGCCTCTGTTGTCGGCTGGGCGATAAACATGACTTGACTTGTGCCATACACTTCTTGTTTGCATGCGAGTTGGTTCCGCTAGATGTCACTGTTGAGTTCCTAAAATGAGGTGAACATTTGTCATCAACCAATCGAAAATTCAGCCGAAAATGAATCTGGTTTTCAGGCCATTTTTAGTATGTTCTCAATGAATCTCACTCTCTCTTTTTTTTTTTTAACACAGTAGAAAGTATTATAATTGCTACCATATTGATTTTATATAGGGAATCGATTTTGACATGACAATAGCCCGGATAAGTCCCGCTGCAGTCGACTGGATTATGAACGACGTGAATTGAGAGGTGATGAATAGGTTACCGTAGGCAGCGTTGGTTCGGAGTTAGGGGAACTAATGTTTCACCGTGAAAGCGGAAGTTACCTCCCTTGTTTATCATTGGCTGTTAACGTCTGCCCTCCTCAATTAAGATTCTTAAATTAATGATAAGCTATTCCCCTATCTTTTGAAAAGCCGGCAAGCTTATTTGCTAGAAGGTCCTCTTTTCTATCACTTCAATCTTCATTGTTTGTTTTCCTTCACTTCCTTCATCCATCATTGTCTGCCCTTGCCGGTTTTCTTACCTTTATGTTTTCAGGGAAAGTTTCGTACAATGTTTGTCCGCCCCTCTGAAGTTAGTAAACCTGAATGGCATTGTCAATGGTTGAAGCCGTGATGAAACGAAAAAAAAAAAAGTTGTCTGTTGGATTTTTGGCTTTATGTGATGCTTTTGTATGTCGTTTCCATGGAAATGACTATCTTAGGACGGGCTTCCGATTACATTCAAATTTATAATGACGTAACGTTTGTCGAAAACAGGCACAATCAAGCACAATCGAAAGCAATTAAATAGGTATGTTTGCATGCTATTGGTCCGTTCGAATAGATGAAAATGTTTGCTCAGACGCTCAAATGTCCAGCATTCAATGGTTTTGGTACAAATAGGGGAAAAGTGTGTGTGTGTGTGTGTGTGTGTGTGTGTGTGTGTGTGTGTGTGTGTGTGTGTGTGTGTGTGTGGCGCGCGCGTGCGTGCGTGAGAGCGCGCTCGCACGTGTTAATGAGTAAGGAAGTGTGTCCGGGCTTGTATTTTCGGTATCTCGGTACACAACGTCTTTAAAATTGGCATTTCTTCATGTTTTAAGCCAACAGGTAAGAGCCTCCAATATTTCGCGCTGGATATTTTCAGTTTAAAGTTACTGACGTTTTGCTCACTCCACACACACACACACACACACACACACACACACACACACACACACACCACGCACGCACGCACGCACGCACGCACACACACACACACACACACACACACACACACACACACACACACACACACACACCTCGGTTGTCATGTGTTTAATTTTTTTTCTAAAACTACCATTTTTTCGGTGACACGTAGCCTCAGGACGAATTCTGTGCTGGTCAAGATGTGGAGTATGTGGCGTCAGCAGTTTACCTGTATTACTGTCTCAACTGTGTATTGCAATATCACACATCCAGTGGGCCTGTATCTCAATGAATACTTAACCACGTCTTATCCACATTTGCTAAACCCGAATGATCACAAGTCACGGAGTCTGCACGGCTCACGCCATTCGCATTATTGCCATCTTTCTGGGTTATTGCTATTTCATTAAATTTCGTTTGCAATTCTGGTATACTTTCCGATGAAACTCCAACAAAACTGCCATTTTCTGAAGTAAGGCCGGAAGAGGGGAGGGGAGGGGGGCACAAGTTTGCCGTTCGTATTCAGTCTCGGTATTGTACCCGTAGTAGACCAGATAGTCCATGCTGTATCCTACAGAGAGGCGAAGACCATCATCCGCAGCCAGTTCAGGACAGCATGGAGAGAAAGACTACAGGTGGAGGTAGAGAAGGATGACATTCACCATCTTGAGCGTGCCCAACAAGTCGCCATCTTCAGACTAAGAACTGGACACTGTCAGTTGCTCTCCCCCCTCTATTGCCTGAATAAATCGCGCACAGATGAGTGCCCATGCGGTACTGGCCCACAAAACCCAGCCCACGTACTTCAGTCCTGTCCCACTTTCGACAGCCTGCGGCGTGAGTTCTGGCCCGGTGCAGTGGAACTCCAAGAAAAGCTGTGGGGAACGGCAGACTCACTCCGACGGACCGCTGACTTTGCCCAAGCTACCGGACTTTGTATCTGACCAGCATGACCAGGGAACGCAGAAGAAGAAGAAGTACCCGTAGTACTCAAGCAAAATTTGAGTTACGATGTTGAAAATGGTCCAATGGGGTCTGGGCGCCCGTCAGTTTCAACCGATCAAAAACTACCCGCTGCATTTTCTTTGACCACTGCGTTTGTTTTCCCACATAATTTAACTCTCGGTGATTTGGAAAGCGAGCAAAGAAGCAATATCTCGACAAATACAACGATTAAAAACTGGTCACTACTATTTTGCTTGCCATTACAAAACTGTGTTGATTATTCAAGCAAGATGCTATCAGGACATGTCATGACGACGCGTTCTTTCAATACTACTGTTGAAATAATGTACATCAAAAAATAATAAATGACCTTCACTACTACTGTTGAAATAATGTACATCAAAAAATAATAAATGACCTTCACTACTACTGTTGAAATATGTACATCAAAAAATAATAAATCACCTTCACTACTACTGCTGAAATAATGTACATTTAAAAAAATGAAACGAATGTATTTGTGACCTGAAATGACACATATTCCACGCACACTTTCTGCCACTCTATGGTAGAAAAAAATGCTGTCAGTCGAATTCCATTGTCCTCCACAATGATATAGGTATCTGCTACAAATCACACACCCAAGTGATTTTGTATTGGTGATAACGGTATTCAGCACCACAACACACGTAGAAATGTCTTGCACGTAAAATCAACATGCAGAGTGATGTCAGTTTATTTTCCCCTTCACAGCTGTCCTAGGATGGGTTATCCCCCTGTCGGCCGACAATCTTTGGTTGGTGTGGACGTCACTCCTGACGTGCACACCCAGCCTTTCTCCAAGCTAAAATGTCACGCTGGCCCACTGATAGAGCACCGTGTTTCCAGTTAGTTCGATACCTGTCGCCCCCCGTCACGAAAATGAGTCTTTTCACTACCCGGCGTCACAATTTTGTCGTTCTGGTGGGATATACAATTTTAGATGGGTCGCCTCTCTCCCATTCCCCTCCTTCTCCTCTCCTCCTCTCGTCGCCACCCCATTCTTCCCCTAATCCCTCTATCCCCACCCCATGGGGGTGTGTGAGTTTGAGCACATGTCCTTTCTCACCAGCCAGGGGTTGATTTCAAGCGTGGGGTGATTACAGAACATTACACCGATCTACCACATCACTCTGGGAGAAGGGCGGAGGGGGACACGGGAATAGGCAGTGAGGAGGGGAGGGAGAGATGGACATTGAACCTGAAAGAAACCTAATCTTTCTCCAAACCATCACTGATTTCACCCAATAATAACAAATGACACGCATGGCCGCCTTTTCTTTAATGCCCTTGACCAGTCGAAACGGTTTCGAGCCGCAAAAAGTCGGGGCGGCGTCTTTCAAAGCCGCCACTGAGCGGCCCGTGCGTGTCCCCGGCCTCTGTCCTGTCCTCCAGGGCATGACTGGCTGGCCATGTCCACACCGTAACGGCACCTTCCAACGTGTGCCGGTCATTAGGGAGCCATCAGAGGACCCAGCCTCAAACCCTCGCCAAGGTGACGATATCTGATCCCATCTCTCGCACGGGCCTCTCAGCCCCGGACTAAACCGTGGTGGATGGATCTTAAGCGAGAAAGCTCGGGACGGTGAGATGCCTCTCCTCTTTGAAGTCCCAAGCATGGGTTTGATCTTTCGATCGCTGGATGAGATCGTGGTTTAACTCCCGTATCTGGCCTTCAGTTCAGGACCTACCTCCCAATCCTGTCAGGATATAATACTGACAGCCCGTGGAGCGATCAAGGGGGTGATCAAACTTAATTTGTCACCGGTTACCATAATGATGGTGGGTATCGTAACCGCCCGGAAAAAGTTACTGGTGGATGGGAGCGGGAGAAAGTTGTTGTGGGGGTGGGAGTGGGGTGGGGTTGTCATGATGGGGCACCGATAGGGTGATTTATGCCGTCTTTTTATCACCACGCCGCCACAGACGTTATTATAATAGGCAGGGTAGCTTGTTCGGGGTTCGAATCTCCGGACAGTGAGGATGTTGTGGTCAGAGATCGATCAATAGGAAATGGGTACCACGCTGGAGAACGACTGTCAGCGTTCTGCCGAAACTTGGGTTGCTTTCTGTTACCAATGGGCCAGACAACTCTCTCTCTCTCTCTCTCTCTCTCTCTCTCTCTCTCTCTCTCTCTCTCTCCTCACTCTATCTCTCTCTTCCCACTATTCTCTCTCTCTCTCTCTCTCTCTCTCTCTCTCTCTCTCTCTCTCTCTCTTAAAAAAAGACTAAATTAGATTGCAGCGTTACTAAAAATAAAAACATGCCAAAATATCCACACACAAAACAAACAAACGAATGAACAAACAAAAAGAAGGTTCAAGCTAACAGTTATTTCAATACAAACTACAAAACAAAAATAATGCATTTTCGTCAATGTCCTTTTCAGACATTATACAAACGACAGACATACATCATGCACAAAACCATGCTCACCGGATCACAGTCGGCATGAAATTGACCATGTATGACAGAGTGGACTGGTGAGTGGATTGCTACCACTAACACCACTGTTATTACTGCTATTACTGCCACTACCATCACCACTGCCACACACTCACTAATACACTCTTTCATAGTGTCAGTTCCATGCTGAGTGTAATCTGGGGAGTGTTGTTTTGTGAAGAGTAGAGAAAGAAACGCAAAATAAAAGAAAAAAGAAGAAGAAAGACAGAAAGAACGATGGAGGGACTCGTAGTCTGAAATGCTGGTGCCATTTGTATAATATCTTAATATCTTAAAATTTGAACCATTTCTACTTAACACATAAACGTTAATTTATGCCCCATAACTGTTCTATAATCCGGCTTAATGAAGGAAGTTCGGGGATCACACACACACACACACACACACACACACACACACACACACACACACACACACACACACACACTGAGAGAGAGAGAGAGAGAGAGAGAGAGAGAGAGAGAGAGAGGAGAGAGAGAGAGAGAGAGAGAGAGAGAGAAGCACGTTCGCACGAACGGACAAATATGCGCATGGTCGTAGGAACGCACTCGCACATACAGACAGACGGACATTGACACTGAATGTGACTGGCCACGACTCTGATGACGCATTATTTCTTTCTAGCGAAAGAACATTGACGAGCACTTAGGCTAGTAAAAACTTATTCGCAAAACAAACAACCACACAAACAAAAAGAAACATTTTTCAAAAATGTTTCATCTTCTGACGACCAGCCTCTCAACATGTTTGCATTTATCAGTGTCACTAAATCTCGTCATTGTTCTGTTTATAAAAGACAGATTTGTCTGTAAACCAACTTAGTTGACAGGCATGTTTTGCATCTAATTCTCCAAGCTTACAAATTGAATTTTGTGTTAATAATTCCAGGATAATATCGTTCTCGGATATGTACAGAATAAACAGACGTGTCATTTTTTTAGATGCATTTGTTTCAAAAATGAGCATCTGTTCCTCAAATCATCCCCCACCCCCTCGTCCCCCACCACCCTCCCCATTAAAACCAAACGTTCTTAGTCTAAATCGAGTATACGTCACTTAGTTCGATGCCATTTATTCATGATGATTCATAGAAATGTTTGGGCTTCAAAATATGCTTTTAACTGAATACATGCAGCGTTTTTTTTTTTGTTTTGTTTTTTTTTTGTTAATTTTCCATAACTGGATTCTTCAAAAGTTCCTGAAGTAAAGGTTTGCTCATAACTTAGGCCTTCGCATATTAACACGATCGCCAAGACATTTTCTAGCAGAACGTCTGTCATGTAAAAATAGGAAGACCAATGCATTTGGATTAACATCATATCCTATGCTTATTTCAAAGATCTAGTCTGTGGCCACTTTCAACAATTTAAAGCAACATCTCAGGTAAGTTTTCAGATATAAGGATCACTCGGTTCTTCGTACAGAACTTGTTATAAGCTTGCATCTGAACATTCAAAAAGCAGTTTTATGGGGAAAGTATGTATCTTTCTATCGATGTAAATTTGTCCACTCAACACAATCGGCGACATTAAAGCACGATTTGCATGTTAAACATTCTCCGGAACATAGTGACGTTAATACAGCTCAACTTTCTAAATTACCTTAGTTATTTCCTTGACACAGCCGTTGGCTTTACCGACAGGTTTTTATTATTCCCGTTAAATGAAGAATAAATTTGGTGGGTAAACAACAGTATTGATAAGAATTTGCAATTTTCACGTGTACGTCACAAATTTACAATGTCATCCATGCAGACGAGTGGACCTCCTACGCCAAAGACTCTTTCAGGCTGTTTGTTTCTGTGTGGTTACTGTTTATCCCAGTGACCGACCTGCTCCTTCTTTTAACGATTCTACAGACCCCAGACTGTTCAGGGGGGAAAAAATCTGATATCATCAGTGAGTGATAAACAAAGGAAAAAAGAATTAACAGCATTCGGACATATCGAATACCATGCCTCCCTTTTCTGAAAAATTCGTTAACTTATTCATTAATTAACACAGAAACATATCTGAGCTCAACATAATACCTGTTTCTTATGGATGACATGCATTACTTTCATAAACCAAAGTCGTGTTGTGAGCCACCCGCTGCCAGTTTTCATGACAAACTCGGCTTTGCCTCATTTACGCTCTCTCCCTCTGCTTCGTCTGTCGTTCAGTTACGTACTTTTTAGCTGTCCTCCTCATAACTGAATGATGTATTATGGTTACGATTGACGTACACGTACTTTGTACTTTTTTTCTTTAATTTATTTACGTTTCGTCTACGTTATTATGCTTATTATCTTGAATAATTTTTTTTTTAAAGACAACCAGTGTTATGTAGGCACTAAAGGTCTGACCAGCGCATTGGGCTAATGCGTAGGTCAGACATCTGCTAAGTCACAACCACAAGACCCTCTTCTATTCTCTCATCTTAGTTCTTAATTCATTTATCCATCAGCTTAAAATCATGCGTAGTGTGGTCTCAAAACGTAGCGGATGTGGTGTAGCGTATATGGACTAGTCCGCATGCAGTGACGCCTCCTTGATCGAATAAACTGAATAACTGAATAAAGATATTTTAGAATCTGTTTCTTCTCCACACAGACAAGAGAAAAAAATGATCCGCATACGCATATACATCACGCACATATGCAAACACGGAGAGGGAATTCATTTTCTGAAACATAAAGGGTGTGTTCCACACACTGACCGCACCTCACCATTCTCCCATCCCACCCCACCCCTCAAAACTCACTCTCTCTGTCTCGTCTCTGTCTCTGTCTGTCTGTCTGTCTGTCTGTCTCTCTCTCTCTCTCTCTCTCTCTCTCTCTCTCTCTCTCTCTCTCTCTTCTTTACCCCATGAGAGAAACAAGGAGATGGACACTGCCTATCGATCGATCAGGTCTCCTCCCCACAAGCTTAGCTAGTGACAGTCTGTCACTCTGGGCAAACAAAAACAAACCACGACAGCCCGTGAAGGGGTCTGTATTATGTTTCGCATCCTCCCATCCCCCCAACTCCACCCTCACTTACCCCAAACCCAATCCCTTCCCTCGTCACCCCTTCCTTGGTCTCTCCCTCATATCCCTCCTACTCGGAAATACGAGTTTGACAATATAAGGCCCGCGAACGTGTTCACGTCTCGCCGTTTTACAATATATTATCATCATGATTATTATGAAAACTTATATAGCGTCTATCCTCGGCTAGAGACCAAACTCTAAGCGCTTTACAATCCACACTCGTTTACACAACGGGCTGCCTACCTGGGTAGTGCCGACTGAAGAGCTGCCAGCTGGCGCTTCATTCAGTCGTTTCCCGTGTCATCCAGTCAGTATCGTTCAATATCGTTCACTCAGTTTCCTTACTTCCTTCATTCTTTCCATTTCTCACGCAGGATGCATGCTATGTATAACATGTCGTCCCTACCGAGGGCCTTTGTTGTAGAACGTTTTTACACTTTTCCCCTCTGAGTATTAACGTGCCAGCTTTTCTTTTTTTCCGGTAGTATTCTAGCGACTGTGACGTAAAAAGATAAGCACTGTTCAGAGCAGACATCAGCCGTCCGTTGTGCAGTGTCTAACTGGGGCCGGAATAGCTCAGTTGGTAGAGCGCCGGACTCGTAATCCAAGGGTTGCAGGTTCGAATCTCCGCCGGGCCGTTTCGGTACAGGGGCATTTTTCCCTCGGAGTTAAAATTAGTTCTGACTCCATTTCCCATACAGTCCTTCGAATGAGACTATACCGAGGTTCCGTGTGTGAACGCACGCATAACATCTTGCACACACGCAAAATCCCATCACCAACTTTCGGAAGAGAAGGCCAGTTTGGCCGTTGGTATGGATGACACATTACACGTAGCATGCACCTTCCCCGAAGATGGAGTATGGCTGCCTTAATGGCGGGATAAAAAACAGTCACACACAAAACTCCACTCCCTTTGTTGGGTAGATAGGATTAATACTTGCCTGTCCATATAGGGAGTGTCCGCAGGAGTATCAGCCTGCGTACGCAGAAAGTGTCTATTTACCGAAACAGCTTCTTGAAATCTACTAATCGTCGCATTTAACTCTTTTCTCACTAACCTCTGAGGCCTTTTTTTTTTTTTAACTGTTGGTGGTAAATCATCGGCACCTTCCGCATGGCTGAGTATAATGTGCCTTAAAGATATGAAAACATGAGCTATCATGTGATGAGTTTAACGTATATGTATATATATTAGAAACGGTTTTGTGTGTGCGCTTTTAAGAGGATGGAGGGAAGGGGGTAAGAAAGGGGGTGGGGTGTGTAGCTAGGACAGAGAAGGTGGGGGTGGGGTTTATTTTTCCTTATGTGGCAACAGCCCTAAAGAGGCCCTGCATGATCGGCTGGCGCATGAACATAAATCGAAAACTGTATGGCATAGGCCATACTGGTAAAGCAGTTAGGTTTCGCTGGGAAAATTACGGATGAATAAAACTGTTGAGGCGAAACACGACCTGCAGGAATAAAAGGGACAAACAAGTGTTGGAATAAAGATGGGCGTGGAGATGGATATATGGAGAGAACAAACAAACGAAAATGCTTTATCGAACATCGTCTATAGGCCATTAATCAAAATGGACATAAGGGGAGGTGGGGTGGGGGATGGAGGGGTGGTGGTGGTGGTGGAAAAGGTGTCCGACTGTATGATTCGAACGGACAAAAAATCAATAATTGCTATGTAAACACCCTGGAACCGTCCCGTTGGATCCACGGGGAAGACAATGAAACAGAAATGTATGGGGTTGAAACGCTTGAGGGGATCCGGGAATCAGTTGATCCTTCTGATCGCTGTCTTCCTGTTTGGACGTGTTGTTTCTCGCTTTAGACCAGACCTGTTCAACACTGCCTTCTTCTTTGAACAGTATGAAATACATGTTGAGAAAACTGGTTCTTTCCGAGAGGATAGAGGCAAGAGAGATCTTGTGTATGAGAGAGAGAGAGAGAGAAGAGAGAGAGAGAGAGAGAGAGAGAGAGAGAGAGACACACACACACACACACACACACACACACACACACACACACACACACACACACACACAGATTTCCGAGCGGATAGAGGCGAAGCAAAATCTTGTATATGGAGAGAGAGAGAGAGAGAGAGAGAGAGAGAGAGAGAGAGAGAGAGAGGAGAGAGAGAGAGAGCAGCAGCAGCAAAAACATGCTTCTTCATCTACAGTCTCACTTTCTTTTGTTATAATTTAGATAAAATACACCACTTGAATGCAAATTGCTGAAACTGCATTGTTTTGTTAAACACGTGTAACCAACACACATACATACATACAACCGTACCGGTGCCTACCATACACACACACACACACACACACACACACACACACACACACACACACACACACACACACACACACACACGTACATGTTTCAGTATCGAGGAGACATCTCAAAAGGTTTAGGAATATTCTGTTCTCATTAAAAGAAATAACAACAAAGATAAAAGCAGTGTTTACTTAGAAAAGATAACGCGGGTAAAATAAGTTTTCGGTGTGATTTTCCACAGTAACAGTCTGGATCCGTTTCCTCAGCACAGAATCAACATTGGAAGAATCCTTTCGTAATATCATGGGTGGCAATTAGCTGGTGACCCTAATTACCATTCGACAGATAATGGGCTGTCTTCTGTCCCCTCCCCTCCCCTCTTTCGCCCCAACCCCCTTCAGTTTGCACATCCCCTTCTGTCGCTCACTCTTTACACAGACCGCAACAAACGCCGATCCCCGCTTGGATGTCCCGGGACTGATGGAAGACACAACTAATTACCATTAATTACTTCACTTCAGCATCAGCAAAAACAAAGTGCCAATTACCCGGGCGCGTAGTGTTAACAGATTTATTCGCCTCGACAGTCTCGTTTTCCCTCCCATTGCTGCTCTTGCTCTGTGTGTGTGTGTGTGTGTGTGTGTGCCCCGGCGAAAACCCGATGCTATCGGCCCAACAGAAGGGACATCAGAAAGGGAGGGTGATTCTACAAATCAGCTGGCCGAGCGAGACGCTGAAGGTCCGGATCAGGAATATTTCCCCGTCGATGCGAGATAGCCATCGAAGATGCGCGGGGAGGGCAATGACAGACAGACAACGATGAAATTCGGCGAGCCGTTCGGGCGGCCCCGAGGTCTTCATCGGCGAGATAGCGGTTTTAACTCACCCCGAGCCCCGGTCTCCCTCCGCTCGGCCGATCGACGAGGACTCACAAAGTCAGAATGGCCGAAGGACAGGAACGACCACTCTTCCCAGCCCCAGTCCGTCCAGCCCGCGCCGAGAGGCAGTGAGCGGAAAGACGATAAGCTGTCGGTCCATCTGCGATGCGGTAAACGGGTGCAGAAAGACTGGGAAAAGATTCCCCCCAGCTTCTCAAGGCGGTTCACAGAGTCAGAAATTGATGAGGAATTAATAGGATAACGGGAATAGAGGGCTGCAGTTGTTTAGCGCGGCGAGGCGCTCCGAACGTCTAACGGTGATCTTCGCCCCCCCCTGTGAGGCTGCCCATTTTGGCGGGAAAAACTGACAGCCCGAGCGCGCGGAGCGGGATGGACGTGTTCTCAGCCAGTTATGTATTCGGCAGGCCGGGGACAAGATTAAAGGTGGCTGGATGGCGACAGACAACTGCTGATCAAGATGCATGCTGATCAGTTGATGTGAAGATGCAGGGTTTACTGCACTGTCAGCTATAGACGCGGGGGGACGCTGAGAAGATGGTCTCAATTTGCTAAAGGCCACACGGTGTCATCCCCTCGTTCGTTCCCAGGTCATCGGGGGAGTCATCAGCATCTACAGTGTGAGAGTGGGAGGGGGAAGATGAGAGAGAGGGTTGGGGGGGGGGATGAAAAAAGATATGGACAAAACACAAAATCAGGGCAGCAACATGAGCACATGACCGGGTTTTGTCAGCTGACCTTAAGGTCAGCATCGATGTGGCTTCCATGGTCAGCTGACCTATGAACAGAACGACGGGTTCACTGGGGTTGACGCAAAACAGTAAAAAAAAAAAAAAAAAAAAAAAAACAATGTTAATGATGCATGACCTCTTTGAAAAGGTTATGCAGTTCGGATCCGTTTGTAAAAACGATGATACTCAACAACAACGAAAACAACAACAGCAAATAAAGACAGAAAACAAAATATTTCCAAAGGCTTTATGCTGTGTTATAGCTGTTTGTTGTTCCAAACCATGGTAGTGATATTTTGTTCAATTCATTCATTCATTCGTTCTTTCTTTCTTTTCTTTTCTTTATTTTCCCTATTCCTACCAGTGCCTCGCAGCTTAGGTTTTATACAGCTCAAGAGCATTGCGGTCAACTTACATCTATGTGTCTTGAAACCGAAAGGTCATACAGTATTCTCCCTTTCACGACAGTGAAGATCTGCTACTGTCCCGTTTACAGATTTATGTCAGATCAATGAACTGTACCGATGTATTTGCTATTTTGATTTTTTAAAAATCCATTTACCCAATAAGCATAAACTTAGGTTCTGTTCTCGACCTACCG
Source organism: Conus canariensis (assembly GCA_033310375.1). Classification (NCBI taxonomy): domain Eukaryota; kingdom Metazoa; phylum Mollusca; class Gastropoda; order Neogastropoda; family Conidae; genus Conus; species Conus canariensis. The sequence goes on from CM065714.1 coordinate 34,122,035, forward strand.
ACCACATTGTGTACCCACTTTAAGGTGGACTGAAAAGTTAAAGGAAAACAACATGTGGAGGAGGGGAATGATGATGGAGGGGTGGTGGTGATGGTAGTGGTGGTGATGTCGGTGATAAAAGATTAAAAGATGGTAGATGAAAAGTAAGTCCCTCGAGGGATTGAAAGGGATCGGGAGAGAGATGTGGAAGGTGGAGAGGGTGAAGTGAGTTGGGAAAGGAAAAAGAACAAACAAGAAAGAGAGAAAAAAGGAGGGTGGAGGAGCAGGGATGGCGGAGGAAGGACGTACTGTCTAATGACATTACAATCAATCTTTCAACGTAAACTGCATTTTTTTTTAGATAAAATTTTGGCTTCAGAGATGAATCGTGGGTTGATTTCGAGGTGAATAGTTACGTCTGTTAATGGTTCTAATAGTAATAGCCTACCACCACCACCCCCTCGTGATGCTGCTCCGCGGGAGCAACTTCTTGTTACTCAGAGCCCCAGGTTAAATACAACATGTCAATCTTACCCTTCACCCAGCCTGTTCGACAGGACGTTAGTTTAGCTCAGTGGTAGAGCACTATATTCACAATCACAGATTGCCACTTCGAATCCCGCTTGCACCAGACAGAGAGAGAGAGAGATATGCACCATGTTCGCCGTCCACTTTAATGCATGATGTTCTATGTCCGCTTGCAACAGCCCAGCAGAGGTTTTCTGATTACAGTATACGAGATCGTCGGTAATAATCTCAAAATTTTATAACGCCTTATGTCTTTTGAGTATTTCTAATAATTCACGAGATTTTCGAAGGTTTTACAATGCTGTACACGTTTGATACTAAGACATGATTTTTTTTTTTTTTTTTTTTTTGGGGGGGGGGGGCGGGGGAGAGGGGGGGGGGGTGTCGGTATGCCTGTATTCAATAAAAGCTTTGTCTGCGCTGTTGTTTTTCTTTTCCTCACAATTTGGTACTTTTTAGAAGTTCGGTACATTTCAGGCATCAATAGGTTTGAAGATCTTGAAAGTGTGAATAACATCACCCATAAATCTTCTTGCCTTTAGACTGAGTAATCTAAGATGCTCCGGATTATCTTTATTTTAAGTTTTAATTCCTTGTACTACCTTTGTTGCTCTTCTTCGCTCTTTCTCGGTCAAGGCTGACTGCTTTTTGAATGTGGATGCCAAATAATCTTACCATATTCCAGATGTGGTTTCATCCGTCTTGTGCAAGTTTTACTCAGAAATAGTTCCCTGTTTATGATCGAAAAGGTCCTTTATGTAACACCAAACGTTTTGCTTGATTGGTTGGCTGCGTTATGAAAATAATATATGAATATTTCAAGTCTTTAACAAATGTGACCCCTAAATCCTTTTCCTATGTGCATTTTGTTACTGTATTATGAACACCATCAGTCACAATACCATACTCTGTGTGAACGTGTATTCCTTCCCTTGGTGCATTAGTTTACCCTTAGAAGCATTAGAGCACAACTATCAGGTTTCTGAACATCTGACCAAAGAATTGATATCATGTTGTAAAGTTTTATAATTATATGCAACATTATACATTTCTGGGAATATGTAATTTCTGTAGATACTGTCATTGGAGAGAAGTGTGAAAAGAACAGGGCAAGGTATGTTCCTTTAAAGTATTCCACTCATAACATAAGCATCTTTGTGCAAGCATCTCCAACTCTTAGTGACATTTTTGTTTTCGTTTTCTTTAAAGAAATCGTTCATCGAGGGTAAGAATTGACCTGGTGCTCCATAGTTTGTAGTTCTATAGGCAATCTGTAATGGGGAACACAGTCAAAAGCGTTTCTTAAATCCAGATAGCTGATATTAACATTCTCGCCCCTACTTTTTAATATGTTATAAGATGTTCCACCACAAACAAAGTTAGGTGACGAGATCTGTGCTGACAGAAGCCATGTTGGCGAGTTCGTTGTTGTCCATATGATTGACAGTTACATCCCTAATCACTGCTTTAAATATTTTTCGAGTAATTAAGTTAAACTGACTGTAATTTCCTGGAAAAATTCCTTGTTCTTGCTTTTTTTTTTTTTTTATCTGAATAATATCGTAATATGTGTTCTTCCGTTTAGAGGAAAAGGTTCCTGTGATGGTACAAAGTGTCCGCAGAAACAAAGTGTCCGCATGCGGACACTTTGTTCCCTGCGGACACTTTGTACCGTGAACTGACATTCAAAGTGTCCGCAGAAATCCTGCGGACACTTTGTTCCGCGAGGTGACATATAACTTACAAAAGCGGAACAAAATGTCCGCAGCCGTTTCAGCCTCAGTGTGAGTGGGTGAATGTGCACGTACACTCCCATGCGCGTGCGTGTGTGCGTGCGTACGCACGCGCGCGCTTGTG
>CM065714.1:34129398-34131898 GCA_033310375.1 Conus canariensis
CGTGCGTGCGTGCATATGATATGTGGTGTGTGTGTGTATGTGTGTGTGTGTGTGTGTGTGTGTGTGTGTGTGTGTGTGTTGGTCTGTATGGTCCACAGGTGTGTGAAGCTCAGCCCTTGCCTGAGGGGTGAAGACTTAGGGTGGGGCTGCAGGGAAAACAGGGCTTTATCAACCGTTCCTATTGATCAGTAATGCTCTTGGATCTGACCTTACTTTTCAGGTATTTAATCATTGTTCACGATATTCAATCGGTGTTCATGACCGTAAAGGTTGTCTTTCCTTGGTCATATAGCACTGAGAAGTATATGATGTGATAATCCGCACAGTCATAGCCATCTGTGATGGTTTCCTTCTCTTGGTGAAGGCATTTCCACAGCTGGGGGAAAAGAGTAGATCGGAGGTAAAGGGCGAGCAGTGGGGGAGTTGGGGGGGGGGGGGTAAATTACTATTTAATGATAACATGCAATTTTTTTGCCTACGTGTCTGTTTTAATTGTGCAGTAGCAAGCCCCCATCCGTCCACCATTCCCTTTCTTTCAACCCCTTACTCATCGACCCTTTCCCCTCTTCCATCTCATTCTCTTCCCCCCTCCCCCCCCCCTTCCTCTCGTTCCAATCTAGTTGTGTGGGGTTTTTTTTTTTAAGAAAAAAGGCGAAGGTTCATATTCACATTCACTATCCACACCTATCACAAGTACATCCACGAATAGTGGAAATGCTGTTGCGAACACAAACAGTCCTGGAGAAATTGCATGGCCCTATGAATACGCCGACCGTGGTTAAAAAAAAAAAAAAAAAAAAAAAAAAGGTTGACTAATGGTGTGGATATTTCGGGTGGAAGAATAGCAGAAAGGGGGAAAGGGGCGAAGGGGTTAGGGAAATGCGGTGGTATTTGCCGCACATTAATAGTCAACGTTGACAAGCTTCTATGACAGTTTTTTTCCTGCCCCCCCCCCCCCCTCCTCTCCTCATCCACCATCCCTGCTACTTACTTTCCCCGCTTCTCCACTTCAATCTCCACCTCCATTCGTTCACTCCGAGTGTGCGCTTTAAGCCGCTTTCAGATTTTTTTTTTTTTTTTTTTTTTTTGGAGGAGGGGTGTGGGGGTGTGGCGGAGGCTCCTAATCGCATTTTTGTACCACGCTCCCGCGCTTGACCTGTGTCTAGTAACCTTAAAGAATACCTAGATGGCTGTACCATCCCAAGTTATCGTCTCCTCGTGTACGAACGTTTCACTCGATGGTTAGATTTTCGTTTCTTAGTACATACAAACAAATCTAATGTTAACGTCTAATCCACTGAAGGTGGTCATCTCAATACTCACCCGTAGTGATGGATACGCCTTTCGAGTGTGTGTGTGTGTGTGTGTGTGTGTGTGTGTGTGTGTGTGTGTGTGTGTGTGTGTGTGTGTTAGTACAGTGTTAGTGTTAGTCAGTTTTAGTCAGTTAATCTGACAGTAAATGGTTTCAGTCAGTGTGTGTGTGTGTGTGTGTGTGTGTGTGTGTGTGTGCGCGCGCGCGCGTGCACATGAGCGGACCTATTAAATATATTTTGTAATGGAGTGAGCGCGTGCTTGCCTGTCCGTGCTGTATGGCAATCTAGAGAGACGGGAAAGCACGCAATAAAACTAGCATGCATTTAGTTTAGTGTCAAGAATTGGGAGTTTGAAAAGAGGACATAAAGTGATGATTTTTTTTTCTTTTTCTTTTTTTTTTTTTTTTTTTGTAAATGAAAGCTTTTATTTCAAATTCATCTGTGAAATGAATCTGCCATTGATCTTCGGAACAGTATGTTACATGATTTTTGTTCACCACGGACATATGCATGTTTTAATCTTTACTGAGCTTTGTTCAGATCTGTTGACCAGACATTCCTAGCCATGGGATCATCATGATCTTCAATATTTTCTCTTTCTTTTTTCTGCCTGGATGCTCTGGTGAGATACTTCAAGACAAGCGTACTCTTCTCTGGAGCTTCTGAGACACTCAGCTGGAGATTCAACCAGCCTCATAAACAGACCTAGTATAGTACAGAAAGACACACACGCGTGCGCGCGCGCATTCACGCACGCACACACACACACGCACACACACACACACACACACACACACACACACACACACACATGTTAGACGGTCGACATGGTAGTCCTTGGATGGAAATGACATAAACATGAAATGAATTTACAATCCCCGGGTGTTACCGCACAAAGGATAGTTCATGCCCCTTCCCCGCCTTCCGCCTCCCCCTCCTCCCTCCACCCTCTCCCCAAAATAACAACAAGAAGCAAACAAACAAACAAGGAGAAACAATTTCTAATAAAAACAAAAATTCATGTTCGTCCAAGTCATTGGTACTAAATCTCTACAGCAGCACTGAATTGAAAACTGGTCGTGGTGCGGAGTTAGCGTGAAATAAGTGGTTGGCGTTGTGGGTAAGGCGTCTGACTGTTGTTCCGAGGTCACAAGTTCGATCCCCACTAGAGCCAGCTTGGTATGGAA
>CM065714.1:34136898-34164398 GCA_033310375.1 Conus canariensis
TCTTATTGCTGTTATTGTTATTAGCATTGTCATTAATACTATGCAAAACAAGCAGGGAGAAGGGGCTGGGTAACCTATGGACACAATTCTTATTGCTGTTATTGTTATTAGCATTGTCATTAATACTATGCAAAACAAGCAGGGAGAAGGGGATGGGTAACCTATGGACACAATTCTTATTGCTGTTATTGTTATTAGCATTATCATTAATACTATGCAAAACAAGCGCCCACATTAGTTTTGTTTAGGGGCGTTTGAAATGTAATCAGCAATTCGTGTCATGTGATTACAGCATGTGAGTGAGTGTGTGTGTGTGTGTGTGTGTGTGTGTGTGTGTGTGTGTGTGTGTGTGTGTGTGTGTGTGTGTGTGTGGTGTGTGCGTGCGTGCATGCATGCGTGTATGGTGTGCGTGCATGCTTTTTGTGTGTGTGTGTGTGTGTGTGGTATGCGTGCGTGCGTGTGTGTGTGTGTGTGTGTTTTGTGTGCGTGAGTATGTGTGTGTGTGTGTGTGTGTGTGTGTGTGTGTGTGTGTGTGTGTGTGTGTGTGTGTGTGTGTGAGGTGAAGCGTGAGATCAACATCCTATGGGTCACAGGCCCTGAGGACAATATGTTCCAGGACCGAAGTCCGCAGGAAGTGTGGAGGAGGGGAGTGGAGGGAGGTGGGGGGGGGGGGGGGGGGGGAAAGAGAGGTGGAGGAGGAGCTGTTGTTCCGCTGTGGTGGTGGCCTGTGTCTTGGAAAGCTGGCTGTTCCTGTCGCAGTGACATGTCCCGAGTCTCCTGGGCCGGACAGTGAGTGTCTCTTGTGGTGCCCTCTCCCAGTTTCCCTGAAGAGACAACATCTCTCTTGGTGCCTGGCCACGGGTGCGGGTCCACATGACCCAGTGAAGTCTGTTCGGGCAGGGCTGCTCTAACTGACCACTCCCCTGGCCGACCTTGGTGCCAAGGCCGACGATCCGAGCCAGAGGACCGCAGTGGGTCCTTTGGGTTGGGTCCTGGTCCCCATGGGTCACTGACCTTTCACCTTCTTTCTTCTCTTTGGTGCTTCCCCCTGGTTTTAGGGACAGAGCAGAGAACCTCTTGGTTTGCTCGCTAGCAGCGTGCTCTGTGATCTCATCTCCGTCAGTACCATGGATGTCATCCTATGAGTCAGTCTGCATTGTCTTTGTCTTCCTGCTCTCTTTTATTCACAAGCGCGCACGAGTTTCTCTGTATTAGGAATGATTCTGCCGCTATAGTGCGATGATACTGAACATAAATGGCAAATATGGTTACGCATGGATCTGGTCTCAAGCTTTCCTTAGAGTCTCTTCCTACTGCAGACATCTCCGTGTTTAAGGCAGCATGCCAGCATGGAGGTGGGCAGCACCGGCTCTTTGAACCAAATGGCAACGGTTCCCTCTCTCGGTCAGTGCAGTGCACACAGGAGTGTAAATCAAGGGAAGGTTTTTGTACAGCACTGAAAAGGGCAGCTTAAACTCTCAGCAGTATTTGTATCGGACTTCACCAGTCACCAAGCGCTGGCAGTCTGATCAGCGCAAGTCCGCTACAGTTAGCTCAGCGTTGTGAGTACCCGGGCTTTCCTGAGTGGTACATGGTCTGAAAGGAAATCTGAAATGAGGCAGAGAATAGTAGACAGTAAACAACGACAAGGTAAGGGAACTCTTGCTCCCACGATGCAATAATTACGCGCCCATAACTCCAAACGAATGTGCATTCGTTTGGAGTTACGGGCGTGTAACTGTTTTTGATCATAGGAGCAAGAGTTACCTTACTTGGTCGTTAGTTACAGTTTCCTGAGTGGGTCAACGGGTCAGAACCCATCAGTCATGACGTCATCCGCGTGTGTGTGCATATGTGTATGTGAATATATGACGTGTGTGTGTGTGTGTGTGTGTGTGTGTGTGTGTGTGTGTGTGTGTGTGTGTGTGTGTGTGTGCTCGCGCACACGCACACGCACATGTTATGATAAATTGAAGGAAGAAAGAGAACCACAGATAAAAAGAGAGAAAGAAAGTCTGTTCAATGCGGAGGCTGGCTAAAAAGAGATCGAGTGTAGGTGAAAAAACAAATTCTTGCGTTCTACCTGTGTTACATGTATTCAACTTCTCGCTTTTGTATCTATCAATATCAAAGGTCACGTGACTTTTGCGGGACAGATGATGACGTTGGGTTTAGTTTACTTTTGTTTTGTTTTCTATTGTGCCAGTATTAGCGCTTCACTTCTATCACCTTCTGTTCATTGTATTCGAAACTGTTTTCAGTTAAAGGCAAAGACCGCTTGCGGGAGACCGTTACAATCAGTCACCGTGTCGAAGGGCACGTCATCAGTGTTCGACGTGACGTCAGCGAGGATAACGGAGAAGGGGTTGGGAAGATTCAGCGAAGGGAACTTCGCAGTGAGAAGACGGAGATAGGGGCGTTAAACGCTGGAACAGTAAAGGGAAGGAACTCCGAGCCATCGGTCCTTAAACCTGGTCGAAGAATACGAACAATTCACACACACACGCACGCACGCACGCACGCACGCACGCACGCACGCACGCACGCACGCACGCACGCACACACACACACACACACACACACACACACACACACACACACACACATTATCATGACTTGGCAGAGATTCTTTGTTACAAGGTCGTTCATTTTCTACGTGTAAAGAGGATATTTGTTGATATCGGTTTTGTTAATCCGAGGACTCGAGAACTCACTCGATTTCATTTGGTTTTCGACACTATGTAATCCGTGTCTCCACCTTGGTTGGCTATGATTGTAGAGAAGAAGAAGAAAGAAGAAGAAGAAGAAGAAGAAGAAGAAGAAGATGATGATGATGATGATGATGATGATGATGATGATGATGATATGTATACATACACACACACACACACACACACACACACACACAGACACACACATACACACACACACACACACACACACACACACACACACACACACACACACACACACACATATATATATATATATATAGAGAGAGAGAGAGAGAGAGAGAGAGAGAGAGAGAGAGAGAGAGAGAATTGAGCTCACAAATCAAGAGCCCCCATGTAAAAACGTACCAAACAAAATCACACACACGCGCGCGCGCGCACACACACAAACACACACACACACAACACAACACAACACAACAACACAACACAACACAACACAACACAACACAACACAACACAACACAACACAACACAACACAACACAACACACCACACCACACCACACCACACCACACCACACCTGGTATACACACACACACACACACACAATTCACGGAACGGCCACAGACAGTGACAGGACAATTAAACAAGTAGAAGATAAAAGACGAAAAGGACGACAGGCACTGAGTGAGTGACGGGCCGGCTGATTGACTGATTAACCCTTTCGTTACCACCCACAATTGATTGATAAGCATTTCGTTTCCTCTGAGCCGACCCACAAGATGCCCAAGTGTCAAGACATCATCATCTTCATCTTTCACTGGGTTTGCTGCGCGTCAGGTGAAGATGTCATCCATCATTTCTCTGTCTGCTGGAAAGCTGCGTGCGTGCGTGAACAATTGCTTTGAAGTCTCTTCTCTTTTGTGCCGTAGTTTCTTTTCTCTCCCGGCCGTCTCTACCTCCTCCCCTTCCCTCCTCCTCTCCACACCCCCCCCCCCCCCTTCATCCCGTAGCCCCACCCGCACTCCTCCGCAACATCCTCTTCTCTCTCTCTCCATCCCCATGCGTGGGAGTTTGTGATTGTCACCGTATGAAGGCATGTACTAGGAATGTCGACCACAAAAAAACAAACAAACAAACAAACAAAATGGTGACGAGTTATAATAACGAAATAGAGAGGTGAGAGGTAGGGGTGGGTTGGGGGTGGTGAAGGGGAGAAGGGTAGGGGAGGCGGGGCATAGATTTATAGGGCTGTCGTCTCTAGCTCCATCTTAGGAGATAAGGGGAAGGTTAGAGATAGGGGTGAGGGAGGGATAGAGAGACAGATGAAGGGAGGGAGGGAGCATAGAAGGGAAGAAAGAGATTCACTTGTTTACAAATGAAGGCATAGAATGAAGCACACACATAGGTAGACAGATGAGTGGATAGCAAACATAGTACATGTCTCTATGATTGAACAGGAAAATCTCTCTCTCTCTCTCTCTCTCTCTCTCTCTCTCTCTCTCTCTTGTGCGTGCGTGCCCGCGCGCGCGCGCGCGTGTGTTTATTTATGTCTTTGTGTGTTGTGTGCGCGTGCGCGCTCCAACTTAAGTATGTGCTCATCCATACGCCGCGAATGTCCGGGTGCGTGCGTGTCTGTGCCAGAGTGCGCACACCTACAAACCTTCACGCGGATTACACCAAAAACAGATGAACAAATAAATATATGAATGAATAAATAGATAAACAAAATAAATAAATAAGTAAGTAAATGAATATAATGAAATGAAATCCAATGAAATAGTCCATTGAAAGGTATGTTTTGTCACGGGTGCAGTGATCGCCACACTAACTACATCCTCCATCATCCGTTGTCTCGTCCGGCATTCCCTGTAGGAACAAAGCGCTCTTTGATCTGCCCCCCCCCCCCCTCAACCCTTTTCCATGTCTGTGTGCTATCTCCTACACTCCAGAAAGGAATTTCCTCCAATAGAAAAAGAAAAAGACTGTTGATGGATGGTTATATCAGCCTGAGACTGGCCGGTGGGAATAGGGATGACAGGGTGGGAAAAATTGGACTACACTTACACACCCACACACACCCACACCCACACCCACACAACACACACACACACACACACACACACACACACACACACACACACACGCGCGCGCGCGCGCGCGTACAACACACAACACACACGCACGCACACACACACACACACACACACACACACACACACACACACACACACACATTCGCGTGCACGTGCACCCATACATATACACATACACATATTATGTGCACGCTCGCAATTACTTCCGTACACATTCACTTTTTTTTTTTTGTCTAATATCACGAATAGTGGATAGACGTTAAATGAAGGACACACACACACACACACACACACACACACACACACACACACACACACACACACACACACACACACACACACACACACACACGGAGGGGAAGGGAAGACAGAGAGAGAGAGAGAGACGGAGATCCGGAAATGAGCAGAAAATATTAGCACAAAGAGGTAGGAGAAGAAGGACGAGAAGAGAGAGAGAGAGAGAGAGAGAGAGAGAGAGGAGAGAGAGAGAGAGAGAGAGAGGAGTCAGACAGACAGACAGACAGACAGACAGAGACACAGAGAGAGACAGTGAGAGAGAGACAGTGAGAGAGAGAAAGATTTTCATCTTTTTTTCTCTCTCTCTCTCAATAACTTCATTGGTTACTACGTCCGCTGATCCCATAATAGGTCCCTGGCTCGAACTGGTGAGTTTTGAATACCCTTTTTTCTTCTGTTTTTATTTCCCGTGCCAGCATAAAAGCAGACACACCAGTGCCTCCACCCCCTGCTTCATGAGTACATCCAGGCAGATGAAACAGGAACACACATGAAAGACTCCAGGACAATGATAGGTGAAACGGAAAGCGCATACTGTCCAAGAAAGAGAGTGACTAAAACTAAACTTACTCACGTAGAAGTCGGCTAGTATGGTATGACGCAGAGAGATGAAAAAAGAGAAGGAGGACGACGGCGACAACGACGACGACGACTGCGACAACGACGACGACGAGATGATGATGGTCATGACAATGCTATAGGCTGAGAATATGAAGGAGAAAAAGAACAGCAGCCAGGAACGGAGGATTTTGTTATATAGTTTGACATTTCATGAACAATTGTAGTATCCAACATGACCACAACACACCTTAACTCTGTGTGTGTGTGTGTGTGTGTGTGTGTGTGTGTGTGTGTGTGTGTGTGTGTGTGTGTGTGTGTGTCTGTCTGTCTGTCTGTCTGTCTGTCTGTCTGTCTGCCTGACTGCCTCGCTTGCCTCTCTGTCTGTCTGTGTCTGTGTAAGTACCATTCGCACCGATAAGTGAACACAAAAAGCTCTCACCTATCAGTAGTAACCCCCACACCGTTCCTTTGTAACAGCAGTCGACCACAGAAGTGATGAAACCACCATCGGTGCAGTTGTCTGGAGTGACTGTCAAAAACGCCATTTCGCTTTTCATCCTCAGCCTGTCACGTATCAGTTCTGAGAGGTAAGCTGTACAGTGTTCTCTCCGCTCTTGTTCCCACCGTCCTTTGTGCTGTCTTCCCAGCCGTAGTATGCGTGGGTTGCTTGGCTTATCGTTGTTGTTGTTGTTGTCGCTGTTGTTGTTTTTGTGGTTGATGGCGACATTTTCCTTCTTCTCCTCCTGTATATAATCCTCTTTCTTTTCTTCTTTCTTTCTTTCTTTTACTTCTACAAGTACTTTTTGTTGTCATTATTATTGTTTCTTCTTCTTCTTTTTCTGCTTCTTCTTCTTCTTCTCTTCCTCTTCTTCTTCTCTTCTTTGGCATACCTTCTTCCGCTCTGTCGTTGTCTAGTTCTTCCTCTTCTTTTCTCCTCCTGCTCCTCCTCTTCCTCCTCATCCTCCTCCTGATCCTCCTCCTCCCCCTCCTCCTCCCCCTTCTCCTCCTACTTCCGCTACTACTCTTTCCTCTTCTTCTTTACTTCTGCTCTGTCTTTCTTCTTCTCTCCTCCTCCTCCTCCTCCTCCTCCTCCTCCTCCCTCCATCTTTCCTCCTTTTTCTCCTGCTCCCTTCTACTCTTCCTCCTCCTCTCCCCTCCCCCTCCTCTTCCTCCTCCCCTTCCTCCCCTCCCCCTCCTCTTCCTCCTCACCTTCCTCCTCCACCCCTTCCTCCTTCTTCCTCTTCTCCTCCTCCTCCTCCTCCTCCTCCTCCTCCTCCTCATACTCCTCCTCCTACTTCTACTACTACTACTACTACTACTATTGTACTACTTTTTCCTCTTCTTCTTTACTTCTGCTCTGTCGTCGTTTTCTTCTTCTTCTTCTTCTTCTTCTTCTTCTTCTTCTTTCTTCTTCTTCTTCTCCTCCTTTTTCTCCTGCTCCCTCTTCCCCTTCTCCTCTTCTCCTTCCTCCTCCTCCTCCTCCTCCCCCTCTTCCTACATCTCCTCCTCGTCGTCGTCACCGTCGCCGTTGTCCTCCTCCTCCTTCTCCTCCTTCTTTTCCTCCTGCTCCTCCTCCTTTTCTTCTTTTTCTGCTCTTCTTTCACATTATAATGCAGTTTGTCTCCGTTATCGCCTTCCTGTTGTTGTTGTCGTCATGTTGCTGTTGTTGCTTGTCTTTTTCTTCTCTTTCTTCTTCTTTTTCCATCTCGAAACTTCTCTTCCTTACATTATCCCTCTTCCCATTTCGTTTTGAGCGTTCTATTCTTGACATCAATAGTACGTACGGAAAATGAAATGATTTACTGTATTTTTTTAAGGAGAAAAGAAGAACACAGTGAAGATGGACCACTACAAGGAAGTTCACAGGCCGCGCGCGCGTGCACACACACACACACACACACACACACACACACACACACACACACACACACACACACACACACACACACACACACACACACACACACACACACACACACACACACGCGCGCGCGCGCGCGCGCGCGCGCGCGCGCAGGCACGTCGTTTTCTAGTTCTTGCTCTTCTCTCCTTGCACATTGTGTGTGTTTTAACCAAATAAGTAGGGAGGGAAAACAAGGGCAGTCTAACAATTCCTCCGTCATTATAAACAGTGACTTGACACAGAAAAAAATATATACTACCCCCCCCCCCCCTCCGAAAAAAGGAAGGGGGTGGAGGGGGGGGGGTGTTGAAGGAAAACAGTAGAGAAAAGAGGGCTTTAGAATATGAATATAAAATTATTGGCTAGCAGCATGTAGAGACGATGACAGCCAGTCTTGAAAACAGAACGGATTGTATCGTCTGTCCAGAAGCCTATCGTCCGCTCATTAAGACTCATCAGTGGGACATGCATACAAATCAAATACACAAACATGAATACACACGCGCGTGTGCACATACATATGAACTCGTCATACTTACACTCAATCATTCATCAACGAACGCATCCACATACTCTCAGGCTCATCAAGCAAGCACTACGCTGACGCATGTGTGATTCTACAACCAGACAGCGAGGGAGGAAAAAAAAGAAAGAAAAAAAACAAAAGACATGTCGAAGGTTGACGAGAGACAAACCCAGCACGAGCGAAAGGCACACTGGTTCTCTGCCACGGCTGTTCCTCATGTAACCTCCGACTCTTGCCAGACCACCAAATCCACAGCTGGTCCTGGAAGATCCTTGTTAGGGTTCTCTCTTCTCCCGTCCCCCTTCCCTCCTATCCACTCCCTCCCTCCTTCCTCCCGCTCTGGAGTTGAGTCCAAGACAGGCAAGAGCCACCGCCTTCCTCCCTCTCCCCAGCTTTCCTTCTCCCGAGAGAGAGAGAGAGAGAGGAGGGAGGGGGGGGGTGTCGAGGAGCCAGATGACAATCTTGCAGTCTCCTGCTGCTGCTGCTAACTGCTGACGCGGGGTGGAAGGCGACTGGGGGATAGGGGTGGAGGTGGGGGATGAGTCGAGTGGAAGGAAGGAACGGGAGGTAAGGGGCAGGGGAGGGGGAGGGGGGAAGGAGGGTGATGGGGTAGTGGGGGAGGGGGAGGAGGGGGGAGGGAGTCGTTGGCAGCACAAGATGCGGAAGGCCTAATCGCCGGCCGAATCAATGAGGCCTCTCCCCGCCATTTGTCAGCGATTGAGAGGGGTAATGAAAAGGATTCCCAGTGTCCCGCCCTGCTCTTCTTCTTCTTCTTCTTCTCTTCTTCTTCTTTCTGGTAGCCAGGACTTGAGTCGGTGGCCGAACTGGTGGGACGGGGTAAAAGGGGTGGGGTAGGGGTGGGGACGGTGGGAATGGGGGATGTGGGGGGGGGCAGGGTGGTAGGGGAGAGTGGGGATTTGGTACCGTGAATGTGCGAGAGGGTGGAAGGGAAGAGATGGGTGGGTGGGTGGAAAGAGAAGGGATGAGTGGAAAAGTTAGCATGGAGTGGGAGGGGTGGGGGGATGGGTGTGGAGGCAGAGCGGGAACGGGTGAAGGGGGGGGGGGGGAGGGCAGCATGGATGTGTATATGTGGGAGTAGTATGTAGTGCAGTAAAGTGTAGTGTGGTGAGTAGAGTAGAGTAGTGCGGCGTAACAGAGTGGTATAGGGTGCCATGGAAGTATTATAGATGTGATTCATTCACGTGCGCTCTCTCTCTCTCTCTCTCTCTCCCTCTCTTCTCTCATCTCCTCTTCATCTCTTCCATCTCGTGCTCGCTCTCTCTCTCTCTCTCTCTCTCTCTCCTCTCTTCTCTCTCTCACACGCCCCTTCTCTCAACACCATGCGAGCAACATTAACAATTTAAAGCAGGTGAGGGAGACGGAGGGAGGGGAGGAGATGGATGTGAGCCAAAACTTCTGCCGTGGGCCGGACACCGCTGTTGTTTTCGTTTTTGATGTTTTCTCTGTTGTTTTATTTGCTTTCCGTTTTCTTTTTTCTAGTATGGGAAGGGGTGTGTGTGTGTGTGTGTGTGTGTGTGTGTGTGTGTGTGTGTGTGTGTGTGTGAGAGAGAGAGAGAGAGAGAGAGAGAGAGGGTAAGCGTGTGTGGATGGGAGGGTTGGGGGAAGGTGAGGTGCGGGAGGGATTGTACGATGGAGGTCAGTGAGATGCATTTGGTCCCTGTTTGTCTGCAGTGGGTTCAGATTTAAAACTGTCTCAGCTTCGTCTTCTATCGTTTTTGGTTTTTTTTTCAGTCTTTTTGGATCAGGAGTTGACACAATCTGACAGGACCGAATTATGACACTGCACTACGAACTAATTAAGAAAAAAGCCACAGTCGCTTTTTGTTTGTTTGTTTGTTGGGCTGATTTGCTTTTTGGTCTTTTTTTTAGGGGGTGGAGGAGGAGGGGGTTAGGGAGGAGAAGTGCAAGAGCAAAACAGCTGAAAGCTTGAAATAAAATATACGTCATGAATTACGTATCTACGCCGTGATGACGAAGATTTGTAACAAGTCTTTTCTTTGATGTATGTGTCGCTTTCTGCGTGTCTTTTACAGACAGCCTATATTCCACTCACAACCCCATCCGTCCTCCAACCTCCCCACACTCATCACCCTTACTGGTATTATTATATGCATTGCTAAAAATGGAAGGGGGCGGGAGGCGCTTCATTAATACAGAATTAGTGAGTTACGTAATTAAACCAAAGACAACGTTGTGCTTGCCTTCGTTTCTCGACACGCTCATACCATTGGGCATCGGCTATTCTGATGAAAACATGACACTTGTAACATATGAGTCGAATAGGCAAAATGTCTCTTTTTTTTGCTTGTTTGGTTGATCGTTTCTTGTTATGCATGCAGAGAGAGAGAGAGAGAGAGAGAGAGAGAGAGAGAGACAGACAGACAGACAGACAGACAGACAGACAGACAGACAGACGGACAGACAGAGGACCAAAAACAACCTGCTCGGCACACCTTCGTGTGCTTTCAGGGTTTATAGATACAGATGTCCATGGTGAGTTCATTTCATTCATGCTGTTTTCTCCACGCTTAAGTAATTACTGTCATCGGCAGAGGATTTAGTGTATGATGCCCAGTGTGTGTTGGATGAAAACAGACACCACCGAGCACCACCGATGTGACACAGCAGCAGTGCCGCGTCTCCTGTCAAGGGTTCCCTCATAACGACCCAGTATTGACTGCTTCCTGTGGAATTCCGGCGCTTGTGCTGCTACAGGATAAACTTAGGTGTGGGCATAGGGCATATAATGATTGGTTTAGCAGCATGGTGGCAAAAGTGACAGACGATGAGACTACAGCTTCATTAAAAACAGTCTGTACGTTAGAAACAAGAAGGAAGTAGGTCACGTGACCTTTGCCAACAGACTGTCATTTCAAACTGGTGCCACCACAGATGTCTGGTTGGGAGTCGATTCAGACCGAAAACAGTAGCTTCCGTCTGTCGCTTGTCTCTCAAACCATTTAGCAAAATTGATCTACGACGGTCAGACAGCGAAGATCAAGAATTCGAACTGCACGAACTGCCAGCACTGGCGAAGAGAAAAACGAAAGGGAGGAGAAGGAACGGGTGGGTGGAGGTCGGGGGAGAGGAAGTGTAAGCCATCCCAGCAGGCCTTGCGATCTTGATGTTATCTCGAGCCTCCTCCGAGACTCTCGTTGTGGGCCGAGACTTGGGTCTTGGATGAGAGGAGAAGGGTTGGGGGAGGGGGGGGGGGGGGGTAAGGCGGTGGGGGGGGGGGGGGCGGTAGGGGGAAAGCCAGCCGAGGTTTACGACGTAATGTCCGGGCGGGTTCGATAAGCCGGTGATTAGGCCGTTATTACATATGTCATCTTTTGGAGCTCGCTTCCCGTCCCAACACCGAAAACTCAATTATTCCACGTGTTCATAGCGTTAACAACGAGGCTGATTAATTCAAATTTAATTACTTCATACATGCGAAAGGAGTCCGGCCCGTGCCCGCGCTATCGCCCCCATCTTCGCTTTTTTCTCTTTCCCCTTCCTCTTTCTGAGAGTAACCTCCCCTTGTCGCCAGACACGCCATTTCCATATAGATGGCGCTGGCTATTTCACGCGGGCGTGGGCATAGAGGAAGAAGAAAGAGGATGTAAGGAGGAGGGGGAGGGGGGAGGAGAGAAAGACGTTGAGATTTATGCCGCTTTCTTTTGCTTTCTGAGGCACAGCAGAGGGAGATGGACAAGTAAGCTTCTGTCAAGCTGGCAAGGATTGGCGCTTGGAGCAGGAAGCCACTTCGCTTGTTGCCGGACCGGCGATGACTGACGATCTATTACCGTGCCGGCGCAAACCGACTTGACTTAGTGGGCGACCATCTATCGCCTTACCGAGTCTGATTCTATGACTTTTTCTTTCAAATCCCAATTTCCATACATGCGTGATCTCCCTCTCTTGGTCGTCTCCTTCAGCCAAGTACTGGGACTGTGGCTGTTTATCGAGGTCTTCGGTTCCTGCCGGTCGTGTGTATTTGTCGTAAATGGTGGCGTGTTTCCGGCGAGGGGTTGTCGGGGCGATGGCTGTCGGTGAGGGATTTGATGGGGGCGAATGATTGGAGAGCTGGCGGTAAATGGATGGGACCAAACGAAGTCTGCTCTCTCTCTCTCTCTCTCTCTCTCTCTCTGCTTATGAAATACTCTCGTTACAGGACGGATCTGGTCACTTTTACTGAATGCCAAATTTTCGAAAAGACTGACTTAAGATTATATATATATATATATATGTGTGTGTGTGTGTGTGTGTGTGTGTGTGTGTGTGTGTGTGTGTGTGTGTGTGTGTATGTGTGTACTGACTTCCATAAAAAACGCGAAAACAAAACAAGCTGAAGGTTGGGGGTGAATTTTATTGGTCACAATTGTACAGAGTGGAAGCGAGAATTCAACGTGATTTGATTCATTACACCGGTAATGTGTGAAAATGTCATCAGCAATATGTCTTTTTGTGTGGAAAATCCAAGGTCACGTGACAAACCAGCTTGAAGTCCTAATACTGTGTGTGGCCACCATTTGCATTGACAACTGCTTGACACCTGCGGCTCATTGAGTGGACCAGGTGGTCGATGCGTCCCCTTGGCATACCAGCCCACACATGGACGATGGCCTGGTGAAGTTGAGCCGCTGTTGCTGGTCGTGGACGCAGGAGGTCCAACCGTCTGCCAAGTTCATCCCAAAAATGTTCTATTGGGTTTAAATTGGGACTGAGGGCTGGCCAGGACAGCACATTGACGTTGTTATGCTGAAGAAATTGCTGGGTGGCCCTGGCGGTGTGTGGTCTTGCATTGCCCTGTTGGAATGTCCAGTTTGGGTGTTGCGCAAAAAAAGGAACGACATGGGGTCTGAGCACCTGGTTGATGTAGCGCTGTGCATTGACACCCTGTCCGCGACCAGGACCAATGTTCTGAAAGATGACTGGTCCTATGGCGTGGTTAATGCCAATTGCACCCCATATCATAACGTTCGGGCCTCCCCAGGGGTTCCGCTCTGCCACACAGGAGTCAGCATAGCGTTCACCAGGTCGACGTGCCATATTCTGACACGACCGTCAGCCATGTCAATACAAAAACGGCTCTCATCTGAGAACAGTATGCGTCCCCACTGCCGCCTGCGCCAGTTGATTCGGGCTTGTGCCCACTGCAGCCTGTCCTGCCGGTGTCTTGGTGTCAGCACCGGACCTCTGTGAGGACGCCTACATGCCAGCCCGTTCTCCTGAAGACGCCGCCGCACAGTGCTGAGGCTGATTCGTTGCTGGAGATTCCCAGGCACCTGTCGAGCAGTGTTAGCGGCTGTTTGCCGCCTGTCCCGCAGATGGGTTCGAACAAGATGGCGATCCTCTCTTGGTGTGGTGACCCAAGGACGGCCTGGCTGGGGACGATCATCAGTGGTACCAATGACTCGCATGCGGTGCTGCAGACGATAGATGGTTGAGATGTGGACGTTAAAGATGTTGGCGACCTGCCTGGCATCCACACCAGCCTCCAGATGGCCTAGGGCACGATTGCGTTCCTCTGCTCGTAGTCTTGGCATCTCTGTAGCGCTCAGACGGCAAGTCGTTACCTGAACCTTGTAGCGCGGCTTTATAAAGGCTGCATGCCTGCGTGCTTGTCGCTGGTTAACTTTGCTCTGCATGGTGTGCACGTGCCTCACATGCAGCAACCAGTTTGCCATTTTTGTTGACCCTTCAATGCCGGGAATGATGTGTTGCTCACACAATTTTTTCACTGCACGTGAGTCTTGGACCCAAACAACTTGCCACAATGGTTCAATATTGTATATTCACCCCTTTTCACCCGAAAAATAGCCTTTCAGTTTTTCGCGTTTTTTATGGAAGTCAGTATATATATTGTCTGGCAGAACGATGGATTTGGTTATGAATATAGTTTCTTAGCGGAATTAAAAAGACAGACTCATTTCCTGTTTCAAGCAAAATTGGTACGCATGAATTGTGACAATAATCTTAACCATAAATGGGAATTTTTCTTTTTTTCGTTTTTGTTGTCGTTTTCTTTTTGTTGTTTTTTTTTTTTTTGCGTCGGAAATTCGTACTCATATCACGTCAAAAATTGCTGTGCACATCAGATTGATATAAACATAATGAAATTTATGACATGTTTAATGGCTTTTTAAGAAGAATAAGTGTTCTGCATGCATGAAAAGAACCGCAAGGGTATACACGCTAAACCTAAATGAATGGATTGACGCATCATGTTATCTGAACAAGAAAAACGTGCATGAGTTGTTGAGAATTCTTTTTTAAGAAATATTTTGTAGCTTGAAGAGAATACAAAAATATGTTATTTAGAAAGAAAAGCCACAACAACTTATTGAAAAAAACTTCTAATCTTTGATCACAATAAAAGATATCTGGGGATTTCTTGGAAAGACAAAACATTGTTAAAAAAGATAACTCAGGAACAAATTCTATTGAATATGTACTTTTCACACTTTTAGTTTTCTCTCCTTAAAGAACAAAGATTCGCTAAATAATTGTGATCACATCAGTTTTTGCGCGCGCGCACACACACACACACACACACAACACGCGCGCGCACGTACGCGCGCGCGCACCACACACCACACACACACACACACACACACACACACACACACACACACACACAAAGGAACACGCTGATTTAGGCTACTAACACACTGGTTGAATCACACGTCTTAAAGTCCATCTGCACATAAAAGGAAATGCACAGTTGAAACCCAGATGTGTCCGTTTGATGAATGTATTGTGTAATTATAGGGCAGCCTAAACTCCATACACAAAAGCTTTTATCGATACCCAATACACCCAACGACTGAACAAGTAAACGATGGATACCTGTGTGCCTCTCCCATACACCAGGTCATTGGAAACACGCTTGTTTAATCCTAAACCTTTTTTTTTCAGAGCCACTAAATGCACAGCCTCACAACCTATAATCGCATTACCCAATCACCAAACTTTGGTTTCTCTCTCTCTCTCTCTCTCTCTCTCTCTCTCTCTCTCTCCTTCTTGGGCCTATACATGAATAAAACACCCTGAATCTGAATCTGTCTGACACACATACACAGAAAGACAGACAGACAGACAGAGACTGGTTGACAAAGATAGAAACAATGACAAAAGACACTGGCTGGCAAAGATAGAGACTCTGGCAAGACACAGAGAGCGGGATTTTATTTTTGTGTCCAAAAGTGATCCAATATTGACCAACGTGCAGTTCCTAATGCCGTCGAATTCTCCCCATCCCGTGCAAGAGTTCCTTGCTGAAGGGCGCCTCACGGGCACCACGTGCCCAGGTAGTCAACGGATCGTTTGACCGGGTTAAAATGCCCAGGGCACGGAGCGTCACTACCAAAGCTTCTGTGTGTCCCTCATCTCCCTCCAGCGACTCAACTTCCTCCCCCCCTCCCCTCTCGATCTCTGCTACACCCCTCTTCCATGCCTTTCTCCCTTCTCCTCCCCCATCCCCCATTTTTCACACACACACACACACACACACACACACACACACACACACACACACACACAAACACATTTCATGTCACTATTAGTGAACAAAGCTGACAAGATGAACGAACAGAGAAAGAGAGAGAGAGAGGGGAGGGGGAGGGGATGTTAGGACAGAGACTATGTCTTATTCAATCTGACAAAATATTGACCAGTGGACGCACTTCACGCTGCTTCTCTATGCATTGTCTTTGCTGGGCTGGTCTCTGATGCATGGAAACGAACCGACATTGAATTCCGTGCGCGTTTAGTTCTTTTGCTGATGGAAGATCTTGCTTTAGGGCGACGGAGGATATTGTATCACTACATTTTGTTTCTTTCCACTTTCGCCTAGCCTAGAAGTGACGGTGACGTGGTGAGAATGGAGTCGGTGGTGACTTGTGGCGATGGAATGGGTGGTGGTGAAGATGGAATTGCTTGTGCCTGTAGAGGGCGGACACGGTGGTTGAAAATGAGAGAGAGAGAGAGAGAGAGAGAGAGAGAGAGAGAGAGAGAGAGAGAGAGAGAGAGATTTGAAAGTCCGCATGTTGTTTTCTGAGTGTCTCGAGCATAAGCCTCGGCCTCCCTGCGTTCGTGGCGAATTTGGCAAACTGATTTTTCGGTTTCCATCCGCGCATGTCAACCTACACCTTAACCCTTCCTTGAGAGGTGTGCTGTTTGTCCAAACATCAAGTACGTTTTATAACATCAGATGTCCAACCGCCGATAGCGGGGAGAGGGGAAGGGAGAAAGAGAGGGAGGGGGGGGGGGGGGCGGAGGCGGGTCAGGGCTGTTACCATGTCAACGTCAGTTCTATATATTTATGTATTAAAAGTCAAACAAACAAACAAGAAGAAACCAGTTTCTTTCAAACATGGCACATATGCAGAAAAATGGATATTCCGCACGCACAACATCTTGCACACACGTAAAATCCCATCACCAACTTTCGGAAGAGAAGGCCAGTTTGGCCTTTGGTATGGATGACACGTTACACATAGCATGCACCCTGCGTGAGAAATGGAAAGAATGAAGGAAATAAGGAAATTGAGAGAACGATATTGACCGGATGACACGGGAAACGACTGAATGATGCTCCGGCAAGCAGCTCTTCAGTCGGCACTACCTGGGTAGGCAGCCCGTTGTGTAAACGAGAGTATTTATTATATTATGTGTAAAACGCTTAGAGCCCTAATCTTTAGAGAATAGGCGCTATAAAAATTAACATTATTATTATCATTATTACATTCCACAAAATCATAGATTAGATAGAAAAAAAAATAAAAAGAGAAATAAGCCTATTGTAGCAACTCAAAAACCACATCTGGTGGAACATCTGTAAACCATTTTTTTTCTGTTTTTCTTTGAGCGTAAGAAGATTCAGACATCCTTCAACACCTGTCTGAGGCGCATCTACAAAATCCGATGGCAAGAGAAGATCTGAAACGAAGATCTGTGGGAGCGTGCGGGACAGGAACCAGTGGCCAAGCAGATACTGCGAAGGAAGTGGGGCTTGGATCGGACACACCCTCAGGAAGCCAGCGTCCAGCACCCACGGCAAGCCCTGACCTGGAACCCGCAGGGAAGAGGAAGAGAGGCAGGTGCGCAACAGCTGAGGCGAGACACTGAGACGGAGCTGAAACAACAAGGGACCAACTGGACTGGAATGACTGAACAGCCCAGAACAAAGTGCGATGGTGAATGGTCGTCGATGGCCTATGCTCCACCAGGAGCGATGGGCATAATGAATAATGATGCTTGAGCGTAAGGTAACGTGTTTCAAAGTGAGTCGTTCATTACATGGTGTATGCCGTGCAGCGTCCTCATCTTTAAAAAAAAAAAAAAAAAAAAAAAGACCCAAGGGGTGGTCTGTGTGTCTTTGGCATAACATTATTTATTCCTTCGAAAAACAAACACACTCATTCAGATCCTTAATTACTACCACTATGAAAACGGCAAAGCAACACTCCGACCTATATATTATCAACTTAGGAGTTAAAAAGAAATCAGAGCTGAGACTGAACATAGTTTACATTATTTCTTAAGGAAGGCTTGAAGAATCAAAAAAGAAGGTAGTGAGCATGCTTCGAATATTATCCAGTGCACACTTGTAAAATTGTAGTCAAGACAAAATGTTCTTCGGTGCTGGAAGCCCCAAAACAAATCAACTGAGTCAAGACAAAATGTTCTTCGGTGCTGGAAGCCCCAAAACAAATCAACTGAGCTATTTTTTTTTAAATCAAATAAACTGTTAGAGGATTTGAGTCCACAGCTGAAGACGTAACAGTTCCAAATTTGGACTAACTGTATCTCTAAAAGTTATCTTTCCCACCCCACCCAGCCCCCCGCCCTTCCCCCACCCCCTTCCCTGCCCACCCTGCCCCCCTTCTCTCTCTCTCTCTCTCTCTCTCTCTCTCTCTCTCTCTCTCTCTCTCTCTCTCTCTCTCTCTCTCTCTCTCTCCCACAGCTAAATTCGTCTTTGGGATAGCATAGTCATAACCTCTTGATGTACGTCTTTTTCACCTTCAGATCTTATTGGTTACCGCTTCTGTAAACGATTGTTTCCCTGACAGTGATGTATGCGTGTCACGTTTGCTTTGCCTTTCTGGCCCTCATGAGTGACTGTCAGCGCGGCGTACGGCAGGGACACCTTCAACCACCACTGATATTTCTTACAGTTTTATCCTGTTTTATATATATATATATATATATATATATATATATATATATATATATATTTTATTTTGTGTGTGTGTGTGTGTGTGTGTGTTGTGTGTGGTGTGTGTGTGTGTGCGCGCGCCGCGCGCGCCGCGCTCTATTTCTGTGTGTCTGTGCGTGTGTGTGTAACGAAAACTCCTCATAGACTGCCCTATTCCTTCCCCTCCTCGCCCCCCCCCCCCCCCCCCCTTCCCCACCTTCCCCCAATCGAAAACAGGACAAACGAAAGGCAGGGGTATTGTCCCTTTATCATCATTCCCCCGATGGACAGGAATTCCCTCCCTTCGGTCTTACCAGCCCAGGGCAGAATGCCCGAGACAATGACACTGCGCCCAGCGGCGGCCACAGAGCAACTCCACCTGAACCTGGCGTGGAAAAGATGAATGGCCTTGCCTCGGTCGTCTGTATTTCATAAAAGATGTCCGTTTCGTGACTGGGGATGACAGTCGATATGTTTCGGTGGAGCGATTCGGTACTGAGTAGACTTGATTCATCTAGGGGAAAAAAAAAGAAAAAAAAAAAAAAAAAAAACTCCCAGCGTTTCGTTTCTACAGTTTTGGCGTGGTCTGCCTTCAGGATGGGAGAGCAGTGGGTGGTGGTGGTGGTGGTGGTGGTGGTGGTCACAGTGTATGTCTGCTGTGGTACTTGGTACGGAAGGGAAATAAGAAGACAGGTGTTAAGGAACAGAGGATTCTCCACGATTCTGATAACCATGATGATGGTGCCGACGTCGGTGCTGAAAATTGTGGAGCTGATTGCTCTTCTTTTTTTGATACGTTTGAATGAGAGAGAGAAAGGATGTGGTATTAAATTTTGGCGAACGTTCTCCTCTCTCCTCTCTCTCTCTCTTCTTCTCTCCTCTCTCTCTCTCTCTCTCTCTCTCTCTCTCCTCTCTCTCCTCTCTCTCTCCCACGCGCGTGTGCTGTGTGTGTTGTGTGCGCATATGCGCGCGCACGTTTGTGGTGTGTGTGTGTGTGTGTGTGTGTGTGTGTGTGTGTGTGTGTGTGTGTGTGTGTGTGTGTGTGTGAAAGTTTCCTTGAAAGACACGAAAACACTGAAAAGCTATTTTTGTGTATGCATTAACGGCCTTGAGAGAACCTCTTCTTTTTCCTTACTCTTTCTGTGACAGCAGTGATTTGGTCTGTGTGGTCGGGAGGTTATGAACAACATGATTTGAATTTTCTTCTTCTTCTTCTTCTTTCTTCTTCTTCTTCTTCATCATCATCATCATCATCGTTATTATCATTATTGTTATCATTATCATTGTTATCATTATTATTACTATTATTATTACTGTTGTTCGTGTTCTTGTTCTTTATCATCATCTTCATAACATCTTGCATACATGTAAAATCCCATCACCAACTTTCGGAAGAGAAGGCCAGTTTGGCCTTTGGTATGGATGACACGTTACACATAGCATGCACCCTGCGTGAGAAATGGAAAGAATGAAGAAAGTAAGGAAACTGAATGAACCATATTGACTGGATGACACGGGAAACGACTGAATGAAGCGCCAGCTGGCAGCTCTTCAGTCGGCACTACCCAGGTAGGCAGCCCGTTGTGTAAACGAGTGTGAATTGTAAAGCGCTTAGAGCTTGGTCTCTAGCCGAGGATAGGCGCATAAATATATAATAATCATCATCATCATCATCTTCACCATCATCATGTTCATTTTCATCGTCATCATTCTCCTCCTTTTCTTTCTCCACTTCTTCATTCATCTCCCTCCTCTGTATCTTTTTCTTCACTCCATCCTCTCCTTTCACCTCTTCTTCTCCTCACTGTCCTTCTTACCCCTCTTTCTTTTCACACTCTTCTTTCTTTCTCGTCTGTCCCTCTCTATCTTCTTCTTCGTCGTCTTCTTCTCCTTCTCCTCCTCCTTCTCTTCCTCCTCTCTTCCTCATCCTCTTCTTCTTCTTCTTCTTCTTCTTCCCCATCTTTCCCCCATTAAACGTCTGGTATCTTGTGATTCGATTATGACAAGAGACACAATATGCGAGGGAGATGGATGGCATGTCTGTCACAGACAGACAGGCTCGAAGTGACGGTGTTTGTTGTTTCAGGGAAACTACATTCCTCAACCCTCTCTCCTCCTCCTCCCCCCCCCCCCCCCCCCCTGACTCTTCTCCTTCTCTCCACTTCCATCACCACCACCACCACCACCCTTCCTACCCTCCCACTCTCCATCGTACCCATTGTCATGACTCGGCTGTTTTCTGTCATGCCCTTCCCTCCGCCCCCCCCCCCCCCCCCCCCCCCCCCCCCACGACTCGTTGCCCGTCCTAGCCCGAATTCTTTCTCTGGTCCACGTCAAAGTCAGGCATTCAAGATAATAGAACTGACAATCTATGATCGAGGGGATGGCTTATTGTTATGTAGGAATATCTTACCCACCGTGGTTAGGTTTCGTCTTCTCGTTCTCCTCCTTCTCCTCCTCCTCGGCATGTGTTGTGTGTGTGTGTGTGTGTGTGTGTGTGTGTGTGTGTGTGTGTGTGTGTGTGTGTGTGTGTGTTTCCGTCCGTCTGTCTATCTTTCTGTCCGTCTTTCTGTCCGTCTGACTTTCTCTCTCTCTCTCTCTCTCTCTCTCTCTCTCTCTCTGTAAATGTCTGTCTGTCTGTCTGTCTGTCTGTCTGTCTGTCTCTCTCTCTCTCTCTCTCTCTCTCTCTCTCTCTCTCTCTCTCTCTCTCTCTCTCCAAAATGAAATAATTCGCTGTCATGCTCAGATTCGTTCTGCACCGCTCCAAGTGCTGTGCCTGTACGGCAGTGTTCTGGCATCGAGGTGGTGTTTGATTAGGTTCAATACCTTCATGTCAGAATGCCCTGAAAGTTCACGTCTGTGCTAACGCCGTTCATGTGAAGTGCCCTGTTTACTCCTGCTGGGAAAATACCGGTCATAGAGCTCTCTGTGAGCGACTTGTCGCATTAACATTTGGACAAGCCGCCCCCAAAAGCGCGCTGATCTCACACTGCCTACCACCGAAAGGAAGTCTGAAAGCGCTTTGGCTCAGGTCGCATTCCTTTGACATTACTACGTCACGGGATATCCACGTGGTTATATTCGCCTATGACGTTTCAGCGCATAAGAAATGAACCCGCCATTGTGAGTTGTGACGGATTTAGCGTAATTTGTGTTTTCGGGCTTTTTTTTTTTCACTGTTTTGAATTTTTGTAGACTTTTTTTCATATGATTTAGGCAATATCTGGTCCATGCCGAATGGCTAGGGTGTTTTTTGTTTTGCTTTGCTTTGTTTTCTCGTGCTTTTTGGTTATTGTTGTTCGGATTGTTTTCTACTTTAAAAGAGAAAAGTCTTACACTGTTTGGGCATCGCTTGTGTCCATGTAGCGTGCGCTGCTTGCGTGTGTTAGTGACTTTTGTTTCTCTTTTACTGCACATTGGTTTCCAAATATCCTCGAATGATTTGCCGCTTCTTAGCTTTTGTCAAATATGAAAGACTTTCTCATCAAAATATTTTTGAACAAGTCGTCTTATTTTAAACTCTCTCCTCTCTCCTCTCATTCTCGTCTCTCTACTCTCACTCTCCCTCTCTCTTCTCTCCTCTCGTCCTCTACTCTCTCCTCTCTCGCCCACCCCGTCACACTCTCTCCTCCCTCTCTCCCTCCCATCTCTCATTCCTCCATGCTCTCCTTCCACCATCTCCCTCCTCCCCTCCCCTTCACTCTCATGCTCTCCGCACCACCCTCACACACACCACCCCTACACACCACACACACACACACACACACACACACACACACACACACGCTAAAAGTCCATTGCAAATACTTATAATAGATAACAGTCAGTGGTGAGATGAACACAGAAAGTTATATGATTTTTGTTGTTGTTGTTGTTGTTGTGTGTTGTTTCCATCTTTGATTAAGCAGATTTTCTATTTTTGTGTTATAACTGTGGATAAGTTAATTCTTTTGACTCGTTTGTGTTAACTTTTTTCCCGGCCCCGACTTTTTTTTTTCGTCTAATATTACGTAATGTGGAAAGACGTAAAACAAAACAACAAACAACAACACAACAACAACAACAACAACACACACACACACACACACACACACACACACACACACACACACACACACTCACGCGCGCGCGCACGCACGCACGCACACACACACCACGCGCGCGCGCGCACACACACACACACACACACACACACACACACACCACACACACACACATACATACACCACACACACACACACATACATACACACCACACACACACACACACACACACACACACACACACATACATACACACACACACACACACATACATACACACACACACCCCCTACCTTTTTATGGGTGCATACTGGCGTCTAAAGTCGAGAACAGCTTGTTTACAGGACAACAGATATGATCCTCGAGGGAAGATAGCAACAAGAGGGAAAACGGTAATTATCCTGAGGATCATAGACATATCCCGAAGAATCGCCACTGTTTTCCCTGTGTTCCTGAGCACAGAAACGATGTCCCCTGTTTTACCAGACGATCACAACTGTTTATTCTGAGGATGACAATTCTTCCTGGGGATCAACACAGCTTACCTATTTTCGTTGTTTTCCTCAAGGATAATAAGGATTGTTTTCCCCGCGAGAATGGAGAAAAACAGTTATGATCTCAAAGGATAATATTGACGATACATGTTTTTCCAGTAAAAACATGTTGGATCCATTGGACAAACGGGGTAAACAATCATTTTCCCAAGAAAAACACGTCGTAATCCTCAGGGAAAGAATCGTTTTTCCCCATGAAAGCATTTGGGATCCATTGGGAAAACGGGGGTAAACGATCATTTTCCCCAAGGAAAACACGTCGTAGTCCTCAGGGAAAGAATCGCTTATTTTAACCCCGGTTTTGGGGGGGGGGGGGGGGGTTTCTTTTTTTTTCTGAAAGACAAAAGCTTCTTTTATCAGAAAACAGCTGTTACTTGCGTAAGAAGCTAGCGTGCTGCCATACTTTTTCTTTCTCCTTTTCCCGGTTCTCTCAACGGCATCCCCCCCTAGCTCCACTCCATCCCGTCCCTTCAACTGCATACCGTCCCTTCCACTCCACCTTGTTCCTTCCATTCCATACCGTCCCTTCCACTCCGTCCCTTCCATTCCGTCCCTTCCACTCAGTCCCTTCCACTCCATCTTGTTCCTTCCACTCCATCCCGTCCCTTCCACTCCGCCCCTTCCACTCCATCCCGTTCCTTCCACTCCATCTCGTGCCTTCCACTCCATCCCGTCCCTTCCACTCCATCCCGTCCCTTCCACTCCATCCCGTTCCTTCCATTCCGTCCCTTCCATCCATCCCGTTCCTTCCACTCCATCTCGTGCCTTCCACTCCATCCCGTCCCTTCCACACCATCCCGTCCCTTCCACTCCATCCCGTTCCTTCCACTTCGTCCCTTCCACTCCATCCTGTTCCTTCCACTCCATCTTGTGCCTTCCACTCCATCCCGTCCCTTCCACTCCGTCCCGTCCCTTCCACTCTATCCCGTTCCTTCCATTCCATCCCGTTCCTTCCACTCCATCCCGTTCCTTCCACTCCATCCCGTCCCTTCCACTCCATCCCGTCCCTTCCACTCCATCCCGTCCCTTCCACTCCATCCCGTCCCTTCCACTCCATCCCGTTCCTTCCACTCCATCCCGTGCCTTCCACTCCATCCCGTCCCTTCCACTCCATCCCGTCCCTTCCACTCCATCCCGTTCCTTGCACTCCGTCCCTTCCACTCCATCCCGTTCCTTCCACTCCATCTCGTGCCTTCCACTCCATCCCGTCCCTTCCACACCATCCCGTCCCTTCCACTCCATCCCGTTCCTTCCACTCCGTCCCTTCCATTCCATCCTGTTCCTTCCACTCCATCTCGTGCCTTCCACTCCATCCCGTCCCTTCCACTCCGTCCCGTCCCTTCCACTCTATCCCGTTCCTTCCACTCCGTCCCTTCCACTCCATCCCGTTCCTTCCACTCCATCCCGTCCCTTCCACTCCATCCCGTCCCTTCCACTCCATCCCATCCCTTCCACTCCATCCCGTTCCTTCCACTCCATCCCGTCCCTTCCATTCCATCCCATCCCTTCCACTCCATCCCTTCCACTCCATCCCATCCCTTCCACTCCATCTCGTGCCTTCCACTCTATCCCATCCCTTCCACTCCAGCCCGTCCCTTCCACTCCATCCCATCCCTTCCACTCCAGCCCGTCCCTTCCACTCCATCCCATCCCTTCCACTCCATCCCGTCCCTTCCACTCCATCCATCCCTTCCACTCCATCTCGTGCCTTCCACTCCATCCCGTCCCTTCCACTCCATCTTGTGCCTTACACTCCATCCCGTCCCTTCCTCTCCATCCCGTCCCTTCCACTCCACTCCGTCCCTTCCACTCCGTCCCGTCCCTTCCACTCCATCTCGTTTCTTCCACCCCGTCCCGTCCCTTCCACTCCATCCCGTCCCTTCCACTCCATCTTGTGCCTTCCACTCCATCCCGTCCCTTCCTCTCCATCCCGTCCCTTCCACTCCACTCCGTCCCTTCCACTCCGTCCCGTCCCTTCCACTCCATCTCGTTTCTTCCACCCCATCCCGTCCCTTCCACTCCATCTCGTTTCTTCCACTCCATCCCGTCCCTTCCACTCCATCCCGTCCCTTCCCTCCCCCTACGTACATTCAAACCTACGGGTTCATAGGTCACCCTTCAACCCCTGACCTCAGGCAATGCTCACCACTACAGCTTTCTCTGCACGCTGCCTGCACGTCATAACGATGTGAGCTGTAATCACTGGTGTGGCACGGTCAGCACATGTAGGGCGCCTCGTCGTCTCTCTTCACACAACGAGGGCAGGAATGGAGGTTGAAGTCCGTAATACTGATTAGGTAAAGCAGGCAACAACAACAACAACAAAAAAAGGAAAAAAAAAAGAAAAGGAGGAAAAACATTCCACTCCCGCCGTCATCTCCTCCCCCCCCCCCCCCCCTCGCCCCCCCCCCCCTCCCCCCCAAAAAAAGAAAGAAAGAAAATAAACATTGACTGCATTATTGTCTTTCATTGTCACACAGCTTGGATTTCCCAAATGGATTTCTGGTTGATTATGGGCGTGTAATTATCTTATCAAGGGAGTAAGAGTTACCCTTCTTGTTCGTTATTTTCTGAAGTTCTGGTTGCTCTGTCTGGTGGGGAAAGCGTGCCTTCATTGTACTGCTGGGCCCATGTTTTTCGCTTTTTGGTTTTTTTTTTACCTTTCTAAATTTTTTTTTCGTTTTTCGTGTGTGTGTGTGTGTGTGTGTGTGTGTGTGTGTGTGTGTGTGTGTGTGTGTGTGTTTCTTGCCTGTGCATACTTGTTTCCGATCAAAATGGGTCTTTTGTTTTTCAGAAGTTTCCCGTGGACAAAATTCCTAGTTGTCTGGGGTTCTTTTACGCTTGCAAGGCGCACGTTGCACCTACGGGCCGGGCTTACTGTCTGACTGGAAAGTCCAAGAACTGAAATCACCACTTAAGTATGTTATCAATTTGTCTGGAATAAAAAACCGGACAAAATCGGTCGGAAAATAGCTCACAAAGTGTTAAAAATGGTGGTATTGGCCTTCCTGATTTAAGAACATTCGTCACATCTCTTAAATTATCCTTGATTCGCAGGGCTGAAAAATCGGCCCATAAATGGAAAGATATTTTACTTACTAATTTCCCTAAGTTTCCAATTTTGAACAAATATGGCCCAGAATTAGTTTCAAAATTTACTTCATATAACCTTTTTTGGAAGGACGTCTTTGATGCTTATAGAACTTCTTTTTTACAAATGTACACCAAAAACCTCTGCTGAATTTCTTGCTGAGCCTTTTTGCTACAACAACCGAATTCAAATAGGAAAAAAATATATTGTGTCTAAAATACTGGATAACAAAGACGTTTTTCATCTTGCTCAGTTTTTTTTTATGAAAATGGACATTTTCTGTCTCATAGATGTTTTAGGGAAAAGTATAATCTAAACATTAATTTTCTTACTTTTGCTGGCTATAGGTCAGCTATAACTGACTACATAAGAAAATCTAATATTGTTGTTGAGAACAATAAATGTATTAACTTAACACTCTCATTTAAGAAATTGTTCGCCATTCATAAAGGCCCTAGATTATACTATGATATTATGATTGATAATAATTTACAAGCAAAATGTTGTGACAAATGGGATCAGAAAATGTCGGTTCGTCATAACTGGAAATTATGCTTCTTGAACGTACATAAAGTTAAAGACATAAAGTTGAAATGGTTTCAGCTGAGAATATTGCATAGGTGTCTAGGTACTAATGTTATCTTAAAAGAAATGGGAGTGGCTGATAATGATAAATGTAGTTTTTGTGGTTTATATAAAGATAGTATTGACCATATGCTTTGGAAATGTGTTTATGTTCAACAGTTTTGGAATTCTCTTGCTGGTTTAATTAAAGAAAAATGTGTCAACGCAGAGAATATGAAATTAACGGCATCCTTAATATTATTGGGCTTCGATGTGACTATCAATATTGATGATATTTTATATTTCATTATATTACTAGCAAAACATTACGTATACACATGCAAATTAGAAGGAAACCTTCCACAAACAACATCTTTTTTGAAAAAATTGAACTATGGATATAAAATCGAGCAACATAATGCATATTTAAGCTTATGTTATACAACTTTTTTTGAAAAGTGGCTGACATACAAACCATTATTTTCCCATGTCTAAATATTCGTGTATTTTGTGTAATGATTATGGCTAGTTATGCTTCTATCATAATATATCATACAATGCTACTATATTATAGGTTAACCTTTTTCTTTTTCTTTTGAAGTCTTTGTGGTTCACTTTCCCTTTTAGACTTAACAATCCCAAATGTTTGTACAGATGCGTACAGATTCGCGCGCGCGCGCGCGCGCGCGCGCGTGTGTGTGTGTGTGTGTGTGAAAATTCATAAAAGGTTTGAATATGTTCATTAATGTATCTACACCCATCTTATATTATGTAATTGGACTCATGTTGTACTATCTTAAACTCTCATCTGGTGATCTGTATATGTATGTATGTATGGTGGTTGTTTTTTTTTTCTTTCTAATTTATGTATATGTATGTAAATGTCATGTATCTGCATGAAAAATAAAAAAATAAAAAAATTATAAAAAAAAAAAAAAAAAGAAACCACCACTTGAACACTTCAAGTCCAATGGGCAGGAGGAGG
>CM065714.1:34174398-34176898 GCA_033310375.1 Conus canariensis
GAACCATGCCGTGTGTGGCTGTTTGCTTTCACCATTTTGTTCTGGATTTTTCTTCACTTGGTTGTATATGTGTAATTATAAACATAAGAACATATTTTGAAAAAGAAAACTTTTTTTTTTTTTTTTACTGTGATGCTTCTTAATACTCCGACCCACCCACCCGACGATCAGATCCGGGGGCCGGAATAGCTCAGCTGGTAGAGCGCCGGACTCGTAATCTAAGGGTTGCGGGTTCGAATCTCCGCCGGGTCGTTTCGGTACAGGGGGGGGGGGGGGGGGGGGGGTTCCCTCGGAGTTAACATTGGTCCTGACTCCATTTCCCATACAGTCCTTCGAATGAGACTATAAACAGAGGTTCCGTGTGTGAGCGCACGCATAACATCTTACACACAGGTAAAATCCAACCACCAACTTTCGGAAGAGGAGGCCAGTTTGGCCGTTGGTATGGATGACACGTTACACATAGCATGCACCTTCCCCGAAGACAGAGTATGGCTGCCTTAATGGCGGGAAAAAAAAAAACGGTCATACACACAAAACTCCACTCCCTTTGTTGGGCAGATGTCTATACAGGGAGTGTCCGCAGGAGTATCAGTCTGCGTACGCAGAAGAAGAAGAGGAGAAGAACCTTTTTTTTTTTCTTTTTTTTTACGGAACGTTCATGTGTTTGTCAATGCTACAGTTAAACTCACATGATTCAGTTCTCAGAGAAATATAATGTTGATGATGGTGATCAAAGCGATAGTAATGTTGGTTTTTACAACAGTGCCATATTTCAGCACTGCCCTGCTCACCCAGCTCTCTTGCCTTCACCTCTTACTTCTCTCCCCTTCTTCATCCCCATCCCCCTTCTCCCATACCCATCCTCATCCGCCCCCCCCCTCCCCCCGACCCCCACCCCCTGCCACCTTTCCCCGCTTCTCTCCCACTGGGCTGAAAGGATTGGAGTTTGATAAAAGTAAAACTTTTCAATATCTGGACAGCCGATGACAAAGCAGCGGCCAGGAGTGACAGGGGCCGCTAAAATGGGGGTTAATCCTTTGGGGAGAGGGAATTACCGTCCCTGGTTTCAGAGAGGCGCTTTGGCCGCCAGCCGTCCAAATTGAAAGCTCCGACTGTCGTCTGCTATGGCATGGCGCGAGCTCCACACGTCAGCACAGACAGAGAGGGAGAAGGGTGGGGGTGCGGGTTGGTAGTGGTAATGAAGTCCCTGTTGAAAAGGGGGCAGTCAAAATGGTGTGTAATCCTGAAAAGCTGTCTTGAGGCGGAACATTCTCCGGACACTTCGGTAATTTCTTGTTTTAGTTTACACCAAATCCAGGGACTTGTTCTGGCGGTCATTAGACTGTGTGTTAAGTAAATAACACGACAGCTTTTTTCTGTCAGAAATGAGGTCACGATCAAGGTGGGCTGATTTTTTAAAGATATCCACCGAGTTCCTATCCGCTGGAAAGAAGGCTTCACTCTGAAGGAACTTTTCTGACTGTTACACGGTCAAAGGTCGACGCATCAGCTACTATTTGATAATGACGATAAACAGTATGTGTTTTGCGCAGTTCTAGTTGCAAACTACTCACTGTGCTTTCATACACTAATCATACCTAATTTACTCATTTACCATCGTGTAAACGAGTGTGGATTGTAAAGCGCTTAGAGCTTGGTCTCTGGCCAAGAATAGGCGCTATATAAGTTTTCATGATAATAATAATAATAATAATAATACCTTCATGCTGCCACATGTTAATGACTGACTTACTGCAGAGCTGTTTATGTACACTCATGTGAAAACAGTATTGTCTCAAATGTCTGGCTAAAAATTAGGTTTCCAGCTGTCTGATTAGAAACGGATAGGATGAGAAGGTTCCTTCAGGTTGGAGGCAGTGAGTTCCGAACAGCTGGGGCGGCAAAGCTAAAGGAACGCACATCAAACGGTTTGAAATTTTGCTTTGGGATCTTCAGGAGTTTTGACGGGAGGACCTGAGAGCACGTGATAAGTGGTAGGCGCAGAGAGTGGAGGACAGGTACAGTGGAAGAGAACCCTCAAAGAAACGAAAAGCAAGAGTAGCCGACTTGCTATCATGACAAAACTGAATAAACGGCCAGTGAAGCTCCTTCAACAGTTATGTAATTAGATGTTGCATGCTTTAATCAAGGACGAGCCGCGCTGTGCTGCTGAGAATTTGTTGGAGCCGAGAAATATGTTGTACCTCTTCCCACCTTTTCTTCTTCTTCTTCTTCTTCTTCTTCTTTAATGCGGGGGCGGGAGGGGGGGGGGGGTGAAGGGTGAGATAGGGGGTGGGGGAGAGAGATGGGGAGATGAGAGGACGGGAGGCGTTAAAAACGGTGACACACACAAAAATGTTACCAGTAATGAATCTCAGAGTTCTTACCGAGGAAGGAAGAAGACGAAGTGTAAGAAATTAAGAATTAGCCCAAAACCTGTAGGCTGCTAGAAAGTGTTTCCTCCACAGACTATCAAATTTGGCATGAATTCAGCACT
>CM065714.1:34181898-34191898 GCA_033310375.1 Conus canariensis
TCAAATTTTCATAAAACCAGGGAGATGGGAATAGAGAGGTGGGGACAAAGACTCTCATTTTCATTTTTTTTCCCCATTTTTTGTTGTTGTTTGTTTGTTTGTTTGTTTTGGTAATTCAGAGAATCAAAATGGCACCATCTGAAGCATACTGAAACAACGTGTTAACCCTAATACGTCTCGCCAAATGCCAGTCAAGAACACACAAACAATGTTAAGACTTCAAGTGAGTTATTTTTTTCTCCTTCTATATCTCATTTTCTTCTTGATTATTCGGTGTCTCACTGGCTTCAAATATTGAAGGGGCCAGAAAGTATTCTACACCCCCCCCCCCCCCTCCCCCAACAAAAAAGAAAAAAAAATCATTGGGAACCCGTGCAACCCATTTGCATCCATATGTTATAAACAAAAGAAACAGGGACGAAAAACAAACAAACAAATAAACAAAAAAGAACGGTTGAAACAACCCACATCCTGATTCAGTTTCTTTCCCTTTAATATCCTCTTCGTCTTCGATAACAACAATTTAAATGTCGCCTGTAAGGCTACAGATCGAAGAGAAAATCCCTTCTTATTATGTTCAGCTATATTTCGTTTCCCTATTTCCACAAATAATAAGTTTTCTGATTGGAAGACGAAATGCGTTGTACTCTTGTTCTCGCAGTTCCTCAATAATGCTGGTTAAAAAAAAAAAAGTAAACACACACACACACACACACACACACAACACACACACACAAAACACACACACACACACACACACACACACACACACACACACACTATGTCATCCACATGTAGCTTGCTATCATCTTTTGATCAGGGCAAAGTCAAACCAAAGGAGGTTATTCTATTTAAAAACCATTTGCTCCTTTAGTCTTGACACTGCAGAAGTACTGACAACATGATAATTAAACAGTAACGCTTGTGGTATTTGCCGTCAGAATAAAAGCTTTTCTTTAGTTTACAAAAAAAAAATCATATTTGAAATTCAGTCTTCGTCCAAAAATTAACTACATAGGCATTACAACACCAAGTCCTACACCCGTTAGTTGACAAGGACAAAAATCGCTCCCTACTTTGTGTGCAACAGTTCCTCTCGATTTTGTCTTCTTGGCTGTTTGAACAATTACCAGTAATGCTTAAAGAGTTTGCAGCATGAAACAGCATTGCTATACCTTTACTTTCTCTGACATGGTGTACCCCCACCCCTCACCCTCACCCCCAGAGTTGAAACAAACCGTGTTATTCAAAACAAAATTATGCAGTTAGTTTTAAAGTGAGGTGACTGCAGGCGAACACTGAAACAAATTTTAAGAAGAATTTTTAGTGAGTCCGTCCAAAACAAGGACAAACAAGTTACAAAACGAAACACGACGCGTTTCGACCTCTTAGGTCTTCTTCAGGCAAGAGAAACAACGTTCAGGACAATGTAAAACGAAGAACGAGCAATGACTTATATCCTCATATTCGGCACAAGATGGCGTTGCTCGCTCTTCGTTTTCATTGTCCTGAATGTTTTGGGGTTTTTTTTTTCCATCTTGCCTGGAGAAGACCTAAAAGGTCGAAAAGCGTCGTGTTTTGTCTTATAACTTGTTTGTCCTTGTTTTTGGCGGGCTCACTAAGAATCACTCTTTAAAAAAATTATGCAGGTTTCTTTAAGGCTTTCATGTTCTGAATGGCAGACTGAGTGAAGTTCAGAAAGTAGAAGTCTGGCTTAAAGTTCTCAGGAATGACCACTGCCTCTGTCTCCACTGAAGGAAATCGGTGAGAACTCTTGCGGGCTGAAACACACACACACACACACACACACACACACACACACACACACACACACACACAACGCACGCACGCACGCACACTATCACCGTTATCACTACAACATCACCACACACACGACACACACACACACACACACACACACACACACACACACACACACACACACACACACACTATCACCACCACCACCACCACCACCACAGCAAATGCACTATTTTTTTGTTTTTGGGTGTTTTGTTTTTTTTGTTTGTTTGTTTTTTTTTATATAAAAGGACAAAAACAAAAGCAACAAGAACGGATTTCACTCCCCGTGTTGATTTCTGGGCGGAAAAGGGAAGGAGGCTCTTCACATCGATAGAAATGCTCCGGCTTTCATTAACCCCACTCCCACCTCCCACCTCCACTCCCCACCCCACCCCCCCCCCTCCCCCCCCCCCACCCACCCCAAAAAAAAGAAAAAAGAAAGAAAGAAAAAAAAAGATAGAAAAAGATACATTGTGTTTTTCTACTCAGCTAACACAACTGACGAACAAGTAAGGATGTGCCAGCGCCATTTCCTATTAAAGGAACTCACTCTTCCGAAGCCTCCTCTATAGAAAAAAGATAAGGAAGATAACAGATTTTGTTTTAAAAGTCATCTTCCTTGTCACCTGCGATACTCAGCTAGGGTTTAGAGGACTTGGTACAATCGCTTTAAAACGAGTGGGAAGGTTGCGTGTTGTTTTGCTGCCGACAAGCCAAATTCAAGGTCCTCGCTGACATGCTGGTGAGGAAGAGAAGTTAAAGGGAAACCACTCTTTAATCGTACCTCTTACATTATCGAAGATAGTCAAGCAGACGTAACAGCTGAACTCAGTTAGGCAGCCTTCGAATAAAACCAGTGTAATCATGAATATCTTTGGCTATAAATTCAATGTGTGTGGTGTGCGTGCGTGCGTGCGTGTGTGTGTGTGTGTGTGTGTGTGTGTGTGTGTGTGTGTGTGTGTGTGTGTGTTACATCCAGCCTTTAGTGAATCGATTCAGTTAGAACAAGGATTAAACAATATTGAACTTGAACTGTTCTCAAAATTTTCAAATGAACGATTAACCTACAGCTTTATGACGTGTTTTCCTGATCGACCACATCATTATTTCTTAATCCATACAGTCAATCATCTTTTGTAGGCATTCGTTTTTTTTCTGGTTTGTTTCTGCTATTAATGCGACAATTTAGCTAGAGAAAAAAATCTGTGACAGCTTGTATGTTGTCTAAGTAAATGTTTGATTTTTGTTTTTCAATTTTCATTCATTGCATTTGCTTGAAACAAACAGATAATTAAAACGAAAACGCGGCTTTGTGGAATCAGTACGTTGGAAAAACTTGTAGAATTCGGTGAATCATAAATCCCTACACATATATTAACATAAAAGAGACCCTTTTTTAACGAAGAGAGACACACAGACAGACATATAGACAGACGGAGACAGACAGACAGACAAACAGACAGAGACAGAGGCCGTAAATGCACCTTAGTTTTTGATTCTAGGCAGTGATTTTCCTACTGTTCATATTCCTCTTCGAAGTCACAGCAAAGAAGATCAAAGTTGTCTTAAAGAGCTGGACGTCAGATTTTTTTTTTCTCTCCCTGAGTATGAGACACCATAATTTTCTGTTTCCTTCGTGCATTAGAAATGGTTACGCCCCCTGCATGATACATGTTTCTGCGCGCCATTCATACTCTCAGATCAGTTCATACGAAGGCTTCGTCAGAAATAGGAGGGGCGGGGGGAGGGGGGCGGTGAATCATACGCTCAACAGGTGACCAGTTGCTCAGCCACGTCTACAGGTTGCTGTTGTTGTCGTACCCTGGCTAAAAGACTCCAGGGACCATCCAAACAGCCGAAGCATTTGAACACTATGGACAAATGCATCACCTGGGGATGAGAACATTGCGTGTGTGACCGTTTTTATTACCCCGCCAAATGGGCAGCCACCACCCGACTTCGGGGATTTTGGAGACTGATAATGTTATGCTAGGAGCTTGTCACAACTGAAGACAATCCCCGCATAACTATGCAGAGCATAACAACATTTTGATGTAGCCTTGGTGTTCTAGCCTATGTCAATTGGCCTGACACAGCCTTAAGCCAAGGCGAACGTCTACAGGTGAACGCCAGGTCTCTTTTCTACCAATCGGAAGGAGGTTAACAGAACTGGACGACTCGCTCAGACCAAACATACAATAATGTTCATAGAGAAAAGAGACGGAAACGGGGGATGGGGGTGAGTGGGGGGGGGGGGGGGACAACTAAACAAACCAACGAAAATAAAGAGGAAGTTCCAACAATTTCGAGTCTCATTCAGCCTCTTTCTGCCTAAAATCCGCTTCATCTTTTGATATGAAAAAGATACATTCTGTCTTAAAAGGGGCGATAAGTCACAGACAGAATCTCTTAGAATTACGTTCAGCCGCCATCTTTGTCCCCACGCACCAAAAACAGCAACGTTCTCCGATTGGTAGGAAGAAACTGCGGCTTTCATTCTCTCCTCACGCCTGTCATGTGAGTGTCGTTTCGAGCATTTTCTTTCTTTTCTTTTTTTTTTTTTTTGCTGTTCGTAACGTGTGAAGGAGATGTATTTGTCGAAAACTTACTTCTGTCTGCATTGCATATGGAATCTGCGTTACTTTACACCTTAACTTGACTTTATGGAGGGGTTCACGTCCTATTGGCCGGAGGCCCTTAAAAGACAAGGTTTCCCAGACTGCAGTCTGTGTATTTCTTAGCTGCTGCTGTCCCCAGCTGATTGGTCGGAGTCGGTATGTTGTTGGTCGTCTGCTCTCTGTGGCAGCCTCCTCCCCGGCCCTGATACAGTTCCCTCTCAGGGCCACTAATACGGATCCACACGATCCAGTTTTGGCCAGCTCGGGTAGAACACCCTAACTGGTCGCCGCCGCCCCCTCCCCTATCCCCCCTCCCCCTTCCGGCTGGCAAGCCAGAGCACCTTCACACCTGGTTGTGTGTGTTTATTTGTACCATTCCCCGCTCATCTGCTACACTTGCGGGTATCCTCGCGACGCTCCCCGCTCACCTTCCCCGATAAAGAAGTCGGCGAAGTGCTGCGTGGCTCTGATGGCAGTGGGGCTGTGGTTCACCACGTACTGGGGTTTCCAGTTGAAGGCGTTCTTCTCCGGGTGCCACTGGGTCGCATAGATGGGGTAACGGAAAGCTGGCATGTGGAGTGAAAATAGGCTGACAGAAAACAGGACACTGGGATGTGCTATGAAAACTCTATAGTTGAACATACCGAAATGATGGCATGTAGAGTGAAAAAAGGGTAACAGAAAACAGGACACTGGGTGTGTAATGAACACTCTGTTGTTGAACACAGGGTAACGGAAAGCTGGCATGCAGAATGAAAATAGGGTAACAGAAAGCAGGACACTGGGGTATGCAATAAAAACTCCATAGTTGAACATAGGGTAACGGAAAGGTGAATAATAATGGAAATAGTGCAGCAGCAAAAAAAACAAACAAAAAAAACTAGGATATAAAATGGAAACCTTGTAGTAGAAAATAATATGGTAGAAAGCTGCGACGTGTACTAAGGAAAACAGGTAACAGGAAAGTAGGATATAAAATGGAACCTTGTAGTAGAAAATAATATGGTAGAAAGCTGCGACGTGTACTAAGGGAAACAGGGTAACAGGAAACTAGGATATAAAATGGAAACCTTTCAGCGGAACATAAGGTGGTAGAAAGCTGCGTCGTGTAATAAGGGAAACAGGGTAACGTTTTCATCATCGCCACTGTTCTCACTATTATTGCCATTGTTACCATTATTACAACGGTCATCATTACTATTTCAACTCCCATGATCCCCTCCTTAACGGCCTCGTTTTCATCCAACAGCCATTTTACGCCGAATATGAGAAGGTAAGTGGTTTCTCGTTCTTCGTTTTCATTGTCCTAAATGTTGTTTGTTTTTGCCTGAAGTCGAAATGCATTGTGTCTTGTCCTGCAGTCTGTTTGTCTGTACCCTGTGGCGGAACTAACACCGTTTCTTTTTAAATTTTGCTTCATTTTCCGCCCTCAGTCACCTCGTTTTGAAGCTAAAAAGGAAACTAGGATATAAACGGGAAACCGGGGACCGGAATAGCCTATTGGTAGAGCGCCGGACTCGTAATCTTAGGGTTGCGGGTTCGAATCTCCGCTGGGCCGTTTCGGTACAGGGGGATTTTTCCCTCGGAGTTAACATTGGTTCTGACTCCATTTCCCATACAGTCCTTCGAATGAGACTATAAACCGAGGTTCCGTGTGTGAACGCACGCATAACATCTTGCACACGCGTAAAATCCCATCACCAACTTTCGGAAGAGAAGGCCAGTTTGGCCGTTGGTATGGATGACACGTTACACATAGCATGCACCTTCCCCGAAGTTGGAGTGTGGGTGCCTTAATGGCGGGATAAGAAAAAAAAACCGGTCATACACACAAAACTCCACTCCCTTTGTTGGGTAGATGGGATTAATCCATGCCTGTCTATACAGGGAGTGTCCGCAGGAGTATCAGCCTGCGTACGCGAGAAAAAAAAACAACAACAACTGGAAAGCTAGTAGCTGAACAAAGGGGGACCCAAAGCCGGGATGTCTAGTCACGGAAACAGAGTTACGCAAAACTCGGGTATATGATGGAAACTTGGTCATTGAACATTAGGAAATCGGAAAGTTAGGATTTATGATGATGGAAGTAGGATAACAGAAAACTGGGACATCAAACAGAAACCTTGTGGTTGAACATAAGAGTAACGTAAAGGTGAAGTACATTATGGAATGGAATGGAATGTGATGTGATGTAATGTAATGTAATGCAGTATAGTGTAACGTAATTTAGTTGAAACCATGCAGTTTGTGGCTAAGGTCCCGTCAATCAATCTGATTGGAAATTAGTTAGTTTTAGTTTTTCTTTTTATCTTTTCGTTTGTTTCTTTATCGGTTTGTTTGTTTGTTTTTGTATCTCAGAGTTTGTTGGTTAGTTGATTTGCTGGGTGGATGTTCGTTGCTTTTTTTCAGTTCAGATTATTCAACGTTTTGTTTTTCCATTTCACACGACGTCTTGGTTTTTAGTTACGTACAATAGACATTTATAATAAGATTTTGTTCCTTTGTCACCGCTCGAAATGTCAAACGCATCGTCGAATAGACACACAGGTACGCACGCACGCACGCACGCACGCAAGGCACGCACCTCATTACACATGCATAAGTGTGTGTGTGTGTGTGTGTATGTGTGTGTGTGCGTGCGTGCGTGCGTGCGTGCGTGCGTGCGTGCGTGTGTGTGTGTGTGTGTGTGTGTGTGTGTGTGTGTGTGTGTGTAGATAGGTAGACAGGTACAGATGAATAGACAGACAGATAGATACATAGACAGACAGACAGACAGACAGATAGAAAAACTATTTACATTTCTGTTTCTTTGTATCTGGCCACATAGTGTGTGTGTGTGTGTGTGTGTGTGTGTGTGTGTGTGTGTGTGTGTGTGTGTGTGTGTGTGTGTGCTCGCGAGCGCACGCGTTTTCGCATGCGTGCGTGCTTGTGTAAAGCGTGTGCATGCGCGCTTGTATCCAAATGTGAGCGGTGTGTGTGCGTATCCGCGCGTGCGTGCACGCGCGCGTGTGTGTGTTTGTTTGTGTGTGTATGCGTGAGTGTGTGTGTGTGTGTGTGTGTGTGTGTGTGTGTGTGTGTGTGTGTGTGTGTGTGTGTGGACGTTGGAAGAGAGAGAGTGAGGGGAACATTCATATTAAAAAGAATTCGAGTGCCATGACGGAATCGCCGGCAATCGAACCGTTAACGCTGATTAATTCAATTAGTGATAAGAAGAGGAAAAACATCTGTCGAGAGAAGTGAAACAAACACAGATACCTTCAAGTGTTGAAACGAACTTTCTCCGCTTTCTGCACACATTTGTTGTCAGCGCATGGTAGAACTGCCTCAAAGCTGGGCTGTCGTCGAAGATCTGCCAACACGATGCAGCCAAATTCAAACCACTTAAGCAAGCAATGACAACAAAAGGAAATATGGCTTCCTACATTATTAAAGGCGGAACAGGAAGGGGCTGAGAGAGAGAGAGAGAGAGAGAGAGAGAGAGAGAGAGAGAAGAGAGAGAGAGACAGACAGACAGACAGACAGACAGACAGACAGACACAACAAACAAACAAACAAACCAGCAGTAAGGAGTTGGGGTTGCGGGGACAGGG
This sequence comes from Conus canariensis, assembly GCA_033310375.1. Lineage (NCBI taxonomy): Eukaryota > Metazoa > Mollusca > Gastropoda > Neogastropoda > Conidae > Conus > Conus canariensis. Next base: position 34,189,910 of record CM065714.1, read on the forward strand.
GTGGGTGGGGTGGGAGAGGGGGTTTGTGTATATACGATAGCATCCATGCAGAGCAGAAGATCTGTTTATTACACTGTAAGAAGGAATGGGAGAGACAGATGTAAGACAGAGAGTCGTTAGGAAAAAAAAAGAGAAAAAAGAAAGAAAAGATGAACATTCATCCCCGTAGATAAACATATTTGCCTGGTCATGCATTGTTTATTTTTCAAGTTCATCAGCAGTAAACTTTAAATTCATACAGATTGAACAGGATTACTTCCTTCTGTCTCCGGAAATCGGAAGAGGAAACAATGTGGCGCGGATTGCGTATTGGCCACACCCACCTTACGCATTACCGCCTAAACTAAACAGTAAAGCTGAAACTTAATAGAACTCGCGATTTTTCATTGTCGTTCTTGATTTGCCATTTGAAAGTTATGGGTTAATATTACTCACAAAATGTTGAATTTTTAAGTTTTGTTCGCTTGGTTGCCACAGAAACGCTTCAAATTGGCTTCCAAACAAATATTTTCAACACTTGATTCTTTTCTGGATTAAGATATTTCTACTTTGCTTTTTGTTTTAGTTTCTTGTTTATGGTGTGTACATTTGCACGTTGTGACAACACTGTGACTTTCATGGATTTGTTTCAATGACTTTTTTTTTTACATAAAACTACATGAGGTATATGTACAAGCGCGACCTGATTTTCCATGAGATATACCAGATAAAATGTTTCACTTATGCAAAGTCGTAAAAAGAGAAACAGGAACATTAGGAAACAGCTTGGCGAATTTCAAGGCGCTGTATGTACTAGGATTATTACCAATGTAGTTTGAATACTACAACACGTGGACAAAGCAGAAAATTAAAGAAATTAGCCGAGAAAGAAAGGGAAGTGAAAGAGACATGAAAAAAAAAAAAACTTCAGTCAAAGGGAATAGTAAGATGAAAACATCATTACTTCTTGCAGTACTAGAGAAAAATGTTCCCTTAAGAAAAAAAAAAGAAAAGACTCACATGCACCCCTCCCCTGAAAAAGACAACGATTTTGGTCAAATTTCCACTGAAGTGTTTTGCCTGATCAAAGGACAAAGAGACTCCAGGGTGCAAGCGTGAAAAAACAAAATCAGCATTAACTAACTTAGTAAAGGACAACAGCATAAACAATCAACACACACACACACACACACACACACACACACACACACACACACACACGCGCGCGCGCGCGCGCGCGCGCGAGCACGCACGCACGCACGCACGTACACGCACGCGCACACACACACACACACACACACACACACACACACACACACACACACACACACACGCCCCGCAGATTCGACTAAGACCTTTTTTTGTTCCGTGACGTATCAACATTTGTAAGTTGATCTGATGACAACGCAATTTTGGTGATACACTTTGCTTTAGATTAATCTACAGTTTCAGCAGCTGACTTTGTTTCAGTTGTGAGAATTAACTTCGTACACGATTCAAATAAACACACAAAACAGAATGCGAAGTCGCGTTGATTTAATACAAAACCAAATCTTCAATCAAATCTTTGGACATCACAAACAGGAACTGTTCTCACGCTGCCTGTAATGTGAACAGTGTGGTTTTGTACCTCGTCTATGTCTGTTGTCTTTGACATCTGAAGAAGACATACTTGTCCAAAATAGACGATGTTCGGACATTGCAGGGGAAAGAATCTACATGAGAAGCAGTGCTCACAAGAGTGACCCCGCCGTTTTCTGTGGGATAGATGCTAATGGTGGGCACGCCTAAAGCAATGTTGCCGCCACCAGTCAGCTCAACAGTTCAACCAGAGAGAGAAAATGCCAAAACATACACGTGACACGATTCACTTGTAATGCAGACAGTCGATATTCCGATCGTTATCCCAGAGTAGGTTTCACATCAAACATTTGACACGTGCTTGACCCTTAAACTGAGGAAAGGTAACTCTTTGCAACGGAAGGACAGGCGCAAACTGAGGAAAGGTAA
>CM065714.1:34209398-34214398 GCA_033310375.1 Conus canariensis
AAGCACCCAGAAACAGACGCAGGCAGAAAAAAAAAAGCATAGGCGGGTTTTACTGTGGCAATACAGTAAATACAGCCCGACATTCACACAGAGGATAGTGTTGTGACGATGAAATTATGCAATAAAATACCAGACGATGCAACACAATACAATGCCATGTCATGCCATGTTATGTAATGCAACACAATACAGTACAATACAATATAGTATACAATACAATACAATACAATACAATACAATACGGCATGCTGCCCACCTGATGATGACTACTCTCGCCCCCGCGTGCTGCAAGAACCTGACGTAACTCATGGGAACATGTGTGTCTCCTCGTTTCCATTTCATTTTGGCTTCTTGGGCTGCAATACCTGCAGACGGGAACAGGACAACAACGGGGAAGAATCACTCGTCTGTGGTGGCAGTGACTGATGATGGAAACAGGACAATAAACAGTGCAGAATCACTCGTCTCTGGCGTCAATGACTAATGATGAAACAGGACAATAAACAGTGCAGAATCACTCGTCTCTGGCGGTAATGACTACTGATGGAAACAGGACAATAAACATGCAGAATCACTCGTCTCTGGCGGTAATGACTACTGATGGAAACAGGACAATAAACATGCAGAATCACTCGTCTCTGGCGGTAATGACTACTGATGGAAACAGGACAATAAACAGTGCAGAATCACTCGTCTCTGGCGGTAATGACTACTGATGGAAACAGGACAATAAACAATGCAGAATCACTCGTCTCTGGCGGCAGTGACTACTGATGGAAACAGGACAATAAACAATGCAGAATCACTCGTCTCTGGCGGTAATGACTACTGATGGAAACAGGACAATAAACAATGCAGAATCACTCGTCTCTGGCGGCAGTGACTACTGATGGAAACAGGACAATAAACAGTGCAGAATCACTCGTCTCTGGCGGCAGTGACTACTGATGGAAACAGGACAATAAACAATGCAGAATCACTCGTCTCTGGCGGCAGTGACTACTGATGGAAACAGGACAATAAACAATGCAGAATCACTCGTCTCTGGCGGCAATGACTACTGATGGAAACAGGACAATAAACAGTGCAGAATCACTCGTCTCTGGCGGCAGTGACTACTGATGGAAACAGGACAATAAACAATGCAGAATCACTCGTCTCTGGCGGCAGTGACTACTGATGGAAACAGGACAATAAACAATGCAGAATCACTCGTCTCTGGCGGCAGTGACTACTGATGGAAACAGGACAATAAACAATGCAGAATCACTCGTCTCTGGCGGCAGTGACTACTGATGGAAACAGGACAATAAACAATGCAGAATCACTCGTCTCTGGCGGCAGTGACTACTGATGGAAACAGGACAATAAACAAGTGCAGAATCACTCGTCTCTGGCGGCAGTGACTACTGATGGAAACAGGACAATAAACAATGCAGAATCACTCGTCTCTGGCGGCAGTGACTACTGATGGAAACAGGACAATAAACAGTGCAGAATCACTCGTCTTGGCGGCAGTGACTACTGATGGAAACGGACAATAAACGTGCTGAATCACCGTCTCTGGCGGCAGTGACTACCTGATGGAAGATCGGACATAAACAGTGCAGAATCACTCGTCTCTGGCGGCAGTGACTACTGATGGAAACGGACAATAAACAGCAGAATCACTCGTCTCTGGCGGCAGTGATATGATGGAAACAGACAGAAACGACAGAATCACTCGTCTCTGGCGGCAGTGACTACGATGGAAACAGGACATAAACGCAGAATCATCGTCTCTGGCGGCAGTGACTACTGATGGAAACAGGACAATAAACAAAGCAGAATCACTCGCTCTGGCGGCAGTGATCCTGATGGAAACAGGACATACAGTGCAAATCATCGCTTCTGGCAGGACATACTCTGATGGCAGAGGCACGATCGGATAGAATTACTCTCTGATGGAACAGGACAATAATCGGGCGGAATCACTCGTCTTGGCGGCAGTATCCGATGATGAAACGGGACGAATCACTCGTCTTGAGCGGCAAGTATCCGATGATGGAAACGGGACGAATCACTCGTCTTGAGCGGCAGTATCCGATATGGAAACGGGACGAATCACTCGTCTTGAGCGGCAGTATCCGATGATGGAACGGGACGAATCACTCGTCTTGAGCGGCAGTATTTCCGATGATGGAAACGGGACAATCACTCGTCTTGAGCGGCAGTATCCGATGATGGAAACGGGACAATCACTCGTCTTGAGCGGCATGTATCCGATATGGAACACGGGACAATCACTCGTCTTGAGCGGCAGTACTGATATGGAAACGGGACAATCACTCGTCTTGAGCGGCAATGTCGATGATGGAAGCAGGGCACGAATCACTCGTCTTGAGCGGCATGTTCGATGATGGAAACAGGGACAATCACTCGTCTTGAGCGCATATCCGATGATGGAAACGGGCACAAACACTCGTCTTGAGCGGCAATATCCGATGATGGAAACGGGACAATCACTCGTCTTGAGTGGCAATGTCTGATCATGGAAGCAGGGCACAATCACTCGTCTTGAGTGGCAATGTCTGATCATGGAAGCAGGGCACAATCACTCGTCTTGAGTGGCAATGTCTGATCATGGAAGCAGGGCACAATCACTCGTCTTGAGTGGCAATGTCTGATCATGGAAGCAGGGCACAATCACTCGTCTTGAGTGGCAATGTCTGATCATGGAAGCAGGGCACAATCACTCGTCTTGAGTGGCAATGTCTGATCATGGAAGCAGGGCACAATCACTCGTCTTGAGTGGCAATGTCTGATCATGGAAGCAGGGCACAATCACTCGTCTTGAGTGGCAATGTCTGATCATGGAAGCAGGGCACAATCACTCGTCTTGAGTGTCAATGTCTGATCATGGAAGCAGGGCACAATCACTCGTATTGAGTGGCAATGTCTGATGAGGGAAACAAAGATTCACTCGTCTTGAGTGTCAATGTCTGATCATGGAAGCAGGGCAGAATCACTCGTCTAGAGCGGAAACCACTCGTGATGGAAACAGGATACCACCTGGACAGATCTGCGTGTGCTGGGCAGTGCTAACTGAAGATGGAAACAGGACAATATCTGGCCTGAGTCACCCGTCTTCGCCTGCAATTTCTGATGATGGAAACAGGACAATACCTGGCCTCATTCACCCGTCTTCACCAAGCAGTTTCTGATGATGGAAACAGGACAATACCTGGCCTGATTCACCAGTCTGTGATGATGGAAACAGGACAATACCTGGCCTGATTCACCAGTCTCTGATGATGGAAACAGGGCAATACCTGGCCTGATTCACCAGTCTCTGATGATGGAAACAGGACAATACCTGGCCTGATTCACCAGTCTCTGATGATGGAAACAGGACAACACCTGGCCTGATTCACAGTCTCTGATGATGGAAACAGGACAATACCTGGCCTGATTCACCAGTCTGTGATGATGGAAACAGGACAATACCTGGCCTGATTCACCAGTCTCTGATGATGGAAACAGGACAATACCTGGCCTGATTCACCAGTCTCTGATGATGGGAACAGGACAATATCTGGCCTGATTCACCAGTCTCTGATGATGGAAACAGGACAATACCTGGCCTGATTCACCAGTCTCTGATGATGGGAACAGGACAATACCTGGCCTGATTTACCAGTCTGTGATGATGGAAACAGGACAATACCTGGCCTGATTTACCAGTCTCTGATGATGGAAACAGGACAATACCTGGCCTGATTCACCAGTCTCTGATGATGGAAACAGGACAATACCTGGCCTGATTCACCAGTCTCTGATGATGGAAACGGGACAATACCTGGCCTGATTCACCAGTCTCTGATGATGGAAACGGGACAATACCTGGCCTGATTCACCAGTCTCTGATGATGGAAACAGGACAATACCTGGTCTCATTCACCCGTCTTCACCAAGCAGTTTCTGATGATGGAAACGGGACAATACCTGGCCTGATTCACCAGTATCTGATGATGGAAACAGGACAATACCTGGCCTGATTCACCAGTCTCTGATGATGGAAACAGGACAACACCTGGCCTGATTCACCAGTCTGTGATGATGGAAACAGGACAACACCTGGCCTGATTCACCAGTCTCTGATGATGGAAACAGGACAATACCTGGCCTGATTCACCAGTCTCTGATGATGGGAACAGGACAATACCTGGCCTGATTTACCAGTCTGTGATGATGGAAACAGGACAATACCTGGCCTGATTCACCAGTCTCTGATGATGGGAACAGGACAATACCTGGCCTGATTCACCAGTCTCTGATGATGGAAACAGGACAATACCTGGCCTGATTCACCAGTCTCTGATGATGGAAACAGGACAACACCTGGCCTGATTCACCAGTCTCTGATGATGGAAACAGGACAACACCTGGCCTGATTCACCAGTCTCTGATGATGGAAACAGGACAACACCTGGCCTGATTCACAGTCTCTGATGATGGAAACAGGACAACACCTGGCCTGATTCACCAGTCTGTGATGATGGAAATAGGACAATACCTGGCCTGATTCACCAGTCTCTGATGATGGAAATAGGACAACACCTGGCCTGATTCACCAGTCTCTGATGATGGAAACGGGACAATACCTGGCCTGATTCACCAGTCTCTGATGATGGAAACGGTACAACACCTGGCCTGATTCACCAGTCTCTGATGATGGAAACAGGACAATACCTGGCCTGATTCACCAGTCTCTGATGATGGAAACAGGACAATACCTAGCCTGATTCACTCGTCGTCACCTGCAGTTTCTGATGATGGAAACAGGACAATACCTGGCCTGATTCACCGGTCTCTGATGATGGAAACTGGACAATACCTGGCCTGAGTCACCCGTCTTTGCCTAGCAGTTTCTGATGATGGAAACAGGGCAATACCTGGCCTGATTCACCTGTCATCATCTAGCAGTTTCTGATGATGGAAACAGAACAGTAATCAGAAAG
>CM065714.1:34219398-34301898 GCA_033310375.1 Conus canariensis
TTTCTCCTTTTAATACATACCAATGGACTGTAGCAACTTTTGTGTCATTTTCGCCTTTGTTTTGCTCTCTTGAATTTGTCGTTGTATTTGCTCTTTCACTCTTTACAGAAGTGTAGATATACGCGCGCCCGTGTGTGTGTGTGTGTGTGTGTGTGTGTGTCAGTATTTCTGTTTCAAACCAGAAATGTACAAAATGTTGCATACGCTCATGTGAACATGTGTGTTTGTGCACGCGCGTGCGTGCGTGCGTGCGTGCGTGCGCACGCGCGCGCGTGTGTGTGTGTGTGTGTGTGTGTGTGTGTGTGTGTGTGCACATACGCACGTGCGCATGCGTGCGCACGTGAGTGAGTGTGTGTGTGTGTGTGTGTGTGTGTGTGTGTGTGTGTGTGTGTGTGTGTGTGTGAAGAAGTCCAATACAACATTAGCATTCTTCGTGTCTTCGCTATGCTATACTCAACAACATTTTGTCCGACTACCGCGAATATTTTCCCCAAATCAGTTCCATGCAAAAGGTATTCTTGGTGGAAAATGCTAAGAAGGAGACAAGCCTAGACTCCCAGACTCGATCACCAAATCAGTCACTGGAAGAACACATAATTATGCAGAAAATGGCGAAGAAAGAAGCAAATTGATTGGTACAAGAGAGACAAATCTTATTATCATTAGTATTATGAATACTTATATAGCGCCTATCCTCGGCTAGAGATCAAGCTCAAAGTACGTTACAATCTACACTTGTTTACACAACGGGCTGCCTGCTGGGTAGTACCAACTGAAGAGCTGCCAGCTGGCGCTTCATTCAGTCGTTTCACGTGTCATCCAGTCAATATCGTTCACTTAGTTTCCTTACTTTCTTCATTCTTTCCCTTTATCATGCAGGGTGCATGCTATGTGTAACGTGTCATCCATACCAACGGCCAAACTGGCTCCTCTTCCGAAAGTTGATGATTGGATTTTGCGTGTGTGCAAGACGTAATGCGTGCGTTCACACACGGAACCTCGGTTTATAGTCTCATTCGAAAAACTGCATGGGAAATTGAGTCAGAACCAATGTTAACTCCGAGAGAAAAAATCTCCCTGTACCAAAGCCCGGCGGAGATTCGAACCCGCAACCCCAGGATCACCAAGATTATGAGTCCGGTGCTCTACCAAGATTATGAGTCCGGCATTCTACCACTGGGCTATTCCGACCCCATGGAACCGGGAAAACCTATGGCTGCCTAAGAAGAAACCATATACCCTGTTCAGCGAGCCAATGCTTCGATCAGTCAATGTGTTCCCTCCATGTGACCAGACTTTTGGTTGTTCCACCTCTTTGACAGCAAAGCAGGAAAACCACGGTCTACTGCACCAATGATTCATACTGCATGTGCAGTGGAATACAATGTTTTGGCAGTGACTGGTTGATTTCTTGTGAACACGACAGGCCTAAATCATTCCCTGAAGATGGCCGGTCACCAAGCATGTGGCTAGCTGGTCAGAAACATCCACCTATGCAATCTTCTCATCTTAAGAAATGCTCTCAATAATCAAGTATTCGTGTGTGTGTGTGTGTGTGTGTGTAGCAGATGATCCACAAAACAAGGTAGGAAATTTTCTTTTCTAACTCCCTTCCTCTGCCCCCCCCCCCCCCCCCGCCCCTCTTCTCCCCCCACCCCCAGCCTCACCTGGGGGACAAGTAGAGAATTTTTTGCCTGCCCCCCAGGCAATGTGCAATGCCTTCTAACCCAGCTAGTCACTCAGCACCACGCCTCAGTGTCATAAACAATGACTTAAAATGGTGGTTTCCTGAAGTGAAACCATCCAGTTGTCACGATGACAAGGCTGAACTTGCATTTCTCTGCAGCAGATGTTGACAAAATATTGCTCATGTCCGCAGCACATGTCACAGCATTAACTATATGCCCAGTATCACTAATCGCTTGTCCCAGGCTGTCAGCAGCCTTTACTGTCAGAGTGTTCAGCTATGAAATGCACACATCCAACATGGAAATCAAAGTTTCGTGTTGAGTTTCTTCTTAAGCATGTCACATGGACATACACCCCACAGGAACACACATCTGTACATGTATATGTTTGTAAACAGGGTCAGGTATGTATATGCTTGCAGTATTGGTGCAGTCTCATATATACACAGGGAAGCAAAGAAAGGTAAAGGATTTTTTTTTATTCATACAAAAATCTTTCTGCATGAAACAAAAGGTCCACATATGTAATAAAAAAAAAATAATCATAAAAGATATACCAGACTTAAAAGGCAGTATTCATTACTATGATGTTCATTCTGCAGCAAATCAAATCAACATTATACCGAACCATTCATTCTGACAACAGGAAATAGTGTGTGGGGGGATGCATCCAGCAATATTTGTACATAATGTTTCTTCTTTTTGAATTAGTTGTGTTTAGAGCCATATGGCCCACAGCGTGTGGGTGTGTGTGCATTAATATTTCTGGTTTAATATTTATTTTGTACATGATTTTCCTTTCTATTCCTTTGTTTAGAGCCATAACACATGTGCAGTTGTGTGTGGGTGTGTCTGCGTGAGTGTGTGTGTGTGTGCAGATTTTTTTTTCCCCATGCGCTTAGAGTTGATTTTATCAAGATTTTGCGCATTATACCATAATTATTATTATTATTAAATAGTGCAAATGTAAAATGTCAAAACATTTAGTATTCCAGTTCAACGATGATCCTGTCAGAGAAGACAGACGTTACAAATCACCGCCAGATGTCTGTCTCATTCAACTGACTTTTTTTTCAAATCATCACCGCCACTACAAATTCTACACACACACACACACACACCCCCCATGCGTCATGCATGCATGTATGCCCATTTTGAATTAGCTAACGTTTTTACATGCATGCGTCATGCTGCATGTGACAGATATAACTAGGTTTTCCTGCTGATGACCCTGTCATAATTCTGAACATTGTGCAGACATACACATACTCTGTTACCTTTGTCTCTACCACGTGTTTGATTGAGGATAACAGGCCATAATTCAAACTATAGCTAAATGTAAAAGGTGATGACCCCACAGGTACAAAACAATTCTAACCTAGGTTGAGGTAGATCTGATCTTTAGAAGGTAAATTATGTCACAATAAGGTGATGAGAAAAGGGAGGTAAGGAGCATGGGATGGGAGGGGTGTTATGTTGTGCCCGATGCAACGTAATTATAGGACCCTTCCCCCACCCCACCCCCAAAAAATCTGTACTCAACTTGATTTGTCTTGAGCCACCTGCAGTGAAAAGGAAAAGTGTACTGATGCAAAAAAGAACATTTTCTATGACACACCTCTTCCACTATGTGTAAATTACTTTTGATTTGCTTAGATTTGGCAATATCGTCTGTTGCATGTTTGAACTCCCTGATGAAGATCAGATTATCAGCTAGAACAGCGGAGTACACAAACTGCACAGAAGTTCTGGACCGCATCAGCTTGGTTTCATTTTTCCTGTTTGGCTGGGTTTTGTTATCCACCGTTTCACTCATTTCAGAACTACAAAGTGGAACATTATTTTATAGTCACAAGTAATGACATTCATCACGGGAAAAAAAAAAAGAAAACCATGCATCTAACACACACACACACACACACACACACACACACACACACACACACACACACTTCATATCCATCCCCAACATTATCCCATCAAATTGTAAAGCTAAACACATTGTCTCTGATCATAGTGTTTGACAGTGATGCTTTTCATTGGAATGCTTCAGCATACATGCAGTTGCAGAAATGTTGTGCTGTGTGATATTCTGGAACCATTTACGCAAACTGGGAACTCGGTCACACCTTGCAAGAATCTGACTTGTTACATATACTAAACCAAACTGGGAGTAAAACATAAAAACTCCCCGTTTTTATACTATCCTAAGAAACTCAGAGCAGGGCCTGAACTCATTATTTGCTAAACGTAAATTTCGTCATACTGTATTTTACAAAGAAGGTCTGAACTTCAAACGTTTTTTCTGGTTTTAAGATCCTAAGACAGCCAAGATTTGGTCTTGCAGATTCTCTAAACGAGCAAAACAGAACATCTCAGGTGGGACTTTTCAGCTTGTACTGTAGGTATGTGCCCTACAGTGGCCCCTCTCACTGCCACTCCCAATACAACCTTCACCACGTCATGACCCTGAACTTACCTATACTCATAGGTTTTATCTCCCAGCTCACTTTATTGTTTTGTTTTGTCCAAGGAATTAAATGGGGACTTGTGCTTTTGTCCGATTAATATCACACACAGGATAAGAGTTGTGCCTTTTGTTTGCTTGTCATGAAACTGATGATCTATCACACAACATTTACTGGTTATTGTAGCCCAGATGACTACACGGGGACCTTTCCAGGTTAGTTTTTGGCCCCAAAAGAAGATAAGGAAAATCTACTGAACATGACAGTCTATCATGCATTAGGCTAGTAACATCCTTTGTCTAGCTAGATAAGTGGGTAAACCTAGTAGACCTGAGTCGCTTCGTGTCAGCTGCTCCTTTCTTTTTTCACTAAGTGTGGCAGTGTGCCATTGTCAACAAAAGTTCTGCGTACTGCGCCAAAAGCATAGCACTTGACAACTCTGATTGCTTAGCAGACATGGTGTAGGGTATAGAGACCAGTCTCCACGAAGTGACTCTCCTTGATAAAACTGGAACCGTCATTTATTTTATTCACCTAAACTTTCTTCTTTTTTTTTTTTTTTTTTTTTTTTTAAACAGTTTCTTCTGTTCATGTACTTATTTACCCCTTCTATATATAATTTTTTTTTGTTTTTTTTTTCTCCAGTTTGCGTCCCCCCCCCCCCCCCCCCCCCCCCCCCCCCCCACCCCCCCCCCACCCCCCCTTTCCCTTATTATCAATCCACCATTACCACAACTGTCACAAAGATATCACACCACCCCACTAAACTAGACACACAACCCTATCGTATCACACAACCCCCCCCCCTCCCTCCCATGAAACCCCCCCCTCCTCTTCCTCTCCCATAATCCCCCTTGTCATTTCCACCTAGCGGCTATTCTCCCCACCACATGGACAACAACAGATGAGTCATTTTCGTTCTTTGTTTGCACTGTCCTAAATGTTAAATGTGATTTATTTTTTCGTCTGAAGAAGACCCAAGAGGTTGAAATGCATCGTCTCTTGTCATGTGCTTTGTTTGTCAATGTCATTAGCGGTAACTAACACCCTCTCTTTCTAAATAATGGAACTGTCATGTTTTTAATTTTTTTAAAAGAGTCTCTGTAATGGTAATGTTGCATATAGCCCCGCCAACCGTTTAGGGTCATATCAGGGCTGTCACCATGTTGAAGTTTACGAACAAGTCATCTAACAACAACAACAACAACAAACCAACTCCTTCACACAATTCTTTAAAGCACACCTTCCACAAACACACCGGGAATTTCGTTAAAACCCTTTCCACCGTAAAATCTTAGATCAGATGAAAAGTGTTACTCTTCTTCAGAAATTCAAAGATCACACCAGGTGGGACATCTCTGAGCAAGATTTTCATGGAGTCTGCTGTAAAGTGTTCATGTCTCGCATCATGCAAGTCCCAACACTCTAAAAGGACATGTTTCACTGTGAGTGATATGTTACATGGAATGCACCATGGATCTTCTTTACCTTTTCTCTTTGGCATGAAAATCATCACAGAGTGCAATAAGGTTTCCACTGTCTTTCATCAACATCAAAGACCAACAATCAACAATACACAAAAATAAATGCAGCTGCATTGAGACTGCTGGGTAAAATCCAGCTGATCTTGAACAATGTTTAAAAAAAAAAAGATTTCTTTAGAAATAAAAATGGCTGGCAGGTCATGATCTTTTCCTTCATCGACAATGAATGATCAAGAGTTTCACGCCATGCTTATTGTATAAACTATACTTCCATGTCAACAACAAACCACAAATTTGATAATATACGTAACCATACACATGTAGCAGTTTACACTGATATATACACTGTCTCTTTCTTGATCATACAAATGGTTCAATTTAATACCAAGGTAATTCAAGTATATGTATTAAAAGAAAATTTTCTTTGATAAGTACAGCTGTTCATGTCATTCTTGTTTTGCTGCAGTAATTGTTGCCAGTGTTCTTGCTAAGTCACTGTTCCATCTGGGTTATTAGGTGGTTGGGAGAATAAATAAGACATACAATCAAAGAGAGAGGAAACAAGACATATAATCAAAGAGAGAGGAAACAAGACATATAATCAAAGAGAGAGGAACAAGACATATAATCAAAGAGACAGGAAACAAGACATACAATCAAAGAGAGAGGAAACAAGACATATAATCAAAGAGAGAGGAAACAAGACATACAATCAAAGAGAAAGGAAACAAGACATACAATCAAAGAGAGAGGAAACAAGACATACAATCAAAGAGAGAGGAAACAAGACATATAATCAAAGAGAGAGGAAACAAGACATATAATCAAAGAGAGAGGAAACAAGACATATAATCAAAGAGAGAGGAAACAAGACATATAATCAAAGAGAGAGGAAACAAGACATACAATCAAAGAGAGAGGAAACAAGACATATAATCAAAGAAAGAGGAAACAAGACATACAATCAAAGAGAGAGGAAACAAGACATATAATCAAAGAAAGAGGAAACAAGACATATAATCAAAGAGAGAGGAAACAAGACATATAATCAAAGAATTACATGTACGTGGGAAAGTCTTTCATGTTCTGTATCGCAGACTGGGTGAAGTTGAAATAGTAATTGCTGTAGAAGGTACCATCGGTGAAAAAGACAGGACTGAAGTTGTCGATGAGTGCTGCCGTCTCTGCTTCCACTGATGGGAATCTGTGAGCACTCTTGCGAGCTGAAAAATACACAGTCATTAAGTTCAGCAACAAATTTTTCTTCACTCTAGGAGACTGTGACCAACCGTGGTAGTTAACATCATTTCTAATTAACACCAACAATGATTCTGGAAGAACAAAATCCAGTTTTCCATGCAAACTTTTTTTTTTCTGCAATGGAAGACAAGTTGTTTCTTCGTGTTTCACAACATTCCATTCATTTCACCTATTTCTGACTCAACTGTCTAAGCAAACTCAACCCTCTTGTGGGGGATGCCTTGAAGAAACCAGGAAAAAAACATCCATAACCATCCAAAACTTCCTACATAACAACAGCACATAGTCAACAGTCTGGGCCATAAGCAAGAACACATGGTTCTAACAAAATCATTGAACTTAAACCACACTCCCTATTTCCGCCATCTCACTTTGCATGGCTGCCATCTTCTTGCAAGCTATCTCGCAAGTCGCCCAGAATGAAAGAATCTAATCATTCTGTTCACTTTTCTTTCTGCATACCTGTACTTTCCAGATTTGCTGTCAGAGCATTCTTCAACAAGTATGAGGGTAATTTCAGGAAACTGGTGTGTTTAGAAAACTTATTTGATCTTAATGGTGTCCGCATATGAACGGTAAAGATTTTCTATCAGATCTGCATTTTAGCATAACTGGCAAAAGTGCTTGCAGATGAAAACTTTGAAATTGAGGATTGTTGAGAATTGCTTGACCTATCTTGCAAAAGTACACTAAACTCCTCTTCTGTCAAAATGAAAAAAAAAAAAAAGAAAGAAAGAAAGATAATGAGGAGAAACTAGCTTTTACATCAACAGTGAATGCACAACACTTGTACAATGTTATTATTTGACAAATGGAGGATGAAGCGTACTTTCTTTTATAATGTGCGCAAAGTACAACAAAAGAGTACGGGCAGTGGATGCGTGTGTTTCAGCCTTTGCATTCTGAGAATGACTTGGTCTTTGGGAGTCAAAAGACAGTTTAATTAAATGGAATGACAATAAGCTTCAGGCTGCATAATGGAGCATGGCATCTTTCCTCACCTTCACCGACAAAGAAGTTGGCAAAGTACTGAGCCACTCTGACAGCATGCCCACTGTGGTTGATCACATAATGGGGGTTCCAGTTGAACGCATTCTTCTCCGGGTGCCACTGAGTGCCATAGACGGGATACTTGAAAGCTGGAGCATACAAAAAGGAAAAAAAAAGATAATAATAATGATAACCAACCATTTGAAGAAATGATACTCAACATAATGAGTGGTTAACAAACTCCAGCATATTTCAGTGTTTAAAAAAGTCTTGTTATTTCAGGTAGTATTGTCTACAAAACAGAATTCTTGATATACAATGTGTAAAATTTCCACTCATGTTTTGCTTTCTTTTCCATCATTGCTATTATTCATTATTTCTTACATATTTTTTGTTTTTGTTTGTTTGTTGTGTTGTTGTTGTTGCTTTTGTTTGTTTGTTGTGTTGTTGTTGTTGCTTTTGTTTGTTTGTTGTGTTGTTGTTGTTGCTTTTGTTTGTTGTGTTGTTGTTGTTGCTTTTGTTTGTTTGTTGTGTTGTTGTTGTTGCTTTTGTTTGTTTGTTGTGTTGTTGTTGTTGCTTTTGTTTGTTTGTTGTGTTGTTGTTGTTGCTTTTGTTTGTTTGTTGTGTTGTTGTTGTTGCTTTTGTTTGTTTGTTGTGTTGTTGTTGTTGCTTTTGTTTGTTTGTTGTGTTGTTGTTGTTGCTTTTGTTTGTTTGTTGTGTTGTTGTTGTTGCTTTTGTTTGTTGTGTTGTTGTTGTTGCTTTGTTTGTTTGTTGTGTTGTTGTTGTTGCTTTTGTTTGTTGTGTTGTTGTTGTTGCTTTTGTTTGTTTGTTGTGTTGTTGTTTGCTTTTGTTTTGTTTGTTGTTGTTGTTGTTGCTTTTGTTTGTTTGTTGTGTTGTTGTTGTTGCTTTTTGTTTGTTTGTTGTGTTGTTGTTGTTGCTTTTGTTTGTTTGTTGTGTTGTTGTTGTTGCTTTTGTTTGTTTGTTGTGTTGTTGTTGTTGCTTTTGTTTGTTTGTTGTGTTGTTGTTGTTGCTTTTGTTTGTTTGTTGTGTTGTTGTTGTTGCTTGTTCTATTTGTTGTTCTAATTTGAGGAGGGAGGGGGGAACTATTTAATTATTACATGCATTCGCACAGATGAACTGACAGATAACACACTGATCTATGTCCAACTTTTAATATCAATCTCACAAGGTCTAAATGTCAGAACTGTTAACTTTTCCTTGATGCGCCAAGCACATATGACGCTAAGGCAAGTGTTCCCATTGGCAACTCTGTCAATATACAGCCCACACCGAAAAGAAAAATTTTCACATTTTTCCTTCTAACGTTCAATAGAAGTAACCACATTTTATGAGTAATATTATGTCTTTGCTAACGGAAAAAGCTTTTTTTTTTCTGTTCAGTGTCTAATGGTATTTTTTTTAACATAAAGAACTTAGAACTAATGACAATGATATTGCAGAGGAAGTTAATTCCTTTCACAAAGGTTTATTTTCGGAAGGAGTGGTACAGCAGTGTGAACTTCCCAATCTGGTTAATCGACTGCCAAAATTAACAGGAGAGGAAAAAAGTACTTTTGGAGGGAAAACAACTTTAGATGAAGCTGAGTGTGCTTTGAAAAACATGAATAATAATAATAGCCCTGGAAGTGAAGGTTTCAATACTGAGTTTCTTAAGGGTTTTTGGTTACAGTTAAGGCCGTATGTTGCAAGATTCCTTAATGTTGGGTTTGACAAAATGGTACTATCTGCAACTCAGAAAGAGGGGGTCATAATATGTGTACTTAAAGAGGACAAACATTTAGGTAAAATCCAAAAAAAAACTGGAGACCCATACTGCTTTTTAATGTAGCATATGAAATTGAATCTACTTGCATTGCTAACAATAATGTTTTAAATTCAGTTTTAAGTGATGACCAAAGCGGGTTCGTACCAAATCGATATTTGGGAGATAATATACGTCTTATTTATGACGTTATGGACTACCTTATCAAAGTGAGAAAACTTGGTTTACTGCTATGTTTAAATTTTAAACAAGCATTTGATAGTGTAGACTTAAAGTTCATGTCTAAGGTCTTAATAGCTTTTGGCTTTGGCCCCGACTTTTGTCAGTGCATTAAGACTTTCTATAGGAATATTAAATCAACAGTTTCTGTTAATGGCAAGCTAACCAGCTGGTTTGCCATTGAAAGGGGTTGTAGACAGGGTGACCCATTATCACCATATTTGTTTATTAAGTGTGTAGAAGTTTTAGCACTCAAGACAAAAGAAAACCAAAACATAAAAGGTATCAAATTTGGAAACATTAAAAATAAAATATCTCAGTATGCAGACAACACTGAGCTTACTCTAGAACAAGACAGAACATCTTTGGAAGAATCAATTAGTACCATTGAGCTTTTTATCATTGTTCAGCCTGCAGGATCAGGAAAATAACTGACAAATAACTGATAGACTTAAATCAAAGCACCTAATTAAGATGAATTTGAAACTCCCACTCCAAGAAAAGGACAAACTGAAATCTTGATCTTCTTCCTTTCACAGTTAGTTGTGTGGTGCTCAAAATCTGGATGACATATTGAACTGGGCTGCCCTCCTAAGATCTTCAAATGTTTACCACGGTAAAATAATTACACAGTTTTCACTATTTTTTTGTTAAAAAAATTCAGAATCAACAGTTCATCATTGCCTGAATAGGTTCTCTCCACAATCCCCCTCCAGCTCCTCCTCTTTTGTCGCTGCCTGCATTGTCTAGTCACAAAGGTTTACTTTACCGCATGTTGACAGAATCAGGAGGTAACACAATGTTGGGTTGAGTAATGCTTTGGATCATGCCAAAGACAATCAAAAGTGCCAAAACACAATGGCAGAAGTCAACACCACTTATAACAAAACATTTTACCTCTTAGTCATGGACATTTAGCTTTTGTCATGTTTACAGTTGATGCTTTTGTGGTGCGTGTGTGTGTGTGTGTGTGTGTGTGTGTGTGTGTGTGTGTGTGTGTGTGTGTGTGTGTGTGTCGGTCTGTGTCTGTGTCTGTGTAGGTGGATGTGTTTGAGTGAGTGCGTGTGTGTTGATGTAATATTTGAATAACAGTTTCTTTGAAACATTATTATGATAACTGTCAAGTCAAGTTTGAGGAAAATCAATGAACAGCTACCTTCAAAAGTTGAAACAAATGTTTGGCCTTGTCTCCCAACATTTGTTGACAGAACACGATAGAAGTTTCTGAGTGCCGAATTACCGTTAAACACCTGAAACGCAGAGAAACAAAACTGAATAAGGAAGCCAAAAAATAAAGATAAGAAAATAGAAGACACATTACAATAAGGAATTATATGTTGCATCAACATCTATGCATAACTATAACATGCACACACACACATTATAATATATATATATATATATATTATATACAGAGAGAGAGAGAGAAAGAGAGAGAGAGAGAGAGAGAGAGAGAGAGACAGACAGATACATGCACAGGACAGGTGATTACAAGAATGTATACATGTGCAAAAAGTAGAATGTCGAAAAGAGAGATATGTTTAGAGGAGCAGTTAAATGGCATAGAAATAGATATTTCCTCATTCAGTGACCAAAATGTCAATGATTACAGCTACTTTTATGATCAGGGAGTGAAAGTTTCAACAGGCACTGCAGGCGTTCTTCCATTCTTGAATGCCACATTGACAGCACAAGTTCTTGTTTTGTCTTTTGACCGAATTCACAGCAAAAAAAAACAACAAACAAACAAAACACGCCAAACAGGTAACTATTTCCCTCCTCCATTTTCTCTTCTCCATTTTTTTCAACTTCCAAATTTAAGCTTTCAATAAAATGTAGATATTCCATTTTGCCACTAGATATACACATATCCTTACATGTACAGAGATACACGCATGCATGCATATGTCACAATTGAAAAGAACACTCACATCAAGCAACATCCCATACTGGTGTTCATTCTGTGTGACAGGCTCAGTGGTGAGGTACTTCAGCACATCTGGGGGAACGTTTCCCAGCATTCGACTTTGTTTGAATCCTGTGCACAAATCACAGATAGTGCACCGCTGGACACAATGATCCTACCACCTAATCATCTGTGGCGATTTCAAGCAAAGTAGATGAAAAACAGTAAGTATTAAAACACTTTCTCTCTCTCTGTCTCTGTCTCTCTCTCTCAATCAGCTGCTGCACACAATGATCTCCATCCAGTCAACTGTGGTGATTTAAAGCAAAACAGAGATAAAGGACAATGTACACCTCTCTCTCTCTCTCTCTCTCTCTTACCATAGAGTTCTGAAGAAAAGCTTTCTCTTCATTTCTTTTTCTGTCTTCGGTATCTTTAACATTATAACCATTTTCACAATTATGTAAAAACTTCTGACTAAGCAAGCTGTGAAAAAGGGACAAACTAGAAGTGAAATCATTGTGACTGCTATCGAGATAGATGGTGGTTTCAGCCTAACTGACTCTCTTGTCCAAACCATCAACCAAGTTCTAAATTACTATCTACATATCTGCAATAAATGTTTTTAGCTGAACTCAAATGCTGTAGAGAAAGGTTTTCTGCTGAACCCATATGATGTAGTGAAAGATTTTTAGCTGAACTCAAATGTTGTAGAGAAAGGTTTTCTGCTGAACCCATATGCTGTATTGAAAGGTTTTTAGCTGAACTCAAATGTTGTAGAGAAAGGTTTTCTGCTGAACCCATATGCTGCAGTGAAAGTTTTTAGCTGAACCCAAATGCTGCAGTGAAAGGAACCCAAACACTGTAGTGAAAGTTTTTAGCTGAACCCAAATGCTGCAGTGAAAGGAACCCAAACACTGTAGTGAAAGTTTTTTAGCTGAACCCAAATGCTGCAGTGAAAGGAACCCAAACACTGTAGTGAAAGTTTTTAGCTGAACCCAAATGCTGCAGTGAAAGGAACCCAAACACTGTAGTGAAAGGAACCCAAATGCTGCAGTGAAAGTTTTTAGCTGAACCCAAATGCTGCAGTGAAAGGAACCCAAACACTGTAGTGAAAGGAACCCAAATGCTGCAGTGAAAGTTTTTAGCTGAACCCAAATGCTGCAGTGAAAGGAACCCAAACACTGTAGTGAAAGGAACCCAAATGCTGCAGTGAAAGTTTTTAGCTGAACCCAAATGCTGCAGTGAAAGGAACCCAAACACTGTAGTGAAAGGAACCCAAATGCTGCAGTGAAAGTTTTTAGCTGAACCCAAATGCTGCAGTGAAAGGAACCCAAACACTGTAGTGAAAGGAACCCAAATGCTGCAGTGAAAGTTTTTAGCTGAACCCAAATGCTGCAGTGAAAGTTTTTAGCTGAACCCAAATGCTGTAGTGACAGGAACTCAAATGCTGCAGTGAAAGGTTTTTAGCTGAACCCAAATGCTGCAGTGAAAGGAACCCAAATGCTGCAGTGAAAGTTTTTAGCTGAACCCAAATGCTGCAGTGAAAGGAACCCAAATGCTGCAGTGAAAGTTTTTAGCTGAACCCAAATGCTGCAGTGAAAGGAACCCAAATGCTGCAGTGAAAGGTTTTTAGCTGAACCCAGATGCTGCAGTGAAAGGTTTTTAGCTGAATTCATAAACTATCATCAAAGATTTTCACCTGAACTCAAATGCTGTTATAAAAAGTTTGTTAATCATAGTTTCCCATAACTTTGCCCATCTTCATTATTTCATTAAACAAAGTGCTGCAAAGTTATTCTTACAATGTAAGAATTGTCTGGCTGTATTCTATTATGAGATGGGAATAATACCATGGCTGCCCCATTCACATGAACACAGCAGCAACATGCTATATACATCATTCCTATACATACATGGTATATTCTAAGTCTGTTTTCTTCACATGCAGCAAACAAATAGCCCAAGCATCACTCTCTCTCCTTTTTGTACTCCCAGTTCTTATAGAACTGCTGTCTGTGTGTCTGGCTGTCTGTCTGTAAGTATGTCTGTGTGTCTGTCCGTGGTCAAAATGTGTTCCACTTGCTCCAGACAAAACTTCTGGGCTGATCTTTCTGAAAATTTGTAGGTATGTTCATTATGGGTCACGGCTGATGCCCAGTGTTTTATTTTACCAGAACAGCCGTTACTAACAGCTGTAATGGCCCAAAACGTTTTTTCTTCTTTATGGAATATCTCTGACAAAATACATTATGATGTATGTTTGATTGTAACGTCAAATACATTATGACGCATGTTTGATTGACTTGTGATGTTTTTCAGGAAGACAAACTGGGAGTACGTTTATATGCTTTGCATCTTGTTCCTCCTTAGCTCACTTCAGAATTCTTAACGAAGACTGTCACCATGACCCTGGGTCAGGATGCAGTCAGTCTTGCCAACTGACCATGAGCCAAATCGAGAGGCAGTGTCATATTTTCAGCATCAGTCTTCTGGAGCAGATTCTTCCCCGCTGTGATGGTGTTGAGCAGCTCAAAGCCCAGACAGATGCCCCACAAAGGGAAGACATCCTCTGATTTGTCAAATGCCTGAGAACAAAGAGTGAGGATGGAAAATGAGCATGTGCCTTCTGTATCATACAGCTAACAGAAAACAAAAAGACAAAAATGAGGTTTTATCACAAGCACTCATCGCACAGCAGTCGAGAATAAAGATGTAAATTCTGGCATTTAGCATAACACAGTATTCATCCAATGACTTGTGACCTTAAGATTAAGTGGCTGACATTTGCCTCGTCAGTGGACCTTCGCATTTACAGCACACATTAGGCAGGTATTTACAAATCTCCTACAATCAGTACACAATCTATTTACACAGAGCATGAACATGATACAGATCACATTACAGGTATTTACAAACTGGTGCAGTCAGTACACAATCTATTCACTCAGAACATGAACATAATACAGATTACAAAAGAAAGTTCCAATCCAACATCCTTGATAGATGAGATCAATGTATGCACTTAAGGTACTTAGCTAAACTTTACAATCTACAAATAGAGACAGGTGCAACAATTATCACAAAAACAAGAATGAACAGAAATCTGACAAGTATAAAATGAGCAATGAACTTTTCTAAAACATTAGCACTTAACGTAAAACATTGAACAAAGTTAAACTTCTATACACACACCATGTAAACATAATATAGCTCTTAAATGTACAGCTCACTATCAGAATATCTTTAAGAACAGAATCAAAGTTAAAGAAAAAAAATCAATTCAAATCACAACATGAATGCAGGGACACACACACACACACACACACACACACACACACGCACACGCACACACACACACACACACCACACACACAGCCCATCTTTTCATACCTCCGTCTCCACTCTCTCTCTCTCTCTCTCACACACACACACACACACACACACACACACACACACACACACACACACACACACAGCCCATGCCCATCTTTTCACATCTCCACTCTCTCTCTCTCTCTCTCTCTCTCTCTCTCCTCTCTCTCTCTCTCACACACACACACACAAACACACACACTCAAACACACACACACACAAATAGTGCAAAGTAACACACAAGGTAATTCACAGTTAATCATTCTGAAACGCACTGGGCAGCATAAAAGTAGTAAGATTTGAAGAAATGATATGAACTCTGCATGAAAATTCTCTGTGTCTTAGATTTGTTCTTAACTGTCTTAAAATGGTGACTTGAAAGAAACAAATTCATAGCGATTGCCTAAACATGGCTGCCATCACTTGCAATTTGTCTTGTCTTATGTAAAACTCATTTCTCACACAGCCCTTGCATACCAAGTTGCTTTGCACCTGAAACTTTACCACACACATTCACTGCATCATCTAAAGTTTGCTTGCTCTGCAAACTTGGTTTTCATACCAGCGTACATAAATGAAACTGTGAACTAGGGTTCAATGCAACAATGATAGTAAGTTTGTAAATTCTTTGAATGGAGAAACCTATTTCTGTTTCAGTAAACAACAGATTCTTGACTGACATTCCTTTATGTACACTCTGGGCATTCCTGTCAAAAATAAGTTTATTGTCTAAAATCCATTATGAGACATTTGCTCTTGTCCACTCTCTCAACCCCTGGCCATCAATTACAACGTTTGGTATTGGAGGTGGGTCTTAACACAAATCAGCTTGGAGGTAAGTCTTTACAGAAGTCAGCTAACATTTCTTCTGTTTTTACAACATTTATCAAGATAATTTTCATTGCATAGCAAACAGAATTTTTTTTCATTTCATCAAAACACAGTCAAAAAGAAAGACATTGCCATGTTATGTAACATTTCTGAACGTTCAAATGGAGGAACACAACAATGCTTTCTAGTACCTCATTTAAAGTTCCTATGGCCTACTGGCGGCAGGGTAGTGAACTCTCAGAGGTTCACAGTGTCTAGGGCACAGCATGATTAAAGGTGGTGCCCATCCCACTCCACTACCTTTAACCTTCCCTGCACTGAATCAGGTTCCTATGAACTGCTGGGTGGACAGAGAGGGTTTTCAAACTAAAAACAATGCAACCCCAGAGCGGTTCAAATTCAAAACTCTGCTCCGAAGCCAGATCCAAATGTTCTAACCACCTGACCACAGAACCCTCTACGGAAAGGAAAAAACTAACACTGGTTTACTTCCCACTGGTACCAAACAAGGTCATTCTTCAACTAACTAACCTAACTTTACTGAAACATCTCCCACGCACATCTGTACAAAAAGCTGACCTGTAACGAGAGGTTGTAGAGGATGCGACCAGTCCGTGCATACTGACTTTCTGTCAGGCTGACCCCACCTCCAGGAAACAGCACCCTGATATCACAGTCAAATGCAACAAAAAAAAAATGCTGATAATGACAGCTATACTGATGATGATGATGATAATGACCATTGAAAAAACAAAATGAGTAAGAAGGTACTTTTTGGGGCTCTGTGTGTGTGTGTGTGTGTGTGTGTGTGTGTGTGTGTGTGTGTGTGTGTGTGTGTGTGTGTGTGTGTGTGTGTGTGCCTGTGTGTATGTGTGTGTGTGTGTGTGTGTGTGTGTGTGTGTGTGCCTGTGCGTGTGTGCCTGTGTGTGTGTGCATACGTGTGTGTGCATGCATGCGTGATTGCTTGTGTGTGTGTGTATATATCTGTGTGTGTATGTGCATGCATGTGTGGTGTGTTTGCATGCATGTGTGCCATGCGAGCGTGTATGTGTGTGTGTGTATGTGCATGCACGTGTGGTGTGTTTGTGTGTGTGTGTGTGTGTGTGTGTGTGCTGTGGAGGGGCATGTAGGGGTGGATACAGCAACTGCAGTTATGTTACTACTAAGTAATACACCCCTTCTCTTCTAGGACTGAACAAAGAAAGATATCTTTTAAAATGAGTTGAAGAAGCACAAAGTCATCATCAGATAGAATAAACCAAAATAAAAACAAAACATCGACGCCGAGTATGTGCAGTTCCCTCTATTGATCTGGTATCTGAGTGTTTGTATGTGGAGAGGGAGAGGTGGTTGGTAAGGGGGTAGGGTGACTGTATGTTAGTGTTACTTACAGGATGAGATCATAAACTTATCCATCACAAACAATTGACAGAAAAATGCTTACCTTCAGCTTGAGTGTGTAAAGATCTACTCTTAAGACTGGCAATAATTGGTTGAAAACAACAGGTCTGCACATTGTGTAACTACAGTATGGGGTTCATTTTCACAAAAACGTTTGTCGTATAAACTTGATGAACAGAAAATCGCTTTCGTTTATCTGTTGAAACCAAGTGCTATGAACAGAAAATTGTGACATCACTTATGAGGTAGCCTGCATTCTTTTAATGTTAACAATATTAATAAAGTTTTAACTGTACAATAGGCATATGATCACAATTCAATTTGTTCAGTTACAGAGGGTTGCTAGGGACTAACATTAGATTCAAAACACTTGCATTTTTTTCTGGGACTGTCACGAATGCATACTGTTGAAAGAAAGGGAGATGACACTGACACTGATTGAACATGAGCATTACATGGGACAGCCTTCACAAGTAAAAAAAAGGATGTAAATATGACAGAAAACATCTTTGTCTTCGCTGGAATCTCCTCCTTGACTCAATCCAAAGTTTTCTGGTGTCGATATGTGTGCTTTATAATCACCAGGGGATCAAGTGGAGAGTTACATTGATTGATCTGACTCGCACCGAGCAGCCAACTCATCCAGGCTGCATTACTTACTTCAAATTCAAAAGAAGTTAAGCTATGCAAATCTTTTGCTGGTAACTGCCATTATCTTAGATTGCATGTCAAAATGCCCACCTTGACAGGTCATTAAAGCTTGATCAGGAATGATTCCAAGTGCTTGTTTCTGCTATTTGTCAAACACTTAATATATCTTATCAAGCTGACAATTTTTCGCCAATCTCAAGAGCTGACCTTAAATATTATCTGTCGCAAACAATGGAAAAAATAAACTTGCCAAAAAACAGATCATCCATGCCATACCCAAACTTACCCATTCAATTTTGAGAAGAGGTCAGTGTAGTATTCATATGGTTCACCAGCCCTGAAACAAGCAGTGGACTTCATCTGTGAGAGATTCAGGATACTGGACATTCTGTTTTGCAAATTTTCCATATTTTTCATGTAATACACTTGTGTTTAAGACAGAGAAATAAAATACTGTACTATATTAAACACACACACACACACACACACACACACACACACACACACACACACACACACGCACACACACACACATGCCAAAAATATGGAGATTGAACTTGGTTACACATATAGATCCACAAGGAATGGGGAGATTGAACATAGTTGAGTGATTGAACACAGAGTGGTGAATACATGTGGACAGATTATTGGCAACAATCAAGAACAGCTAGATAAATTGTATGAATGTCGAGTCACACAAAAAGCTGTGAACATTGCTGCCGACAGTTCTCATGTTCTTTCAAAAAAACTACAGTGTTCTATCCTCAGGACAAAGATTCCAAATCTCAAGACAAATAGAACCAAAAACAGTTTTGTTCCCAATTCCATCAAATTCCTGAATCATAACTAAACTTTCAATAAGAAAGCTTGTTTGTATGTATATATATATATATATATATATGTATGTGTGTGTGTGTGTGTGTGTGTGTGTGTGTGTGTGTGTGTGTGTGTGTGTGTGTGTTATTCTATGTGTGCGAGCGGGTGGGTGGGTGGTGGGTGGGTGTGATATGTGACTTTCGATTTGTTGTCTCCATTGCCACTCTTAATTTCTCTTTGGAGATAATGAAGTGTTCTTGACTTGACTTGAGTTACCAACCCAAAGCCCTCTTGACCACCATCCTTTCTACCCCTCCCCCCTCCCCTTCTCCACTCTCTTTCCACTACCTCCTATTTACACGTACACACGCATGCACGCACGCACACACACACACACGCACACACACACACACATCCCAAGGAGTGTTTGTTTTTTTGTGTGACTTACTACATTTTAAAAACAAACATTTTCTTTTACAGACAATGTGCAAGAAATCAGACACATCTGCCACAGCAACTCCTTGAACTTTTCTTGCAAACAATTAATAATCATCAACTGATTTTTTTTTTTTTTCATAAAACACGCAAGACACAACTTTTTGTCCATTTTCATATATCAACTGATTAAAATTTGTATCACTCCAAGAGCTCAGTTGTTGGCAATATTGCTGTTGTTTTTTTTCTGACATATTGATCTTCACGTTCAAAGTGCTGCACACCAACAAACAAGAACATTTTCACATCAACTGACCAATGTCTCATGATGCAAAGTCTTGACTCCGCCACCAAACCTATGGACCAGTTTCTGGTCATTTCATTCCATGTGACTGTGACAATGTCATGAATATGGAAATGCTCATGAGTACCTGACAGCCACCACTCTGGCTCCGCCTTGCTGGAGGTACTTGACATAGGTGGCTGGAATGAACGTGTCTCCATGGGGATTCCCCTTCGCAGTTTCTTGCGCAGCAACGCCTGTGTCAACAGAAATATGAACTACAATGAAAGAGTGACCCAAGTGAAAAAAAAAGTTTTCTCTGCCTCATCTTTCATAACCCCACCACCACCACAACCACCACCACAACCACCACCAACATGTCTCCCCATCTCCACCCCCTCCATGATTGCCTCCCCCTCCATTCTGCCCAACCAGTTACATTCTGTACACCTTATTTTGGCTTCCCAAACACAGCAGCCACATACTGTATCAGCAATACATATATAACACAACCAATGTCAAGTCGACATGAGACAACCTACCAGAGAAGACACTGCGCTACGGCTGAGTCTTTTTTGGCCATGTTCAGGGGTACCTTTTCTGATTGAGCATACACAAGACACCACCTACTAACTCCCCCACTGAAGATAACATCTGCCTAGTCATGATGGAGCCAGTATAAGTGAGAGTCCTGCTCTTGAAGGCATCACCACATTCATCCAGTGACAGTGCTTACAAACTTGCTGATAATGTCTATTTGTACACAAACTCATAATGGGCATGGATTTGAAGAGGATCCTAAAACTTACGTCACCACAAGGGAGGGCTCACAGAGCCACAGAATCTGAGACTCTTTCTTCAGTGATGATCAATGAGGATGAGATTGATGAAGATGATTGAACAGAGGATGAGATTGATGAAGATGATTGAACAGAGTTCAGTTCTGGTCAGAGTCTACATGGCAGGCTTGTATTCCATGCTTCCTTTCATAACTTATTTTGGCGTCAACAGGGTTAGAAAAATACAGACATCTGTAGTGTTGGTCTGGAAAATTTAGCAACAACTGTAAGAGCCAAATCCATTTAGTGAATAAATCTAGACTGTGGTTCAGTTATTTCCATTGAGTTCACTGTAGTCTAATTTGGTGAGAACGAGCCGGAATTTAATCACACGCACACACACACACACACACACACACACACATGCACACACACACACACACACACACACACACACATGCACGCACGCACACACACACACACACACACACACACACACACACACACACACACACACACATAAACACCTCTGACGGGAATCGAACACACAACCTCCTAACCTGCAAGTCTGAGACATTAGTACAGGGACAACAGCAACTGGTGAAAATGTACACACAGGAAAATCATATTCAGGATGTCTTCGAAACTCTCTCCATAAAACACACACACACACACACACACACACACACACACACACACACACACACACACACACACATACTCTATCACCACTTGTAAATAAGATTTTCTGAATTTTCAAGTGCATTTTTAAAACCATTATACTTTACAGAAAGAATGCAAATCCATTATATATTTTGACACTAAATCCTTTCATTTCAAGTAATTCAACAAAACATGTATGTTCTACCAAGATTTACTTTCTTTTACTTTTTTCTGCATTTCAGGAATTCAGTTTTAGGGGAGTATACAGTAAAATGTTCAGTTCTTTAAAATAAATCAAACATTTAGTTTACATAACTCTAAAAATAGTACGACTGAAAAAATATATGCAGATCTATGCAAAAACAAAGTGAGTTTTCAAGAAAAAGAATCCATTTTCAGGGATTTTGACCAGTTCGTAAACCCACATTTATAAGACTAAGAAAGTACACCCACACAAGGCACACATGCAGGTGTACACACACACACACACACACACACACACACACACACACACACACAACACACACACACAGGAGAGAGAAAGAGTTCATCATTTTAATTTTTATATCAAAGGCTGACTGACTGAAAGTTAACATTTTTTTATAGTTTTCAATTTAACCTGGGTTAAATATAGGTAGATTTAAGTAAATTTTATCAACTGCAGCTGGGTTAAATGTAAGTAGATATACTCAGTTGTCTGTATCTGGAGTTTTATATAAATGTAAAGTATTTTAGATTTATGACGCATAATTTTTGCTTTCATTTTTCTTCTACTAACTTTCTTCTCTCCCCCCCCCCCCCCCCCCCCCTCAAAGTTCTAAGAACTGCAGAAAATTATACTGAAGAAAAACATATGCAAGATGCATGTATACACAAATATACACGACACACCTGCCATAACAGGATCCCTAACACACTACAGACAACAAAAATACAAAACACATTTGTGTTTAACTGATGTTATAGACAAGTAGTATAGATTTATTTCATATTTTTTTATTTAACAAAACAGCTCACTTTGCAATTATCACACTAATAATAATAATGGATATGTTATACTATATAATAAACAATAAGAGCTCTTTATCACACGAAAGTGATCAGCCCAGCTATGTACAGAAACTCTGGTTTTCCTGCTTGTAAGTATCAGTCCTGACACATCACTGCTTCCCACTGAGGATGCACTTCCTTGTCCACCACTTCCTGATACACCAAACCATGCACATCATCCACTACATCTAATGCCACATCAAATGATTATCTATCTATTCAGTCATATCATCCATGAGGCATTAATTTGTTCCCTTCTCTTACCATAACCACCCATAATCACAGCAATCGATGATGATTTTCTAGAATTTAAAATTGGCATGTTACTTACTTGAATACTCTCTCTCTCTCTCTCTCTCTCTCTCTCTCTCTCTCTCTCCACCACCACACACTCACACACACACACACACACACACACACACACATACACACATTGTGCATGCGCACAATTGCACTCCTGTTCCATTTCTAGTCTAATTTTGTGCAACATTATCATCAATTTTGACAACAGTATGGGTGCACACACACACACACACACACACACACACACACACACACACACATTCATGTACATCTTTTACCTCTGTGAAGAGATGTATATCACACACACACACACACACACACACACACACACACACACACACACACGTGACCACACACACACACACACACATACGCACGCATGCACGCACGCATGCACGCACACACGCACGCACGCACACACACACACACACACACACACACACACACAACACATTCCATGTACATCTTTTACCTCTGTGAAGAGATGTATATCACACACACACACACACACACACACACACACACACACCACACACACCACAAATTATACTGCAGCTGAACTTATGATATCATATTTTCTCTCTGTTGGTTCCTGAGCTCTTCAATGTGTTTTCAAGTGTCACTGCTGTTCTGATTTACTTTGTGATTTTTTATTAAGCAAAACCAACTATGCTTGGTGGGTCTTAGGTCTTGATGATTCACTTTGGTTTCAAAGTGGGGTGACTGCATGCGGAAACTGAAGCAAGAGGTAAGGCGGAATTACTGCGCCGCCAAAGGAAAGAATAAAAATTTGTTTGTTCTTTCGTTAAGCGGCGCAGTAATTCTGTCTTTGTTCTTGATGAATCGCATCATGATCATTGTCACGCGGTCATCACAAGATCATGAATATGGTGACTTGACACATTTCTGTAACCCACTTTTGGCGTCGATCCCACATGACTGGCACACTACAGAATATAGGCCGATTCAATCAATGAGCAAAACACAATTGTACAGATGTTGCGCGCGCGCCCGCGCTTACACACACACACACACACACACACACACAACACACACACACACACACACGCATGCACGCACGCGCACACACACACACACACACACGTGTGACACAAACACAAAACTGTGTTCTTCTTACCAATGATAGGTCTCTCGTTGAGAACTGAAAACTCCGAAACGAATGGCGAGTTCCGATTTTGTAGCAAAACCGTGGATGCACACACTTTCAACAGAAAAGGGAGAAGAAGAGCAAGCGTCACATGCCAAGCACCCATCCTGCCGCTTGTCGTTGTGCCCAAAGCGAAAACAAAATGAAGGAAGGGAGCTTACTGCTATGGTTTTGTGAAGCTTTCTCTTCCTTATCGGTGTGGAGAAGAGTTGGGGAATGCCCTTGGATGTAACCAGGATCTTCCTTCTTCCTTGTTCATAGATTACAAACCTTGTATTAAAAGAAAGCGATTAAGTACACATACCCATACAAAAAGTAACATGGAGGAGCAGGCAGGAACTCTCTCTCTCTCTCTCTCTCTCTCTCTCTCTCTCACAAGACAAAATCTCACTCTTAAGTTTCCTCCTGTACATCTTAAAAATGAACCCGTTGAACAGGTTACATGCCTCAAAGTGCTAGGAATAACAATTGATAACAATATGAGTTGGCAAGCTCACATAACCTCACTATGCAAAAAAGTTTCACGGAAAGTTTATCAACTCTCCAAAATCAAACGCTTCCTCGACCTGCATTCACGCAAGCTCTTTCCAGTCTCATATTCAATCATACATAGACTATGGATCTACACTATGGGACTGTGCTAGCGCTAACACTCTCAAACCATTGTTAAGCCTACACAAGCGAGCACTCAAATTAGTCCTCCTAAAAAGCAGTAGTCTTCTGGACTCGGACTATAAAAAGATTCAAGTTCTCCCATTAAGTCTGAGATTACAATACAACAAAGGGATCATAATGCACAAGATTGTGTCTGGGAAGGCACCCTCAACATTAGTTCACAGATTCTCAATAAATTCCTCAAGGACTCTACCCAAACTTCATGTCCCTGTTCCTAGAATTGACTTATTCAAATCCAGTTTAACATATTCAGGTTCCTGTCAATGGAACTCGCTCCCTGAATCAACCAAACAACGCCAATGCATATCAACCTTCAAACACCATTATTTCAACCATCTTATGTGCCAGTACTTACATACTCCGCCATAAATCCACCACCAATCACCACCACCCTCTTTGCCTTATATATATACCTGACTATTTAGAAAGTGTTTTGTACTTGAAATGCACATGTATGTTATTTTGTTTAGTAAGTATGTCTTATATGAGTACATGTGTGTGTGTGTGTGTGTGTGTGTGTGTGTGTGTGTGTGTGTGTGTGTGTGTGTGTGTGTGTGTGTGTGATTTCCTATTACCTCCTGCCCTCTTGTCATTCTGTCAATATGCTTGTATTCTTATGTGACTCTCTCTCTCTCTCTCTCTCTCTCTCTCTCTCTCTCTCTCTCTCTCTCTCTCTCTCTCTCTCTCTCTCACGGTTCTTCTGGAATGACTTGATTTATTATCCATAT
Organism: Conus canariensis; assembly: GCA_033310375.1. NCBI lineage: Eukaryota > Metazoa > Mollusca > Gastropoda > Neogastropoda > Conidae > Conus > Conus canariensis. The sequence continues at coordinate 34,244,355 of CM065714.1, forward strand.
GACATCCCCTCCTACCCGTAGCGACTGGGCTATCATTATGCATTTCCCACCTCCATTTGTGCTTTATTTCTATCGCCCCCCCCCCCCCTCTCCCTCCCCCGGTGCTTCAAAATCGATTGTCTTGTATCTCTTTGGAATTTTTTGATTGTCAGATTGTTCTAAACATGCTCTCTTATCGCACCCACTCTCGCCTCTTTCTTCCCCCACCCTCTCTCTCTCTCTCTCTCTCTCTCTCTCCTCTCTCTCTCTCCTCTGCAGACTTACCCTGCACTCCCTTCGCTCCTGCGTCTCTCTCTCTCTCTCTCTCTCTCTCTCTCTCTCTCTCTCTCTCTCTTTTTTTTTTTTTTTTTTTTTTTTTTTTTTTAAATCCCGTATTGTATTGTAGTTCTAGTCACTTTTGCATGCTTCCTTTGTTACCTTTTATTTTATATTGTTGACCCTACTCAGGGCGAGGACTGGATGTAAAAAAGCACATCAGTGCTTATCTATTATCCTCGTAAATAAAGAATTTTGTCTTGTCTTGTCTTGTCTCTCTCTCTCTCTGCGGCAATATTGAGTGACATGTGCACGACAACGACCAGATCAAGAGAGTGGGGCCTTTAAAAAAAAAAAAGAAAAAGAAATCAGCCAATCTGTATAGAAAAAAGAAGTGAATATGTCCCCAAACAAGGCTGTTGATATATGTTATCAATCATTATGCACAATGAGAATATCTGTCCCTCGAACAGGGCTGGATCAGTTCAAGAGAGCGATGGGGTAAAGGGGGGGGGGGGGGGGGAGGGGGGTTGCTTCCGAAGGCAGGAGGATTTGGCGGTCCTCTCACAATAGGAAATGAGCAGAAGGAGGGAATGGGGGGTGGGGGGGGGGAGGCATGCCGAAAATGCATCTAGTTTCCCCGCTAAGGAAGGGAAGGAGGGGGCAAGAAAACCTTCGAACACACACACACGCGCGCGCGCACACACACACACTTGTCCAGTTCTGTCCCTGCTAGCCTTTGCGTATTTGATGGGCTAAACTAGCCTTTTTTTTTTTCTCTTGTCAGTGACACTTTTTTCTTCTTTTTTTTCTGTTTCCTTTGTTTTAAATTTAGCTGAAGAAATGACGGAACCTCGATTGATGTAGCTTTTGCCGAGAGGTGACCTGAAAGAATTGGTTCTAAACATGATATATTCCATTTTAGAATACAGATCACGGGTAAAACACTGGACCCAGAAGCCCGTCAGTTACTCAGTCCAGAAGATTACCTGATGCTACAAAAGGCACTATTTTAATCAAAATGAAGGCCAAAACCACGTTATAACTGATTTTTCACAAAAATTTAGGTAGTTTACATATCATACCCAAATCTCGAAGGATTTATCTTGAGTTCTTCAAAAATTGGGCAATTGCAACGATTGAGACAATGCTTTCAGAAACACACACACACACACACACACACACACACACACACACACACACACACACGCACGCACGCACGCACGCACGCACGCACGCACGCACGCACGCACACACACACACACACACACACACACACACACACACACTGGAACTATTGGTCCACTCAAAAAGCTGAGCATATCACAGCGTCAGCGAACATATTTTCTTTCCCTGTTTAGTAAGCGAAGTTCAACTAACTGCATATTGAGCTTCAGACAACCTTGTCTGTCATTGTGCTTCTTTCCGTTTCAATTTCACTGAGTCTTCAGTACAAGCGCGATAATTGTTGTCGGTGAGGCCTGTAATTACAGGTGCAAAGACCACCATTTCTTTCTTCTATGCACGATATAAATAGTAACGTGTTTCTGACTGGTTCTTCATTGTATGCGCAGTTCGTACCAACAGCCCCTATACATGGTGTGTGTGTGTGTGTGTGTGTGTGTGTGTGTGTGTGTGTGTGTGCGCGCGTGCGTGCGTGCGTGCGTGCGTGCGTGCGTGTGTGTGTGTGTGTTGTTTGTGTGTGTGTGTGTGTGTGTGTGTGTGTGTGTGTGTGTGTGTGTGCTAATTGTATTTGAGCCCCAAACCGGGTGTAGTCGAAAGCAGTGCTATGACAACACAATACATAGCTCGGCTCATTCCTGCGGGTGAAAGTCAACCTGAAAAGGAGTTGATCCCAACTCAAACAAGCAGGCAAATCCAGCACTTCGCAAGCCCTGTAGGGATTTGCAACATCAACAGTATGACAATCTGTAGCACTGTGATTATCCTTCACCCTACATAACAGGGCAGCCGTTGAATCCAGAACAACATAGTACAAGTTTTCTCCCTTTGTAACCTGCTGGTATCGGGTTTGTTGTCACTGCCTCCCAGACGATCGTTTACTGGTTTATGCTGAGACCTTGGATCTATGGGTAAATGGAACCTTTCGAAAGAAAAAAAGTAATATAGGAGTAATACTGTAGGCATTCCCCCCCCCCTCTCTCTCACACACACACACACACACACACACACACACACACACACACACACACACACACACACACACACACACACCTATATATACTCAAGTTAGGCAGATACTCACGTACTTGCACACAAATATGCACGTAAACATGCACTTACACACATACATGCACGCACTCATGTGCTTACACACACACACACACACACACACACACACACACACACACACACACACACACACACACACGCACACACACTGCATGAGCGCCAGTAACATTCGCATATGCGTCGCCATACACAGACATATATGTACACACACACACACACACACACACACACACACACACACACACACACACACACACACACACCATCGCTTTCCCCATCTCCCACCCCCATCACTCGATCTCTATTTTCGCCCCACAACACAAACTCTCTCTCTTTACCCTCCCTCCCCCTCCCCCCGTCCCTCCATCCCCACTCCTTCCCCCTTCCCTACCCCATTCCGGCGGTCCCGAGGCGGGGTGCACATGATCGGATATTGTTTTCAATGGAGTGACTTCACGTGTCTGGCCAGTTGCAGGGCGAGTGGAAACTAGCACGGGTTTCCTACCAGAGCCAAAACGATCGAGTGGCTTAATCTGAAAAGCCGGCGATCGGCGCTGCATGATTAACAGAATCGGTGTATAAGTAGATTTAGCGTCTTGACCGAGAGGCATGCACGCATGATCAGCGTTGAGAGCGAGCGAGCGGGAGAGAGAGAGAGAGAGATTTAAGTTTATTCCTCGTGCGAGTACTGACAAAAGCAGTGTCGCGGTTGTATGTCACAGTGTTCGATGGACTTTGAAACAACACTGATGGATGTATTGGTTCCTGAAAAGGGAAACAAAAACATGGTCGCCTTACATTGATTGGCCTTCAGCGGTACCTAAGACACTGGTGTGTGGACAGGGACTTAACATGGGCACATCAACACGTGAATACCATCTCCAGCCTTGGGCACAAGGGTAGGTACGTCCAGCAATGCAGATAACCTTGGTGGATATGATGTTAGGGTGTTTTTGAGCACAGCGAAGGAAGAGACAGATTTTGTTTTTTAATATTCTCTTGGGGTTTTTTCCCCTTTTTTTCCTGCAGTCTGAAGCGCTGTCTCTAACTTTGATTCTGCTGGTTCCATACATGCACAAATTAATTTCTTCTTTGCCACCTTGAAAGCATGGTGGATTTGTTTACAAAAACAATGTTGATCAAACAAACTTATGATTTTTTCACCGTAGAATTTGAATATGCAGTCAAAACAGTGGCCATTTGATTTCTTTTCTATGTGAGGACGGTGTTTTTACGATGGCTGTGGTTCCTATTTGGTACTGCACATGAAACTTTCTCACTTTGGTCACTGGGTTCTTGTGGCTGAATATGAACAATGTTGCCAACATACGACAACAGGACACACTGATGTGTAGAAACAAAGGAACGCGAACATAACTATGTATTTGTGGTCAGAATAATACTTGAGACAGTGATACACAGAGGCGAATGTACGGATACGTGCAAAGTAGGCTACAAACATTAGCATACTGGCAAATGACACGTGAGTACAATAGTACGGGGACCCAGCGGTATTTGGCAACATTGATGCTGGGGTGCTTGTTGCTGGGGTGAGTTCAGAACATGGTTCACATGTGCACATGGAAGGAATGATGGGCACAATCCGAACATAGTAACACGTAAGTCAAACAGACAGAGTGATATACAGACACATTTATGTACAGTTACAAGAACATGTGGATGCAAGACAGTACGTTATGAGTTATGGGAAAGAAAGTATCTATCATCACTACTTAAATGACTTAGAATTAAATAGAAGGTATCTATAAACAATGTATAGCGTTGAATTTATTATTCATATTAATATTAGGCGTCACAGATACCCAAATAATATTGATAGAGATAATAATGCATATATACTTTCATAAATCATGACACGTAAATGCATTATACACCTGAATAGTTCAGTAGTGACACATATCATGTTACAAAGCACGTCGTAATACACAAATAATACAACATTGTTGACAAACCATCGTTGCCCATTGTCTCAAGATAACGCTCACTTGATTCGATCATTATGGTCAATAAATGTGTGAAATGATGTGAAATCAGCACCCCACAGAGCATTTGCTAATGGAGACCTTCTGAATCCATCCTACATACAAAACTATCAAACTAACTACGGATCTGCCTTTCCCTGCACGTAAACACGAAACACTTCCTGTTTTCCGTGCTTTTCACAAGACAGAGAGTTACGTTCTTTTGAAGTGATGTCTCTTGTTTTCGTCGGTCTCTCCGTATGCCCATGGTTCGACATGTATCATGTAGTCTTATGAATTCCCCTACACACTATGACATCCAAAGCTGGATGAACCGAAACGGCCCCATCCCTTCGCCGTTAGCTATTTCAACGCCAGAGGATCTAAAACTTGTATTTTGTTGGTCTTTGTGTTCCAGCGGTTTACACAGAGTTCCATGGACACTAAGAATTTACCAGAGAACCGTAGGACCGTGAGAACATAAATTCCAGAAACTTATGTTGTTTACTACGACAAATACATTTAACGAATGCCTAGAAAGAACTCCAGTGGCCGTGGAGAAAGAAGCGGGCCCGGGAGGTGATATTACTTAACCCTTTTGACGCTAGCTGTTCCAGAATCACAGCATTTTAAGGCGCCACTCTATTTTACACGTCCTTCAAATGATTGTAACTTCATTTCTGAAGCTATTCTCTCGCTCCTTTGTGTAAAATAAAGCAAAAGAATTGTACTTTAAATCTGTAATGTGCCTTTTTTTCTTCCTTACAGTAAAGGATTCAGTATCTCGCCGTAGCATGATTTGAGCTGGTGCGGAAGTGCTTTGCTGTAGCGCGATTGCCACATTAGCGGCGAAAGGGTTAATGTGTCCGAACCGAAGCCAGACGACAGTGCACTGAGATGTGAAAACTGATAAGTGGGAGAAGGGGTAATTAAAGACAGTGAGAGGGGCGGGTGGTACAGAGGGTGAGGGGTGTTGAAAGAATGAGGTCTATCACGAGACGATCTCTGCATTCCCCCCCCACCCCCCATCCCCACCCCCGGTCCCCTCTCTCCCTCTCTCTCTCTCTCACACACACACACACACACACACACACACACACACACACACACACACACACACACACAAGGTCTATCACAAGACTATCTCTGCAATGCCTTAACACACCACACACACACACACACACACACACACACACACACACACACACACACACACACACACACACACACACAACAGAGAGAGAGAGAGAGAGAGAGAGAGGGGAGAGAGAGAGAATGACTGGAGGAGTTGGGAAGGGCGCGGGAGGTTAGGACGGGGTAATAGGTCATACGTTTTCGCAACAATAACCGCGTGATTTATAGGTCTGTTCAACTTTCGCGATACATAGGTTTTTTTTCTTCAGAGCTGCCCTCCCCCTCCCCTCCCCTCCTCTACACCTGCTTTATGTTGGGGTTCTTTTCAGGAAGCTGCTTTTGTTGTTGTTGTTTTCGAATGGGGACCTAAGATGAGAGTGAGGTGGGCGGAATTCGTGAACTCCCCTTTCCCCTGTCTTCACACACACACACACACACACACACACACACACACACACACACACACACACACTTTATTCTCTTCGCCCTAGCACTGTGCTTTGGGAAATATTCTCAACTAGAATATCAGCGATGAGGACTTCATTGGACTGGGAAGGGTGGAGGCAGGAGAAGAAGGTAATCAGCACTGGGATATATCTGAATGGACATCAAAACAACCCACAACTTTTTTTTTCTTGCACGTTTAAAATATACTAGAGTGACGAGGCGCATTTTAGACCATAAAGAGAGGACAAGGAAGAGCGAATGTTTATAAATAATTGAGTCTGACCTGGATTGCTATCTCCCCCCCCCCCCCCTCCCCTCCCCCCATGCTCCTGGCGTTTTTTCCGGATGATCAGTCTATCGGACAAGAAGGTTCAAAGATGAATTATTCAGGAAAGTTGACGTCGGCTTCGCCTTACTGTTAGCCGTGAAACCGGATAGGGTGGTGCATACGACAAGCGCCTCGCTTAGCCGGTCTCAGCGTTCGATCGATCTGCGTTCTGTTTGCGACCGTCGTCTTCCGGTCGAACACACTCCATGCGTTTCTTTTGGCAGTTGTGGGCACACACTGATTGATAAGTGGGGCAGTGTTAGTTTCTGGCACCGAAGACAGTTTCAAAGTACTGTGGCCTTTTCTGCAGGTCAAAGAATGGGATTTTCTTTTTCCCGGTCGTGTTTAAACACGGCTGAACGTTTGGACGCAATCAACCAGAGTGAAAAAGACAAGAAACGACAGGCGGACGGAAGAAAGAAAAAAGAAAGAAAGAAAGAAAGATAGTTTTGTGTGATCCCTGGTGACCATTTTGGAAGTAATCCGGAGGAGAAAAAAATCCGGCTCAGGTTTCTGCCGCCATGAAAAGAGTTTTGCCGACAAAGAAAGACACAGCAATAGCGGAGGATATGTGAGCAAGATGATGACATTCCGCCTTTTTGTGAGATGGCCAGTGATGTAATTGAACAGAAATACTTTGTGAAGTATCCTGCGATCTATGTGAGTGAGAAAGCGTGTGTACACATAGGTCTACTATTCATATGAAGTTTTCCATGCGGCGGGTTTCGAGAATGTAGACCTGTCTTGTTTGGTGAGGATGGGTGTTTGGTTTGAACGTCATGCAGTTCGTGATATCATGGTGAAGATACGTAGGTAGAAAAAATAATTGAATTCTGTACTGGGTGAGTAAATGGACGAGCTAGTTGTGAGTGAGCGAAAGAAGAGATATATGGACGGGTGAGTTGGATGGCTGGTTGACTGGTCGGTTGTTCGGCCGTTGGTTTGTTGATTGAATTTGGTCAGGTCCAGTGTGCCGACAAGAAAACACCTAGTTTATATAATCATTAGGTAATCAGTTAATAAGTCTGCCCCCTTCCCCCTATCCCCTCTCTCGCAGTCTCTCTCTCGCAGTCTCTCTCTCGCAGTCTCTCGCAGTCTCTCTCTCTCTCTCTCTCTCTCTCTCTCTCTCTCTCTCTCTCTCTCTCAGTCTCGCAGTCTCTCTCTCTCTCTCTCTGTGTGTGTGTGTGTGTGTGTGTTGTGTGTGTGTGTGTGTGTGTGTGGTGTGATTTTTTTTTTTTAAAGATTGAAGTGATCCATTGCAATTCCAAACTAAGACATCGTGTAATTTTTAGAAATAAGAATATAACATAACGGTGCCTTCACGACGAAGAAGTATAATTAAAGAAAATCCTGAATAACGTTTACCTTAGCGAAGAGGGGAAAAGGCTCGAAGAAACCTACATGTTCTATACCACTGTTAACGAATACAACAGATGGAAAATTTACATCGAACGTTAATCATGTGTGTGTGTGTGTGTGTGTGTGTGTGTGTGCGTGTGCGTGCGTGCGTGCGTGCGTGCGAGTGTGCGTGTGCGTGTGTGGTGTGTGTGTGTGTGTGTGTAACATGACAGATACCTGCAGTATGCACTTGGTCACTCGTTTGTCGCTCTTTATTTTGTTTTGTACAGTGTGCCCTTTTTTTGCAACGGTAAAACTGTACACCTAACCATTGTTGCTGTTTGTTCGAATGACTTGGACTCATCCACTCGTGTGCACTGGCTACCGATCTCCGACAGGATCGATTCTAACCTTCCACCCTTTGCTTTCCTGTCAGGCCTGGCTTTACACCAGACTACCTGTCTGAATGACGTCACATTCATACATGTTTTCTTCAGCTGCACTCTTTCTCTTTTCTTTCTTTCTTTTTTTTTCTTTCTGCGTACGCAGGCTGATACTCCTGCGGACACTGTCTGTATACTTTTACTGCATACACGGCCACAATCATCCAATTGATTTTTACGAGACAGGCACTGGAGTTTTGTGTGTATGACCGGTTTTTTTTATCCCGCCATTAAGGCAGCCACGCTCCGTCTTCGGGGAAGGTGCATGCTATGTGTAATGTGTCATCCATACCAACGGCCAAACTGGCCTTCTCTTCCGAAAGTTGGTGATGGGATTTGACGTGTGTTCAAGATGTTGTGCGTGCGTTCACACACGGAACCTCGGTTCATAGTCTCATTCGAAGGACTGTATGGGGAATGGAGTCAGAACCAATGTTAACTCCGAGGGAAAAATCCCCTTGTACTGAAATTCGAACCCGCAACCCCAGGATCACGAGTCCGGCGCTCTACCAACTGAGCTATTGCGCCCCCCCCCCCCCCCTCCCCCACACACACACACACACTCTTTCTCTGTGTGTCCTCGTGGAAACCAAAGACCAGTGAAACAATGGCTTTTCTTCCCTTTCCTCAACGGTATATAGGTCTGTTCTCCGCTTTCCTCAGCTACATGGAACAAGTTATATCTGTCTCTGAGTCCATCAGTTCGTATTCTCTCACTACAATGAAGACAGACCTGAAAACACATTGCCCCTCTACCGCCCCTAATTGATATATGTAAAGCTTGCATGATTATGTTTTGATTGTGTATGAGCACAGGTAGGAAGGGGTTTTTTTTTTGTTTGGTTTTTTTTTTGTTTTTTTTGGCTGCACTATGTTTATGCCTACAATACATGTGAAGAATGAGAATGATTGAATGTGAGTTAGTCATAGTGTGGGGTGCTCGTGCGTGTGGGTGCGTGTGCGTGTACGTGTGGGTGGTTGTTGTGTGTGTGTGTGTGTGTGTGTGTGTGTGTGTGTGTGTGTGTGTGTGTGTGTGTGTGCTCGACCTTTAGTGTTCACTTTACGTGTTGCTTTTCCTGTATTAATTAATAAACCCACCCACCTACCCATCCACTCTCTTTCTCACTCTCACTCTCCCTGTCTCTGTCTCTCTCTCTCTCTCTGTCTTTCTCTCTCTCTCTCTCTCTTCTCTCTCTCTCTCTCTCTCTCTCTCCTTCTCTCTGTGTGTGTGTGTGCGCGCGCGCACCAGACTTGCTGTATGTAGTCAATGCTAGACGTCTATAAGAAGATTAACCCCCTGGTTCACCGCTGTTACGTGACGCCTTGAGCTAAAATCACGCAGTTAATGATTACATGAGACTGGGTTAAAATGGGACTATTCGTCGTACCATTCTTCTTTTCACTAATAACAACAATGTGTTACTGGAACAGCTGGATGAATTCAATGGCAAACAAGAATGTTTTTGTGCAGCAGGGACAGCATCTACAATTAGGCAGGATTTAGAGAGTTGACACTAGGTAGGTACGAAGAGTCATAGCCCCTCCCCCCCCCCTTCCACCACACCACACCCCCAAGACTCCCATCACATGCCTTTTGCGGGAGTGAGAGCATGATTGCAGCTACTCTGTGTGTGTGTGTGTGTGTGTGTGTGTGTGTGTGTGTGTGTGTTGTGTGTGTCTGTCTGTCTGTCTGTCTGTCTGTCTGTCTTCTCTCTCTCTCTCTCTCTCTCTCTCTCTCTCTTCATAAAATACTTTTTCTGAATAGCTGTTATTTATGTTTGCGAGCAGTTGCATGGGTGTTCTGACGATTGTAATTAACTTGCAACCCCTTCATTAGGGCAATGGCCTAAAAAAAAAAAAAAATAAATAAATCATCTTCAGTTTTAAGACTCTCTCTCTAATACTAATGAGAATTAGAGTGAAATAAACTTGTCAGTGCTAGTGCGTAGCTGTAGCTTGTTTGGTTCGAGTTGTTTGTAGAGGTACAGAACAGATAATGACTGGTTTGATCATGAGTGCGAACGAAAGAAACAGGAAGTTAAAAGATTATTAAAAAGATTTCAGAGATGCAAAACAGTCAAGGATAATACTTTAAAAAGAGAAAAGAGAGAGAGAGAGAGAGAGAGAGAGAGAGAGAGAGAGAGAGAAGAATACGCTGTATCACGTAAAGAGTATATTACGCTAAGGAAAATAAAGGAACTGGAAATTAAAGAAAATAGGTTAAAGAAACTAAACAAAATTCCGTCAATGATTTTCTAAAATGATAAGATCTGTAAGTAAAAAGAATTTTGTGTCTAAAGAAATCTCAGTTCAACAGTGGCATGACCATTTTGGGGGCGTTTTCCATAGTTCTGATAACAAAATGAAGGAAGAAGAGGCCGGCTTGGTAGAAGAGATTGAAACTGAGCCATCACTTCATCATCCTATATCTAGTGGAAAAGTTGTTGCTGCTGGTATTAAACATTTAAAGTTAGGAAAGAGTGCAGGACCAGATAGAATCGCAGCAGAGATGTTGTTTTTTTTAATAAACAAATTAAGATTTGGATGCTATTGCAATCTGAATACGAGAAAGTGGTGTGTAATGTTTCGCTTAGTTTAGGACAGAAATTCATCGTACCTTTTCTGACGACTATGAAAGAAAAGTATATAAAAAGTACAACAGTCTGAATTAAAAGACATGCACGCGTTGCTGTTGACGATATCAGAGGAATGTGGCTTCACACCATGCCCCGCACGAGACGTCCCACACCATCCTCACCTTCCCTTTCCTCAGTCCACACCACTCCCTGGTCTATTTTGCTTGTTTGTTGTACATTTTGTGTGCTTGTTTTGTTCTTACAATATGAAAGTTTCCTACTGATTTTCTCTCCCCCTCCCCCCCCCCCCCCCCCCCCCCATTCCTTTTTTTTTTTTTATAAGAAGTCTGACACTCTTCTCAGCCAACAGATCTTTTCCACGGTCACTCTCATTTTGTTTGGGAATCAAGTCGTTTTAAAGATGAATTTTATCTGTTGTATCTTTGACGTGTGCATTCAAGCTGAAAGCCTATTTCTTCAGATTTCATCGATATTCTCAGTGTCCGTGTTCTCCCTCTCCTGCCCCTCCCCCCTCCCCACCCCCACCCCCCATTCTCCATTCACCTTCCCCGGCCTTGCAGTCATATCACCGTGCTAATTTTGTCTGCGTGAAATGTCGACACTTTAAGACCTGGCGAGTACAGTGCAGAAATCACGTGCTTATGTCAAATGAAATGCGCACTTCCGAACTACAGTTCGGGCACGAGGCAGTGTGGGTGCGTGAATAGCGCGTGCTGCTCGGTAAGCCTACGCCAGATATCACTGACCGGCTCAGGTTACAAGAACTGAGGGTGTCATTTCTCTTGCCGACGAAATGGAGGACAGAGGTGTATGTTCAGACGATCTTTTTGTGGATACAGGTTAAGGTAGATGATTGTTTGTTTGTTTGTTTGTTTTTCTTAATTAATAAGCGTGCTTAATGTTTCTGCAGTCAAACTGACCTTGATCTGTAAACGATTTTGGACGGATAGAACATTTTGTAGTGAGGATGGGGATGGGAAAGGAGTGGACAAAATAAAACCTGCCAATGTTAAGTCGGCTGACAGCTGCGAAATGTGTAATACTCTAGAAAAGTATTTTCCAAACTGAATAGAGCCAAAATTTCATCCTCACAACTTCTAGGCTGCAAGTAACACCATTGTCAACGGCATGAACAACGAAGTACAAAACCAGCTACCGATAACCAGCTATTCCAGCCACAGAATGTTTAGAACACACTAACCACAGATAAAACGCAACAACGGACAGCATTGACACAAAGTACAGTCAGTCACAAGCACCAAATACAGCAAGACCTGTACATCCACCAACCAACAACAACAAACAGCATTAACATACAGTACAATCAGTCACGAGCACCATTTACAGCAAGACCTGTACATCCACCAACCAACAACAACAAACAGCATTAACATACAGTACAATCAGTCACGAGCACCATTTACAGCAAGACCTGTACATCCACCAACCAACAACAACAAACAGCATTAACATAAAGTACAATCAGTCACGAGCACCATTTACAGCAAGACCTGTACATCCACCAACCAACAACAACAAACAAGCGGTAGCAACTACAGCGGTTGTTTTGATTTCAACACCCATCACGACCAGGAAGACCACAAGAAATAAATTAATGAGCAGAACCCCCTACAGCACCGACCCATGCGAACAATCGGCAGCAACAGGGAAGAGTTCTTTTCATGCCCCCATCAAATACAAAAGCTGTTTTCCGTCCAAAATATACGCTTGTTTGGCCGGTGAAATTTCAAAATTGCTTTAAAACAAACAAACAAAAACCTAGGAGACTGTAAAATGTCATGACCTTTGGATTTGATAGACAGAAGCTTGCACGTGAAGAAGTATGGCAGAAAATCTTTCTAACATGTTTAACACATTTACTGTATTCGATCGGCGCTTGCTCGTTTTCGTTCAGCTTAGCAGCTGAGGACCCCACACCGCAACAGGGTCCCATTGAGCTGAACTCGGGGATGGCCGTTGGGGCATTAGTTTCACTGGGTCGGAACGTTTTTAAAATGTAAATACACCAAAAATCTTAATAAGTTTTCTTTACCTGAAGAGGGCCTCAGCAAAGAACTAAGAATATGGGCTACTCTCTCTTTTCCGTTGCAACTATACCCTAGGAATGTTCCAGCAACGTAATTATCTTGATCCAGATCCTGACACCTATCCCCCTCCCGCCCCATCTCCATTTATTGGCTTTACCTCCGGTTCGTCATCTACCGGTTCATTCTTGTTTTTGAGATGTTTTCCATGAACTTATTACTTTGTTACTGCATGTCTTGTTTTAATGCCATTTGTGCTGGATTTTATTCCCCAGCAGGTACATGTAGCCTGTGCATTGCCTGTAAACCAAGAATACGGCATCCCATAGTAAATGTTATTCTGATGGCGGTGTATGTGCGTGTGCATGCGTGTTGGGGAGAACGCTTTTCACTTCCCTATGACTGGTTGAAGTGGAAAACTTGAAGACGCATGGCTGTAAACCAAGACATGTGCACTTCCAACGTATACAATGCAAGGCTTAAATGTGTGTATTACTTCATATCCTCTCTCTCTCTCTCTCTCTCTCTCTCTCTCTCTCTCTCTCTCTCTCTCTCTTCTTCTCTCCTTTGCTTCCTACATTTTTTCTTTCTTTTTTTCCACTGAGTCGTTAAGATTTTTAAGTGACCGTTTCTTCTTTCGGTGTCGGCTTCAGATGCTGTTCCAACCTGAGCCTTCCCGAACGCCTTTTCTGATCTTCCACAAGTATAGGCCATGACCAGCATCTCTTCTGACTATGAATACGTAACGAACTACGTGACGTTGACGAGAGACAAGAAAATGTGATACAAGGCTGCGCAGTGCGAGTGGGTAGACACTAAGAACCACCATCGCCACTACTACCACCATCATCACCACCACCACCATGCCTGCAGAACGCATCAACGTGTCCTTCGAGCCCCGGCCCCTGGAGCTCCTCTACCACAAGTACGGCCCCAGTAAGTACGGCAGCACCGCCGCCTCATCCTCTTCCACCACCCCCTTTCCTCAGCGCGCCCCCACCCACCCCTCCGTCTTCAAATCCTCTGCCGCCGCCGCTGCTGCTGCTGCTGCTGCTGCAGCGGGGAAGAAAGCGGGTCGCCCCGTGGGCATCCCGACGAGGATCCCTCGCCGCCAGGAACTGGGCGACCTGAAGAAGCTGGGCCGCGAGCTGACCAAGATGGAGAGGGTGCAGATGTTCTTCGACATGTCCAACACGGTTTCCAATGGCAAGGCCAAGAGCCGCAGCCAGCCCACCTCGGCGGGCTTGAAGAACGTCCACTGCTGGAGCAGCTCTTGCGCCCACTGTTCGAAGGTCAGTTCACGTGGGATGACTTGGGAACAGACACATAGAAACGTTGTTGGTGTGTCTTGTAGTTGGAGACTAGCTTGCTGTCTCTGTCTCTGTCGCTCTCTCTCTGTGTCTCTGTCTCTCTCCGTCTCTGTCTCTGTCTGTCTGTCTGTCTGTCTGTCTCTGTCTCTCTCTCTCTCTCTCTCTCTCTCTCTCTCTCTCTCTCTCTCTCTCAGATAAAAATCACAAAAAGAGACCTCTGTCATGCAGGCTGTCGTGCGCGGTCCCATAGTCCGTCCATGCACATCGACTTCTCGGAATCTATAGGCCGATTCCATTGTATATTGGACCGGTTTATGCCTTATGTTAACTTATATGCTAAAATTCAAGGTCATGGGGTCATGGACGCTGTTGTAACATGGTTTTATACGAAAGGTGCCAATGGGACCCAGAGAAATATTATCGTCCATTGCAAACCTCAACCAGTCAGAAGCAGTTCAGCACCACTCTTGACATAGCTTATAGGTACGCACAGGGCATTCTCTTAAGACGTAAAGGGACGTATCTGCTCCCGGGCATATATCATTGTGTCATAGCCATTGGATGCGACACAAAAGAATCTCCAAAGAAGCATCCCCATAGGTGTACCAGCCCATATTTCATGTGTGCAGAGCCCACTATTAAAAGACGCCACCACCAAGCAAATTGTTGCACGCATCCTAAAGCCCCACTCTTCCCTGTTTCACTGACAGGTGATATCAGTACAACCCCAGACAGCCAACGTTTCGCCACAAGGTATTTTGTGTCCTCTGAAGAGGATCCCGTGAGGTAAACTTTCTGGCTGTTAACAGAACTTTACCAATGGCCTTCGGATATTTCCCCAGAGTCGGCCAAAAGGCAAACAAGAAAAAGATACAACCAAAGGTGTCAGTAGGATGCAGAAAATTACTGTTCTCAGCCGCCAAACCAGCCATTCAGAAAAAAATCAACACACAACTCTTTGAAGATTGTGCTGTGTTGACATAGATTATAGGCACGCACAGTGTGTCCCATTAAGATGTCAAGGGACGTAACTGCTCTTTGGCAGATGGCATTGTGTGATGGCCACGGGACGCAACACAACAGAACAGCTCAGTTGGTAGAGCGCCGGACTCGTAATTGTGGTGATCCTGGGGTTGTGGGTTCGAATCTCCGCTGGGCTGTTTCTGTACAGGGGGATTTTTCCCTCGGAGTCAAGATTGGTTCTGACTCCATTGCCCATACAGTCCGATTGAGACTATAAACCGAGGTTCCGTGTGTGAACGCACGCATAACATCTTGCACACACGTAAAATCCCATCACCAACTTTCGGAAGAGAAGGCCAGTTTGGCCGTTGGTATGGATGACATGTTACACATAGCATGCACCCTGCATGAGAAATGGAAAGAATGAAGGAAGTAAGGAAATTGAGTGAACGATATTGAATGATGTGGACTGGATGACATGGGAAACGACTGAATGAAGCGCCAGCTGGCAGCTCTTCAGTCGGCACTACCCAGGTAGGCAGCCCGTTGTGTAAACGAGTGTGGATTGTAAAGCGCTTAGAGCTTGGTCTCTAGCCGAGAATAGGCGCTATGTAAGTATTCATTATAATGCTTTGCATCTTGTTTTTCTTTTGGTCCGGGAGTAATAGATCAAGGAGAATGCAAGGCGCTCCCAACACAGCCTGATTTCATGTGCCGTAACAAGTCAGTAATTCGGCTTCCGTGTCGTAACCGTTTTTTCTGTTTGTTTTTCCGGATTTGTTGGTGTGACTTGTTTATGATGTGACTCTATGACTTCCGAGTTGACGTCAACGCGGTGACAGCCCTGATATGGCCCTTTGCGGTCGGCAGGGCTATAAGCAACATTACCTTACCTTACGTTACCTTCTGTGAGTTTAACAGCTCTGAAAAGGCTCTGTGTAATCGACTGGGCTAAAGTGATTGAAGATGAGGAAGAGGGAAGTGTGGGGAACAAGTGCTCCCGGGATGTAGTGAAAATGGTGATGGATCAGAAGCCAGGAGCATTTGCCCATGAAATAAATGTCCCCAATTTGCGGAGGTCAAAACAGGCTATGAACGCTCTTATGACGGATTGACAGTACTCTTTAGAACGTTTCGTTTGCGCGCGCGCGCGCGCGCGCGCGCGCGCGCGCGCGTGTGTGTGTGTGTGTGTGTGTGTGTGTGTGTGTGTGTGTGTGCGCGCGCGCTAGCTAGCGTGTGTGTGTGCGCGCGCACGCGTGCATGTGTGTGTGCGTGTGTGTGTGTGTGTGTGTGTGTGTGTGTGTGTGTGTGCGCGTCGTCATATTTTTTACTGCACATCCGACCAAATCGTCAGGGCTGTAAGCTAGGAAAAATAAGAACAACATTCAGTTAAAAGATGCAGAAAGTAATGTTGCAAACCGAAAGAAGACAAGAGTCTCATAGTCACGGTGACGATTGTTCAGAAGCAGAACCAGGACCTGAGCCACAAGGAGAAGCTGAAGGACCTGAAGAGCAAGCTGAAGCTGGTGGCAGCCCGCACCCTCCCCCACGCCGACTGTCGCCAGTCTCAAGGCAGCACCTCCCCTCTGCACCACTCCAGCCAGCATGTGGTGCCCCTGCCCCTCCTCCCGCTCGGCTACACGCGCAACGCCAGCAGCTCCGAGGACTTCTCCGCCCTGCGCGACGCCAGGCAGTCTGTGCGCCGCATGTTCTTCCCGCAGCCCTCCGTCAGCCGGAGAGTGGGCGCCGTGTGGAACTACCGCTTCTCCAACGGGAACCTGCCGGTGCCAGGCCGCAGCGTTCTCAAGGACAAACCCGACAAGGCGGACCTCAGTGACTCTTCATCTCGGCTGTTGCCTTCAGCTGTGGCCCCGGCCTGCTCGCCGGCTGACGACCTGTACGAAACCAAAACTGCCACCACGTTTGACGCTGACCGTCTGGACAGTGAACAGTTCGGGTACGTCTTTGAGCAGCTCAGTGGTGAGTCGTCCAGCGGGTCTTGGGTCAGCACGTCGGCGCACTCCGATACGGCCACGTACTCGGCACGCGCGCAGCGTCCTTCCACGGCGGACACTGTCCCCACGCCTCAGCGCTACGTGGAGACCCGCGCCTCTACGGCGGCACCCCTGTCGCCGACCAGCCCTCGTCAGAAAGCCCGGGACCCCGCGGAGTCGTGGCCCCCGAAGTACACCGTCGTGCCCTCCTGGCCCTCCGTGGACGACCCTTTCCGCTTCCAGTACTTTGGCTGCAACGTCCACAGGGACCTCATGCGCAAGCTGCATAAATCCCGGGGCCGCAGGCGGAACGGCAAGCACGGCCGTGGGACGGACACGGAGCAACAGCCCCCAGCGCCGCCACAGCCTCAGAAGCTGAAAGTCATCGTGCCCTCCTACGAAGACAGCGCGTTTGATGGTGAGCACGGCAGCGGCGGCAAGGCCACGTCGGGCAGTGTCGTGCCGTCCTGCGCCCCATCGCTCACGGTCAAGTCGGCCAAGAGCAGGGACAGTCTGTCCATGTCCGTGTGCACGGTCGTGTCCCGACAGGCCCTGCATGCCAGCGTGCAGGATACTGCGGTTCCTAAACTCAAGGACAAGCCTCGTCCGACTGGAAGGCTGCCCGAGTACGGGTATGGTCATAAGGGGACAGCCTTCCATAAAGACCGGAGCATCAGCAGCTACGCGAACAGTTTAGACTGACGATGCTGGAGATGTTAAACAGGGTTTATCATGTTGAACAGGGTTTATCATGTTGAACAGGGTTTATCGACATATCTTCGAAAACGAGTCGTGGACATAATTATTACGGTTGATTCCTAACGCCTTCAACCCCCCTTCCGTCCGCCTTCCTTCCCTCTCTCCAGCACGTTCAAGATTTGAGTTTGATTTCCAAACTGGGAAGATTGTGGAAATTCGAAACAAAAACAAAAGAAACAAAAAAACCGGTACGTGCTATTACCGGCAGAATCAGCTTATTTATGACGGTTGTGTGTGATGGAGAAGAGATTCTTTACATGCTTTATTAACACCGCATGAACTGGATATTCTATGTGCGTTTGCAAAGTTCGTGCCGGTTTAAATTCTGTGACTGAAGTGGAGTGGAGAAGGAAGAGTGAGAGAGGGAGGAGGAACGGGGCGGGGGTGGGGGTGAGAATGACCCAGCGTGAGCCACCCAGACGTTGCCGATCATCACCTTTTTAAGCTCCCGCCCCCTCTCCTCGCCCTCCCCCTCTTCAGGGGCCCCTCAATCAGCCCCAAGGAAAACCACAACTTGGTGTATGGTTGACTCGGTGTTTGAATACATGGGTTCGCAGTCGGCCGTTGCGTGTTCTAATCTCTCTGGCGCTTGGCAGCGGCAGTAGCAGAAGCAGCAGCAGCAGCAGCATCACCACCACCAGCAACAACAACACCACCACCACAACGCACATTAAAAACAGCAACAACAACAAATGTCATCGCTGCCCAACTTGACGTGTTGTCGTTGAGTTGATATCAGGGTAATGTTAGAATGGCACCATATCCCCTTACTTCCCCACCTCCCCATTCACTCAGTTAGGACGGTCATCCTCCTTCTGCCATATCGCCTGTGGTCAGTATGGATACTGGAAGCGGATGTAACTAATTGACCGGCAACTATTTCCGACTCCCGCCTACAATAGAGGAGGAAAAAAAGAGGTACAGCGTGGTTTTCGTCCTGCTGAGCTCACAGCGTATTACGTGCATCAAAACTTCAAACCAACAAAATCAAACAACGCAGACTACATTCTTCTGACAATGAGGCCTCCCCCCCCCCCCCCCCCCCCCCCATCTCACCACTAATACCACCATCACCACCCTTCTCTAAAAGACAAGGACAGCTATTGCTGTCGAATATCCAACTCCATAAAAACACTCTAGCATGAACAGTACCTTCACCCCCCCCCCCCCCAATCTCTCCACCTCCACCCCCACTCTTTCTCACATTCACACGCATCTACCATCTTGTCTCCCTACCCCCCCCCCCCTCCCCCTCCCCTTTCCTTTTCTACACACGTAGTTCACGGTGTTGCTATTAGGTGGTTAGGAAATTATTGGGAAAAAGAAAAGAGTTCAGTCGTCGTCAGAAAAGACTGAAGAGAGACTGTGGAAATGGAGTATCTGCTAGAGAGTGGAAGGGTATTTGAAGGTGTTGGACCTACGACAGGAAGGAGAAAGTTGACCGGAGAAAGGAGAATGTAATCGTCAGAATTAAAGAGGAGTTGAACAGAAACATGTCCCACGTAGTCAGGGCCAGCTCTGATACTAGATCAGAAGCTGGGAGAACAGAATGAGTAAAATTTCTAGAGTGAAAAGGTAGTCAGTGTGAAGAGTTCAAAAGAGATGTAGCATGTGCCTGCCTATGGAAGAAGGACGAGGGGGAAGGGGCGGGGGATACCTGTGGGTTTCGCTTTCCCTGTTGCCTCGACTGTAGTCTTCAGTCAGAAAAGAAAAAGACTTTGTCAAAGAAACAAGTGCACGAAAATGTTCATGTCCTTTCGGCAATGACAAATTACCTTGCTTTCATAGTTGAAGGGGGGGGGGGGGGGGGGGGTTATATCTGTTGAACTCATTTTACTGAACGCTTACGGAAAAATTGATTTTGAAACCCAAGATAATCCGTCATTATAATTTCCGCTTAGTGATTTTTATCACATGGTTTAAAAAAGAAGGCGGTAGACATGTTTCATTCAGTTAAAGGTGGTCCAAGAAAGCTTATTGAAACATAGGATTCATGCAATGCCATGTATATAGGTACATTATCCTTCAGGTGTTTGGGTGTCTATGTACACGGAAGCATCCCCCCCCACCCCCCACCCCCACCCCCCGCTCCCTCCTATCTGTTAACTTTTGCTTTTGTTTAATTACCCTCGGACTAATCTGTCACCTCTTAATGCCATCTCTGTGTAGTCTTCTGACACCAGCTGACTGTTGAGGCTTTGGTTGGTTTATCATTGGTGGTTGTTAAATGGATTTGATTTTGGACCCGCAACGTTTACTGCGGCTGGTGGTAGGGGCGGGCCTGCTAGTTGTCTTCGCCGGGAAATATTTACATCCTACCTCATTTAAAAACGACCGCAAACCATCTTGTTCGACAAACAATCTAATACAGTTCTGCGTCAGAACCGTCCACTTAGCATCTGTTTTTAATATGACAGAAGTTTGAAATATATGTTGGTGGAGTTCCAAAATCGTGTTAGCTCTGCGAAACTGAATGCTGCTCTGAAACAGAACGTATGAGGACTATAGAGAGTGTTCAACAGTCCTGGAGAGGTACTTGTTAGATCACACATGGTCTTCGCTGAAACACATCAACGAGAGGGTCCCGAATTTTCCATCATTTCCTGAATACCTGCTGAAGACAGCGGTGGTGCGTGAGGAAATGGCACCGATACGATTGTCTCCCTTAGCTAACGTCACGCCTACGTTGTTGGTCATAATTCAATTCCCGTCCGTATGTGTTTTGAGTGGTGGTGCACTGAAGTGATTGTAAAGCAGTACTGCTTATCCTGTGTACCTGCGGAGAGTGTCTGGGTCGCTACACATTAGTTTTTCCAAGCTCTGTCGGTTGTGTGCCAAGACGTGGGTTCTCGCTAATGGTTTTCCTAACTGCAATGTTATCAGTCCATCGGTTTTGCGTGTGTGTGTGTGTGTGTGTGTGTGTGTGTGTGTGTGTGTGTGTTTATTTCTGCATTGGAAGCTTTGGAGCATAGTTGGTGGATGCTGTAATCAGCTTTTGTGTGAGGTGAGGTCTCTTTATTGTGGCCCATAGAGCCTTCTGTCAGACTCTGCCAAACGTCTTCTTGAAGTCTGTGAACTCGTGATAGAACTCTCTCTGGTGTGAAGGCGCTTTTGGCTGCAGGTACGCAGCGTAAAGATCTGTTTGATGGTATGTCTACCTTCGCAGAATCCAGCCTGTCCGACAGTCATGGTACATACTTGCGGCTGTAATCTTTTCAGGATTATTTTCAGCGTTACTTTGCTAGCATGAAGATCAACCAGATAGCGCAGTAGTTCTGGTAGTAGGCTATTTGAGATTTACGTTCTTGGGAAGAGTTACTACTAGCGATTGAGATAATGACGTCAGTCGCCCTCCAGCGTGCCAGATTTGATCGTAGATTGCAGTTAAGGTATCTGTTACTGTTCCTCTGTCATGTTTCAAGACTTCAGCTGAGAAATTGCTGATACCTGCAGACTTCACGTATTTCAGCGACTTCACCGGTGTAACAACTTCCTGACGAAGTACTGGAAAGTCACCATTATTTGATGAATCATGTACTGCTACACACTTGGATCTCCTTTGCTCTGTTCTGTTGTAGAGTTCAGAGCGATACTCAGTGTAGCTTGTTATTATGTCATCTTCTTTTTCTCCTCCTCCTCCACCTCTTCCTCCTTCTTCTTCTTCTTTTCTTCTTCTTTCTGCGCGAGACAGTTGCTGTCTTTGTCCTGAACAATGATGATTCTGATTTGCTTTTGGTCAAGACCTTTACAGTCATAGAAGTTTTCCCTGCGTCGTTATGTAGGTTTTTCTCATGTCTTCACACTGTTGCTTAATCCAGTTTCCTCTGCATTCTTGTTTTCTTGGCCCATCATTTTGTTTAGAGCACTTTATTTCTCTCTTCCCTTTTTCAGTGTTCTTGTGCGGTGTTAAGCTCCTTCTGCTGTCGCACGTCTCCAGGATATGGCTTGTCATTCATGACCTTGACTGCTTGTCATTCATGACCTTGACTGCTTGTCATTCAGACTTGACGCTGTCTTTCTGACCTTGATGCTTGTCATTCATGACCTTGACTCCCATCGGCTTATCCCCAGGATCTCTGTCGCTTCTTTAGTCATCACTTTGTTGAAATTGTTTGAGAGGACTTCAAAGTTTCAAGCAACGGCAGTGGGACGATTCTATTTCTTGTGGCATTGTTCAGCGACGTCAGGAGTTCTCAATTTATCAAGCAGTTAGATATAGTTGTTTTATGGCTTTCCTGTTTTTCGTCAACCCGTACACAAAGTTCATCACGACAAGGTGGTGGTCACTCCTCATGGTCAGTTCATGGAAATGTCCTTGTTTTAGCCCTAACGATGCCGCTTCTGTTCCGGTTCTTTAGGAGAATGTAGTCTGGCTGTGATCCTGACCCGTTTGAGAAGTGCCGTATCTATCGTTGGAATGCTTGATGCTCATCGAGAGTGTCCAAGTCATTATCACCAGTGAATTACAGCAGGCACAGTCCCCTATCTTTGGTGGTCTTGTTACACGACGGGCTGAAGAAAGTATTCCAGTTTGGTTTATTTGTTTGTTTTTGATATATACCAACCTTGGCATTCCCGTCACCCTGAAAGGTAGGATGTCTTTCTTGTCGACCTTGTTGATGACCCATAAAACTCTTCAACCTGGTCGTCAACATAGTCTGATACACTGAAGCACACAATTATTTGCACTACCATGATGTTGAATGGTTCCGTTCGCAGGCAAATGGTCATGAACTTGCCGGAGATAGGGCACTATCCCAGAACTGCATTCCTAGTGTTCTTGTTGACTTAAAAAAAAAACTCTATGTACATGTCCGTCCTTTGTCCGCTTTAGTATTGGACATGACCTGTCTGTTCTTCTCCTTTGTTCTGCCATCCAACTTCACAGAGGCCAAAAAATGTGCCATCTCATGGGTCAGTAATTTCCTTTTTCCGAACTGTCCCGAGTGTTCATCCATTCCAGGTTGCAAACGTAATCGTATTCCTTCCACTGATACTATGTGGTTTTAAAGTGTTGAACAATTTAGTAGTGGGAGGAAACAAGTGCATGGTGACAATTCGTCTATCATTGTATTAATGACTTAGCAAAAATTCGAAAGAAAAAAAAAACAGGAAAGGGGGGAGGAGAGAGAGAGAGAGAGAGAGGGGGGGGGGATAAAAAAAAAATGAGAATGGAAAGTCAGGGAAATACAAACATAAAATCCTTCACTAGTAGTCTATGGAGACCGTTGTAACCCATCTTGAAGACAGAACTATTCATATTGCCTGCTCCGAAGACAGAACTATTCATATTGCCTGCTCCGAAGACAGTACTATTCATATTGCCTGCTCCGAAGACAGAACTATTCATATTGCCTGCTCCGAAGACAGTACTATTCATATTGCCTGCTCCGAAGACAGAACTATTCATATTGCCTGCTCCGAAGGCAGAACTATTCATATTGCCTGCTCTGTGGTTTTAACGCAGTATGGCATTTTCCGCACCCACTCTGATGGAAGTTGACAGATGGCTCGTTCATTATCAACCCGGGCTGGGACCGGTCAGGTATATAATAGCATTGATAAAGTTAAAGCGAATCTGAAATCAAACAAGCAAGCAAACAAAAACATTGCTCTAAAGTACCAGGTGTAACTTTTGCTTCAATTGTGCTATCCATCGTTCTTTATGCGAGCGAACCACAGGCCTTGACAGCATAACTGCGGATAAAAATCCAAGCAGTATATGAGAAGGTTCAGAAGAACACACACAGTACATTCATAAATGACGAAGCCTGCAAAACTATCAGCAGCGTGTGAGTCATCACAAAAACTAAACTGAACACCGTACGAAAGTGCCCGCTTGCTCCAGCAGCAGACAAGAGGGGCAAGTACAGTCAGTCACGATAAGGAAAACAAAGTTGAAGTCGTGCGGAAATCGTATCTAGACACGGACATAGTCTGGTGGACTCTCTATGACCGACCTCCGAGGACCAATGCAGGAAAAGAGGAAACGGGACAGGTAGAGACAAAGATGAACAGACAATACCGCTGAGTGGATCAAGATTAGCTTTTGCTTCTATCCAGGTACTTGCCCACAACCGTCACAGGTGGAGATAACTGGAGCAGCGTTCATCACTGCAGCGCCCCCATGACTCGGGTAGGATCTGGGAACCGTGTGACATACCCACATACCCCACCGTGTCCCAGCCACACCCAGCTGTGTCCCGTTGCAGTCGTGGCATCGGCAGTCCGCAGAGAGAGAGAGAGAGAGAGAGAGAGAGAGAGAGAGAGAGATCTAAACGTGGAGATTATGGAGACGCGTGTCCGCAACCAGTACAGTCCCAGAGCATCAACCAGCACCAGCTTCTGGACCTTCTCTGAAAGCCCCGTTGTTTACAGTCCCTATGTTAACCCCAATACGTCAAAATTTGGAATTTTTAGCTTTGGCATAAAGTCGCGGCCAGTGTGATCCCTCTGAAGGTGGGTAGCAAACTGGCCAAGGACCAAGGGGAAATACTGATTTACAGTTCTAACCTATGTCCCAGTAGGACTTTTTTTTCCCTCCTCAGATGACTTTCAAAATTGGACGGGCCTGAGCCCAGATCCTTAAAGCCCCAAATGTGGTTCGATCTCAAGGTGCAGAGGTCAGAAGATGTCTCACAGGTTTAGATCCCCTAAAAGCGCTGTCAGACAAATTAAAACCTCGATCCTAACGGTCGGGCAAACAAGATCGCCACAGCCGTGGCACATCTCAGCCAACCATCGATGAAAATTTACATAGTTCTAGGTCTTATCGTGCCCCCCCCCCCCCCTCCACCCTTGCTGGGCACCACGCTTGAGAAGTGTTCACTGACGGTCAGGTAAACAAGCAGACGAACTCGGGCAGCACGACAGCTAAGCTCGAAGAGAACGGAGCTGCTCACTACTTGTTAGTTCAGAAGCTACGTGGTGCTGACAGTGTTAAAAACAGACCAGTGCTAAGGCCTCCAGGTTATAGGAGAACGTTTCGCGCTAGCACTGCGACAGAACTGGACGGCCGTGGACAAGGATGGCTTTGACAGTACTACTCAGGGACTTCAACACCACGATAGTGATAGACTCACACTGGAACTCAGTAGTTGGTTCCATAGGAGGGCTTGGCAAGAATCCTGACGAATCGGTGTCTGGACTGACCCGGTAAGGTAGAATGCGCATGTGTGAATGTGCAAGTGCTGAAGTATATAAACGAACACAGTACCAGTTGTCTCCAGTTCTGATATTTGTGTGAGATAGAGCATGGGTTTCAGGAAAGATCTGTCCAGTTCGTTTATTAATTTTATATATTTATTACTCTCCCGTCTCATCTTCCCCTGCACTATTCCTTGGAGAATGGTCTTGGAAACGCTTCTTGATCTTTCAGATGTTATACTACTTGAACTTTATTTTCGCCACTGTCGCCAACAGGTTTTCATAGTGACTTGAATGCCGACTGATGGTTCTGTACACTCGGTCATTTGTGACATGCTCAGTACAGATAGACAATATTTTCCGAAGTATCTCATCTTCATTGCTTGGACCTTCCTTTGCAGTTGTGTGGTCCGAGTCCATTAGTTTGCCTACGAGGTGGTGGATTGCACCACTGCAGCCAAAAGCTCTGCACAGTGTTCAGTACTGAAAACTTCGTGTTCCCATTCTCTCACGTTTTAAGGTCCATGAAAGTTTTCTCCTCTTGCCGCTGGAAAACCATGGCGAACACAGGTGTGATGCTGAAGACTTGTGATCGACGACCATCCACGAATGACAAATGTTCATGTATTGCATAAATGCATTTTGACAGTGTTGGGATATTTCTTTGTCTATGACCTGGCCAATCACTTAAATGTACCAGATGTTTATAGTTCTTTCTCTCTTTCTGACACACACAAAATCAATAAGGACAGTACATTTACAAATACATGCGCATACACTCACTCAAACATAATCATGAAAACAAAGGTAATGTGTTCCCTGTGTATGTCTTGACATGTGTTACCATTTTAAGCACGTTGGTGGAAATGAGGTTGTGTACAGCATTGCCATTGATATCTGTGAACGTATTTGATGTGCATGCATAAATGTAGTATGCATTCAAAATTAAGTAGAAACAGGCTTCAGGTTTTTGCCTTTCACTTGATAAAACACTTCTCAAAACATATTTCGACTTCCATGTGTACAAAACCTTAATCAGATTTACTCTTCTACTGTCGATCCATTGCCGTTTTACATGATTGCGGTCAAAAATATAAGTTTCTCTTGTTTGTTTGTTTTTTCAGATTACGTTTGTTGTTTCTGTTCTGGGTAGACAGTCAGAGCAGAGGCAGAGATGGAATGAATCCGATTAAAAGGTGCACATTCTTTCACACAAGATTGTTTTTCTTTATAGGACCTTAAAAAGTAAGTATAGGAATAGATGGTCTTGACTGTTGTTCATTGTTGACTATAACTGTTCACAGAACATTGCGGCATAGATGATGGCAGATTTCTTTATAGGACCTTAAAAAGTAAGTATAGGAATAGATGGTTTTGACTGTTGTTCATTGTTGACTATAACTGTTCACACTTTATCAAGATTTTATCAAGATTTTTACAGATGGTTCTAAAAAAGGTGAGAGGGCTGCAGCTGCCATTGTGTGTGATAACAATTTTCAGGAGCCTACTTTGTTAAGATTGCGGGATTGGTCGTCTGTTTATACTGCTGAACTAAAGGCTTTAAATCTGGCCCTCAGTGCGGTGTCCAGGTCAGATCAGAATGATTTCCTTATTTTATCGGATTCATTGTTGGCATTGTCGGCTCTATCGACAAGAGAAGTTTCACATCCAGTTTTGGCTGATATTCATGATCTTCATACTCGGCTTGTCTCTTCGGGAAAGCATATAGTTTTCTTGTGGGTCCCCAGCCACATGGGAATCTATGGTAACTCAGTGGTGGACAAAGCAGCCAAACAAGCTCTCGGTGCAAGTCTTTCCAGGAGGCCTATGCAGTTTGTTCCTCACTCTGATCTACGTCATAAATCTAGTTTGTATTGTCGTGAACTGTGGCAGAGTGAATGGTGTAATCAAATTCATAATAAATTGTTTAAAATTTGCCCAGATTTAACTATTCCTTTCCCATCGGTGGTATGTAACCGTAAAGAGGAATCGGTTTTGTCACGGTTACATATTGGGCACAGCTATATAACGCACAGTTGGATACTCAGAGGGGAAGACCCCCCATTGTGTGTTGCGTGTGACAGCTTGTTCAGTGTTAATCATTTTTTGACAGAATGTGCTGATTTGATGTGTATCAGAGAGAAGTTCTTTTCCACCAGTGATTTATCAGTTCTTTTTCGTGAGATTTCAGTAGATCTTATTTTTTCTTTTTTGAAAGAGGTAAACTTATTTTATAAAATATAGTGTTTTAATTATGTATACAGGTGTCGTCGGAGTTGAACAGATAATTGTGCTTTTGTCCTCATAAATTTTAAGCTATGTGTTAATACTAGTGTGGGTATTTGTATTTAGAGACTTAGATATGATAGCTGAGGTCCTGATTTGGCTCCTAGTAGTCCGCTGGACCCTATAAACACCAACTAACTAACTAACTATAACTGTTCACAGAACATTACGGCATAGATGATGGCAGATTTCTTTATAGGATCTTAAAAAGTAAGTATAGGAATAGATGGTTTTGACTGTTGTTCATTGTTGACTATAACTGTTCACAGAACATCGCAGCATAGATGATGGCAGATTTGAAAGACAAAAATGGTTCAGCACTCCAGACAGTGCGATAAGGGTTCAAAAAGGAGCCCACCCACCGATATCAAAAATATGTCGTTTTGAACTGGAGGTGCGCTATATGATCCTTAACTTGTCATCATGCTGGGTTTTGTTTTCATAGCATTTTATGTTGCTCTGTTAAACTAAAGTTTAAGTATTAAGTTAAAGTTCTTGGTTGGCAGGTAAAGCTAACTTTAGATTTAAAAAAAAAAAGGTTAAAAAAGTCATTTTACTTGTTCAGTTATGAAGCTGTCTTGATCTACCTCGTGTTTCAAGTTGTGTTGATACAAGTGCATGAAGTTTCAATGATAAACAGATCACATGGACTTCTGGAATTAGAACCGTTTTCTGATTTCAGAATGATCGTGTCTGTATCATATCTCCATTCTGTACTCTTGACCGTCTTTAAAGAACATAACTGTATGAAATGACAATGCATTTGTAGGCATTTATCATGTCCTCACACTAACTCTCTGCATGGTGGGAAATTTTACAAAATCAATTGCTGCTGTTTAGGATTCACACACAATTTAGGCACCAACCGATACTGTACAGGTCAAATGAAAACTTATGTCAATACCACTTCTGTCCAAATCTTTTTTCGCATTAATGGATGTTTACCATCTTGTCAACTATGACATTCAACATGTAACTTGAAAGCATTTTGCTTTTTCGTTGTGTATCTGTGATACTCTGTTCAACTGATCCATATAAAGCACCTTAAAAATTTTGTAACAGTCCATACAAGAAACTGACATTTATTTTGCATTGGTCAAAATAACATGCGCAGACATGGTAAAGCATTCTCTCCTTTCATAAGTTACAATAAGGCACATTTCGCATGTAACATTTACATAACTTGAGTAACCAAACACAAAGAAATGTCCCCTAAGAACCTTAGGTCTCATCCTATACTAAAGATGAACAGACATCAAGAACCTACTAGCTAAACACATCTCTGGTTTCTTTCAGGAATAACCAGCTGCATTTCATTTAGTCCTTTCAGTGCCCATCAATCTGGAAAGTGATCTCGTTAAACTTATCACAGAAACACACATTCAGTTCAATGGATACAAACACCTCTCCAACAGAGACAAGCTTACATTCACCTCCACACCAAATGCACCTACACAGATGAATGACAACTAAATCCATCTAAATCCATAACTCAGCAGTATTAACTCATTGCACCTTTCAACAGTATTGGAAAAACAAACAAAATCAACAGGGCACACAATGTTAAACTAATATGAGTAACACCTGTATTGCAATGTGGAACTTGAAACCAAAAAAGTAAAAACTGCATGCCATAAAAAGGCAGTAACACTAGTGCACACAGGGTCATGCATGTAAACAAGAAAACACAAAAACTCACCTTGTATGAAATATTTTAGCCCTACTAGCCAGATCTTTGAAAACAAAAACAAAACTACATGCATTTGTAACTGGATCAAGTGGACATCTTTCCTTCATATTCAAACATCCAACCTTTTTAAGGCTGGTATTATTTACATTAATTAACCTTTAACAGTAAAATTAGACATGTTTATACAACTATCAATCTCAGACTCATGGGTTTCCTGGACTTCTAGTTTCCTCATTGCACACTCATCCTCTTTTGGATTCTGGCTTCTTTAGACATAGTCTTCATGTATCCAACTGAAGTTTCAATGCTTCTGGTTTTCATGCTCAATTACTGCTTTGAATCATTCTGGGAGAGGAAAAAAAGATACAGCAAGCACAGTGCTTGCAAGGTTTCTTAGCCCTTCTGTCATGATTATGGTGTTTGTGTTAATTTCTGTAGCTGGCACTCAAAACCGTGAGAACTCAAAAAGTCCGAAAGTTTAAAAGGCAGCCATTTGTTGACATCTGCAAGTTTGACTGGGTACTTGCAAAAGAAAGAAAAACAAAACAAACCAGGCTGATAGCATACCCATATGCACCCATGCAAATATAACTATAAATCACATTCTCCACCTTCCCCAGAAAGGATGGTCAACTTTGGGTGAAATACACATGATGTGATGACACAAGACGTGGGAGGGAAGGGAAAGTGAATGATGTGTTAGAAAAGTCCTGAATGTTGATAAGGTGGGGAGTCACCATTTACAACTGTAAAGATGGCCATTTGGTCCAACCCAGAAAAGGGGTAAACAAAAATTCCCCCACTGCATGCAGTGTTAGCTATCTTTACACAGAGAATCTTCTCCAATGATGCCAACACTGACCATGTAGAAAGGCTGCATTCTTCAGGAAGTACATGAGGTTTCATCCGTATGCCATGTACTCTCCCTCATATAACAATTCTACAATACTCAACATTTTTTCCCTTTTTAATTCATTTTCTTAGTAAAACAACGTAAACAAAAATTAAAACTGGAAAAATTAAATTCACCATTTACATCCCACTGATCATATGCCATATTGGGTCTGGAATAACAACGGTATGGACCAAGCAAAAGGTGCAAATATGGCAATTACCACCTATGGGTAATACACTAAAGATAGCTTACATTTACAATGATAAAACAATCCTACAAAACAATAACTATCCGCAAAATGGAAATATGACAACACTTCTTTTAATATTACTAATGCATACACTCATTAATAAATCTGTACACTTTTGACAGGCCAAACAAATTACTCATTAAGCATCATTCTGTTATGACTTCTGAATGGGACAAAATTACCAAACCATTTAAATCAATAAAGCTTTTTTAAAAGAAAGCATACAAAGTAAACATACAAAGTATAAGCAACAAACTTACAATTAAACACATTATTCCTAGCACACAAAATAGCAGCAGTTATGTGGTTCAAGGTTGTTTTTTTCTTTTAAACAAATTCTGAATTGATGCTAAACTGAATTTGGAATGCTCTCTGTCTACAAATACATCTATCCATCTATCAGTCGTTACTTATTTATTTATTAATATATATATACCATACATTCGTGTGTGTGTATTGGTGACATGGTATATTTCTTGTCACATCTTTGGGTGTGTTTTCTTTTTTTTTTCTAACCTCAACGAGTCATCTAAACAGCTGAATGACCAGATCATTTGAAAAAGAAAAACCCCTCTAAGTTAATGTTATTTCAGTGATGTCTTTACCACCAATCCACACACACACTGAGCCATCAGTTACAAAGACTATGATCAAAATAACATCAAAGTTCCAATTTCAAAAATTGGCTGAAAACAGCCAGCAATCCAAGTGGGCTTTCTGGACACAAAGTTACAAATACCTTCCTTGCCTTTTGTTGCACAAAAGTTTGGACGCAGTAGGAATTTAGCCACATTATGCAAAAGTCACAGATACATTGTACAAGCAAGGCTTATGTCACAGGATAAACTCAAATCCGATAAAATATCCAGTTCTACATGGAAGAATTTTAACTGAATTCAAAAACAAACTTGTCACTGGTTTTTCTTCAAGTTTTTTGGCTTGCACTTCATCTCCAGCTGAACATTGTATTTTGCACATGCACATAGTCTGTGTGTGCATTTACTGTTTGTATGCAAACTAATCCTGACCAGACTTTCTTCTGGCACAAATGAGGTTTCAACAAGTGTAAAAAAAAGAATACTACCAAAGGAAAAAAAAAAACCTGTTATATTCCAGAACAAAATCCAGCTGAAGTTTCTGGTGGTATAATCCCAGACTCTAGTCGACACTTTCTAAACTTTTTATCGTTATCACCCAGTGACCACATGGGACCTTTCAGGGCTGTCAACCACATATTCTACTGAATTGGAGTCTGTCCTGTGACATGCATATACATACAAATCTAACATACAAATACATTAAATTGCAAAAGCAGGATTTCCTAGAACAGCATGCAGCCTTCCTCTCAACTGTGATAATTATGCCTGATCAGGAAATGGAAATGCAAAGGAAAAAAGGATAAACATCAATGCCTGTATAATTGTGAAAAAAATATCCAATGAAAAACATTCATGCCACATTCCAATACCCACAAATGAAGCCCCCATTGCCATACTGTCACAATCCTTCTCTGTAAATCTCCACAATAGTAAATACAGTAAGATGATGTTCTAACACCACAAAATTAAAATCTATGAATCATTTGCAAAAGATTAAATGACAACATGTAGGTCAGGATCTTGAACCTGTACCCAAAGATGATTGCAGTGTCGTCCAGAATTGATTCACAATTTGATAATCAAAACAAATTTAATCTTCTATAGAAGACTAATACATATCATGCACATATGGCCATTCAGTTCTCTTTATCTGGGATAAACCAGACCACTGATTAAAACAAAGTTATACGAGTTGTTTCCTGCATAGCTTCTAAATTCTAAGAAAGCAAGAGAAAATACTGATTCTCAATACTTTTTCTGTTGTTTCAACAAAAAAAATATCCGAAGCAAAACCAGGCTTCTGTTTTTACTTCAATGCTTCTAAACGCTCAAACACAATAAGTAAGCATTTGTACAAAAATAAAATCACCGTTCCAAACCTCGAGTCCAAACTAAAACGATGATTACACACAAAAAGTTTTTTGAAATGACAAAAGTAGAAAACAAAAAAGCTGATGTAATGTGAATGTATGTATACATAGCTTTTGGAATAAATAAATAACAAAAACTTACCAGGTAACACATAATAAATAACAAAATTCTTTGATCATTTGTCTAACTACTAGCATTAACAAGATCAACTTTTAACAACGATACTTCTGCCCTGTTAGATGCTTTAGTATGTAAGGTTCACTATAAACAAACATGGAAGCTGCTTTGCTTTGCACAAAGAGAAATGAGTTTTAAAACATTCATTTTTTACAAGAGTTTTTGCAAGAAGCAAATGTCTTTTGCAGGATACATGACGTGAATTTGAGCTGAAATAACAAACAACTGTATAACAACTGAGTAAAATCTCAACTGAGCGGAAAAACACTTCCAAGCAGTAGTTACAGAAATAACATTCTGAGGAGTTTCTTTTTTGTTTGTTTGTTCATAAAATATTGTTCACGACAAAATCCATTCGATATCAATTTTCATCTGTGTTCACCTTTTTTTTCAACTAACATTTCAATTATTTTGTACCCCCATTTTAATGCTCCAAAGTGCTTACAAATCAGAAAAAAAAATGCCAGAGTAACGGTCTGTTGAAGAAGATATCCCCTCACTAGGCAGGCAATGATTAGCGTGGATTTTATCCTATTAGCCTGTCTCCAGACACAAGTTTGTATGGAAACAGTGTTTCAAGAGCATTTTCCAATACAATGCTTGCATCATTTCATAGTTCCTGATAACTTTCATGCGCTTTATATATCACTGGAAACTGAAAATACTTGAGGTTGTTCCCACTTAGCCGAATATATTAAATCAGAATGTTGAAGAAACGGATAAGCTTCAATGTGAACAGCAGCATGTGTAATGTTCAGACATGCGAAGGATGTGTGCATGTGAAAAAAAAACAAACTTGTTTTCAATTCAATATGGCAGAGGTGAAAGAGTGGCAAGTGTCACACTTGTAATTTACAAGGGCTTTTCAGCAGACCATAGCTTCCATGTGAAGATGTGTTAAAGCTATAAAAACTAGTATCCGTTTGCATGTGCCTTTTTAGACATGACTCCCAAACTGTCAATATGACGTCATCAGCAATCAAAGTGCCACTGCCTAAGAAAAATGGACAAAATACAGTGCCAAATGATACCAAAATATATGCAGGAAAGGGGCTTCAGATCTAAAGACATTCACAAGGACATTGTGAAGATTAATAGGGAAAAGGCAACTTTTACGCCAAGGTCGAAGAATGGGAAGAAGAATCTCGACAAGGGAAAGAGAGCCTGGAAGAACATCCTCACGCGGAAGACCATAAGCGCTTACAATACTGAAACTGCAACCAGCTTGAATGTGGTGGATTTGGCTGATTGACGTCTGACCATGAGGAAATTAGCCACAACATTCGCAGTGTCACCTGCAAGTGTTCATCGCATTGCGAAGTAGGATCTGGCAAAGTGGAAGGTATTTATATGGGCATGATGGGTCTAAAGCTTCTGACACCAAATCAGAGACAATGCCAGCTTCACATGTCTTCTGACAATCTCAATACGAGTCTGATCCTGCAGACTCTGATCAACCATTTGTGACATGAACAAGACATGGATTCATCAAGTTGCACCTCAGCCTCACCATAGAAGCCTAGGAAAGTAGTCTGCAGAGAAAGTTCTGGCGTCAGTCTTTGGGGATTACATAGGAATTTGCTTGGTGGACTTTCCAGATGAGGGTCACACCATTTACTGGGGAGTATTACACAGTATGTTACTGTGACAGCTGCAAGACGGCATCATGGCAAAACGCCACAGAGAGCTGACGGGAGGCATGTTGTTTCAGTGACAATAAGCCTGCGCACAAGTCCGCTTCTGTCAAGTCAACAATTCCTTGACTGTAGCTGTGAACTTGGTCAACCATCACATTCTCCACATCTGGATTCCTCTGACAACCTCTTTCCAAATCTGAAAAAGCTGTGGAACAGTTTGCATGTTCACAGGGATAAACAAATTATGATTAAAGTCAACTGAACAAAAAGCTACTTGTATTCAT
This sequence comes from Conus canariensis, assembly GCA_033310375.1. Lineage (NCBI taxonomy): Eukaryota > Metazoa > Mollusca > Gastropoda > Neogastropoda > Conidae > Conus > Conus canariensis. The sequence continues at coordinate 34,278,538 of CM065714.1, forward strand.
GAATTGTATGTCCAGCTGTGTGGCACTTTGCACTTCCCTTCTTTGCTTCCCCTCTGCCATGATCAATTGAAACAGATTCAATCAGAGAGAAAAGTAAGTTCCGTTACATTTACTGTTCAGATAATCACATCTTTTTGTAACTTTTTCAGTTTCCAAAGTTTGGCCATCATGACATATCAAAATTAAACTAAAATTGTCTTTTATCACACAATTAGGGAAGCTGCTTGGAAGCAATTAATCGTTTCCCTGCCATATCCTTTTTCTGGTAAAATATATTAGACTCCAATATACAGGTTCTTTTAGCTCTGATGCAACATAATGTGTGACTCAATCCTATGTGGCTATCACATATAATTTGAAGCTGAGTAAAAACATACGGCAGTGTGCAAGTGTAAGTTGACACGGATGAAGTGTGTGAGCTTGCACGAATGATGAACAATCAACACATTTTAGACGAGATGACGGGCTTCCATTGCTTACAAACATTTCTCTGTGTGGGGTGGAAAAGATGCAGGCCAGAAATTATGCAAGGAAAAGGAGCACAAGTTTCCTTGGAAGTAACATGACAGAAAACTAGTTCACAGATATGTTCTTGGGACCTATGTAACTATTCTACTGCAGTATCTCTTATAAATAACTTGTGCACATCGTTTCCACAGAACATTCATACACATCTCAAACCTACGTATCACAGTTACGTAATAAAGCCATCACTAAACAACAAAACATACAATCATTAGCATTTGTTTAGCAAAGCTTCTTCGTAACCTATGCACAACAATAAAAACACCGGATGCGTAGAATTTGTGAGGGATCATCTTACAAATCAATATGTATATGTTCACTTGAGGCAAATCACAATCATGAGCAAAACCACTGGTATGGGCCTCACTTTTGAACATGAGATCATTTCAAGTACCCGAAAATATTCTTACATTTCTTTTAGACAAGATGTGTACACATTACAAAGAAGCACATGAAACTAAAAGCATATCCAGCTTCTGCCTGATAACAGTTCCACAGTAACGCATCTTCATGGTGTTCCTGAGAGACCAGTAAATGGGAAGTGCACATCACGCCATGGCCATGATACAGACGCTACTAGAAAGGCGGCCTGATCTTGGCTTCAGAGCCCAGGGCCAGGTTGGGTGTGTGGGTGCCCGCAATAGACAGCAGCAGTGGGAGGTCACTGGCATCAAACCTGAATGAAAACCATAAAAATAAAAACTAAATCATCCCATGAGCAAGGCACACCACAAAAATGAAGAGCAACAGCAAAATGGCAGTTACAATCTCATCTTTTGAACAAACTAGCCCAAACACACTTCTAGAGAAGAATACGAAAAGATCATTTTGATAAATTTTAATATTGTTGCATAGTTATTGCTAAAAACAAAAATGTGAAAAACTAAAAACCTGTCAAAAGTTAAACCTTTTTCAGGCCTGAAAGATATTTGTCTGAAATACCAATTTGCTAAACAAAACCATTTCCACTCTCCCTCGCTGGAATTACCGTCACTGAACTCATTCAGCCTTCCCAGTACTTGCCCACGCTCAGCCTCAAGTTTAACAGTCAAAAGGAAACGGTCAATCAATATCAGATCATCTTGATACAATCCATTTCAGGCAAAACTGCACCGCCATCAAGTCGCTTTGATGGTATTTTGTTGTATCTGTTCAGATCTAACATGCACATGACACCACCTATTAAGCCCCAAACTAGAAATTGTTTAGTTTCAGAGCCATTATGAGCAACCATGCACACACATTAGTTCTGTGGTTTAAGAGGAGAATATAATGTGCATAATATATATGCATGTGCACACACTAGAGAAAGTGTGCCTGTAAACCAAGGGAAATGACTCCTTCACCTACCCCAACATGGCTGTCAGCTGCTGCTGACTGTGAGACTTGACTCCCTTGATGTACTCCGCCAGCATAAGACTCTTGAAATACATTTCCTGCATGCGGTCCTCCAGGTGCATGATGCACTGCAAACATACACCCACCCAGACATCAAAATTGTGAAAAGTAGTGGACTAAAGAGAAACAGTGTGGCAATCTTCAACTCCAATGCCTTGTATTTTCTTTGATGCTGATGGTAAAATGTACATGCTATTAGATCTCCAAGCATGCAAGCATCCAAAGGAATGAGTGTCTCAGCAAGCAAAGATTTGTTTTCTGACTGAAATTTAACTGTAATGGTGTTTACGTGCATTTCCAGCTAATAATATTTCCTCCTTTGCAGAGAATGTCAAGACAGATAATTTAAAATCCAAGATAATTTTTTTCCTCTGGAATTTTCTCAAGAGGTTGGATCCAACACTCTTGCTGATGAATGGAACATTTTCCCCAAAATTCAAATTAAATGAAGATTCTTATATTGTTAACAGTATTTTTATCTTCTATTGTTACTGTAAAAGTAAAAGCAACAAAATGGACTGCTGATTGTGTTCACATTATGTTCAAAAAACGAAAAAGAAAAACAGGCAGATATTACTTTTAAAAGAAGTTGGTGTTCATGTCCCCAATAACTATTTGACAACAATGTGGAAATTAGTTTGGTGTTGGATTACACTCAAGTTTATGTAAAAGTGAGTGCAGTTCTTATGCATTTAAGGCATTCACTTTGCAAATTTGAGATGGTTTCCATTAACACAACCTCCACTCAAACAGAAATTGTCCATGTCCTTTCCAATTACCCACCATTTTTTTTCTTTTTCCACTTTTGGTTCTGATTAATCATTTTCTTTTTTTGCTTACCATGCATTAAAAGACATTGTCACAAGTGTGTGAACACACACACACACATTCACACTCTCTCTCTCTCTCTCTCTTTCCCCTTCATATTTTTCTATGTGGTGACAACTGTAAGAAAACACCTTTATACAAAAAGGAAACAGGGACTCACAAATTCAGCACTCATTTTAAGGCGATGCAAATCCAAAACGGATTCAATGAGGCTGGCAACCAGATGTGAGGTGGTCCACGGCATGGTTCCTGAACTGCTCATCTCCAGCAGTCTGCTATTGGCCACCTCCACCGTCCTGAACAGGCACAACACAATCACTAACAATATGTCCACACACCTTTCATCATTTTCTGTTGTTTTGTTGTAGTTTTTTTGCCTTTTCCACATACATTTCTTCATTTTCTTTCTTTTCTGCCTTCTTCCTGTTTTTCTTTCTTTCTTTCCATTTATTCTTCACAAGTTTAGTAACTGCTGACCAGATACATTTTAAAGGTGATCATTCTTGTATATGAATACAAAGTCACAAACCCTCCAGGTACTATCCATTTAAAAATGCTGCAATCACAAAAAGACACTTCAACTATGCAAGTTCGGGAATCTACGCTTCGATACAGGAGCAGTCTGAAATGTTTCTAAAGAACATGTAGGATAAAGCACACAGCACGATGTTTATATGAATTTTTTGTTGTTGTTGCAATAATCTTTCACTTCCTGGTTAGGAATACAAACTACAAGTAAACATGTAATGTGAAGCTCATAGCACATAGGTATGCAGACACAAATACACACATGAAAGTAATATGCAATTTAAGAATTATATACAAATGCAGTGGCATATGGATGCACTTTAGCACTTGCACATAAAAAGTTTATATGGTCAGAAAGAGATTGTATTTCACATGAAAGCAGTACTCTAAATACACTGCAACTAAACACAACAGGAAAGCAGTAATCTAAACACACTGCAACCAAATTTAACATGTGAAGACTCACCAGTTATCTGTATCTGCTATGATGCAAACTGACTCGGCCACTGGCTCGTCAAGAATGGAATGCTGTACACAACACAACAGAATCATGAGAACCAACAAGAAGAAATTTACCATTAATTTTTAATAACAGCACTTAAATAGCACCTATCCTTGGATAAAGACCAAGCTCTTGTTTATACAGCAGGCTGCCGCCTGTATACACAGACTTAAGAGCTGCCTGCTAGTGTTATTCAGTTGAATATCAGTCATTTAGATTTTCTTCAATTTTTCATTGAGAATGCATTCTAAGTGTCTATGTGTCATCCATATCAACTACCAAACTGGCCTTTTCCCAAAATTGGTGATGGGATTTTATATGCTTGCAAGCATTCACAAAACGAACCACAATTTCTGGTCCCATTCAGTTAACTTTTCAAGTAGTGGAGGCAAAACTAATGTTAACTCTGAGGGAAAAATCTCATGTTCAAAAATGGCCGGGCAGATGTTCAAACGCATAATCCCATGATCACCAGGACGGCATTCTACCACCTGAGCTATTCTGGCCTCTACTGAGTCATTCACCCCCCTTCAGTTCCTCTTAATATAATTCCTCTTGGTACAATAAACAGCACAAACACAAATACGATATCTGGAGATGTCAAGTCCAAATGCTATTTGAATCTGTCTTTAGATGGTAGTGACAACAGCATATCTTCATTTCAGCTTGTTTTATGCTCACCATGTCAACCACATAGGCCATTTCAGGGCTGTCACCATGAAGAGTCCTTTGATGGGAAAAAATGATGACGCAAACAAAAGCAACACACACGTTACAAATTATTCATGAAGTGCACCTGTTTATCATGTAATGGCTGAAATATTGACATCCTTAAGATACACAGAACTATGCAATATAGAGGTTGTCAGCCAATTAAAACAAGACTGTATTAGAAACCCATATATTAATAAGCCCTACAGTCAGTTAACCATGGCACTCATATGTGATGAGACAAGTCAGATCCAGCAAGACTTTCAGTTGCACTTCATTTCACACATGACATGATGGTGGACCAAAATCTTACTTGGTTTTGACTAAACCTACAAGAAACAAAAAGTGCTGACAACAAAACCTATTCATAACGCGGCAAAATTATGATCGTCATCAGCAATTTTTCTTCTTATTTTTCATACTCTTCTTAAACTCGGGCCATTTTTTGAGAAAAGTCAACATTCTAAAGATCTACAGCATCTCTATTCCAGTTAAACCGTTGCTAGATCTGTGATCTGTTCTCCCTTTTTTTTCATGTTTGTTCTTTGGCATAGCATTTCACAACGAAGTGTAGCAGCATACTAATGTGACAAATCCGTAGCATGCTATGCCAAAAGTGGAACAATGTAACACTCAGGAAATCTGAATAGTCAAACAGACACTGCTTATGGACAGCTGATGTCCATTCTGAACAGTGTTCACTATTTCACTAGCTATCAGATTTCTACATAAAAAAGCTCGCTTGCACCAAGAGAAAAAGGTGCAAGACTTTCTGAATTTCTGAAAAACAACAGAACAGGCGATCAAATCAAAAAGGCAGAAAAACAGTAAACAACAATTTTTCAAAAATGACAAAAAAAAGGAAATTGCAGAAACATTTTCAGGTAAAAATTGAAAGAACCTCTGCAATCCATGTACAAGGACATGCTTACAAGTAGTAGTAATGAAAATGTCACCATTTAAGACAAGTATAATTCCTAGTGTGTCACAGATTTTTCATCCTGCACAGCTCTTTAAACTTCTTCACAGCCATGTGAAAATCTGCCATTAGAAATAAAAAATAAATAGACAAAAAGAAAATGCATGTCAACCAAGCCTAAACTCATGTACCTGTAACGTAGACTGGAGATCCTGAAGCAGCTTGGGTCGGAACGATGTGTCTGATGTCCCATGCAGAACAAAGTCCGACATGTAGTGGTCGCTGTAGCCCCCCAACAGTGATCGGCCAAAGTTCTTGTCATAACCAGGCAGGCTCAACTGTTCTGAGTGGCACGTCATTCTGATAAAAACAGATCATTTTACTTCATTTTCACACTTTTTGTTGTTGTTGTTATTTCATTCTGTAGGTGAAAAATGTACTCTTTCCACTTTCAAGGCTGAATTTTCAGAATGATTGCTACTTTCAAGGCTGAATTTTCAGAATGATTGCTACTTTCAAGGCTGAATTTTCAGAATGATTGATCAATAATGAATTTTCATGTTTAATGAAAACTTATGCAAAAATATGAATCTCACTGAGAGAAAGTCTTCAGCTTTCAAATCATATCACAGCCAATACAGCTTAAAACAATTTCAGCACAACCACCTAACATGTTAGCAAATGAACTGATAATTGAATGTAGAATTCATTTCTCCTATAATATGAATTTATACAACCTTGTGATGATCAAAGAATGTCAGACTTAGAAAAATCTTAGGCATGGTTCACCAGGTTTTTTTTTCCTTCCCCTACAAAAATCCTTGCGGAACAAGGTGGGAATCTGATTTTCCTTCCCCTACAAAAATCCTTGAAGACCAAGGTGGGAATCTAAAATTGATTAGACTCTCTCTCTCTCTCTCTCTCTCTCTCTCTCTCTCTCTCTCTCTCATACATACATGTATACAACAGCAGGCAGTCAAAAATAAATGGCAAAATTTTGACTCACGCAGGCATGTTGATCTCTTGGCAGTGAACAAGAGGATCAAATACATCCATGTCCACACTGCTTGTTGAGGATAAATGCCTTCGCCTGTTCAGTTCTGTTGGTGTTACAGACCTGCCAAATTCAGCTGAGGTATGAGTAAAACACATACATTTACTACTAGCCATTCCCATAAGAGAGAGAGAGTGTGTATGTGTGTGTGTGAATACATTCCTATCCTGGTAGGAATTCTTTCTGTTCAACACATGGGGTCCTAACAATGTCTCAGATGACAATGTATCTGAGTGAATTCATAGGAACAGCTGGGTACTGTGAAGTTACACATTTCATTCCAGGAGACAGCACTTTGAGAATCTGGGTTGGGTTTTTTTTTAATGGAGGAAAAATACTCATCTAGAAACCAGTTTTTCTCCTATTCAGCAACAGAATAAGTTATATAAAATTTCCCTTTTCAGTCTTCTTTGGATATGTGAAACAAAAAGTGTGTAACAATAATCCCTCACAACGTACGTAAAATAGGACTGTGTGTGTGTGTGTGTGTGTGTGTTATGTGTGTGTGTGTGTGTGTGTGTGTGTGTGTGTGTGTGTGTGTGAGCACACCCATGCATGTGTGCATGCGTACTTGTCTGTGTGTCAGCGTGTGTTTGTGTCTGTGTGCATATATAGGCATCCGTATGCCATCTTTGAGAGAGAGTATGTGTGTTTGTCTGTGTGCATGTGTGTGTCTGCTTGTGTGTGAACGTGTTAGCATGTATATAGGTATCTTTGTGCCAATGTGCAAGCATGCATGGTATGAATGCATGTACTATCTTTTAGTTTTGCCCTCAGTCACTTTGTTTTGAAACTATCTTTAGTTTTACAAAGCAATTTATAAAAATAAATGAACAACATCACAGAATACTCAATAACCATTCTATATGCTTGTATGTTTTCCCCTTGCTGTAATGATTACAGCAGAGACAAGATGTAAAGAACTATACATTTTTTTCATTATGGAGTGTATTAAGAATAATACTGGCTTTCAAATCACAACTTTTGCAATCAATGATATAACCAACATGAAAAGAGTAAAACAAAATACAAAAAAGCCCCTACCCTAACCTGGTTCTGGCTGGATTCAGAGACGTGGGCCTTGCCATGTGAGGCTTTGCATCTGTGCTGCTCTGACGTGACACGCTGGTTTTGAGCTGAGGACTTATCGTCCCATCCTCATGTCCACCGTGTGTATGAGGAGGAGAAGTTGGCACGGAATTACCAACACTGGAACCCCCTCCCACCAGAGGGTGTTTCACAACGCGCTGATGTTCACACAGATCATCAATTGTCTTTGTTTCCACATCCCCATCAAAATATTCCTCGAACATGCTACTGCTGCCCCCATCAAGAAACAGTTTCTGTGCTTGCTTGATCAGTGCCCTCTGCTTTGCCATGGTGGCACTGTCCTCACTGTCTGCTGCCAGCTGCCAGGCCAGCATGGACACTGGCCGCTTGGAGTAACCATCCTGACTGCTGTCCACACCCATGGCACTGGTGATCAGTTCTTCAGTCGTTAATGATGGACCACTTTCAGCAGATCTTTGCACATGCTGGACATTTTCCAGCTTTCTGTCCTCCACTATCTGCACATCGAACATTCTGCACTCTTTGGAGTTTTTCTTCACGCGACCGGTCTGATCATAACTTCCACTGTTTTCTATGCCACTGTCGTCACTCACCGTTCTCCCCTCACTCTCCCCACCACTGTAGGCAGCAGTCTCATTAGGTTCTTGCCCACAGGTTACCGGAATGTCACTACCACCCTGCGACACAGCTACCAAGCTTTTCGCACAAGTCCTGTCTGGGTCGTTCAGTTTGCTGTTCACAGCCCTTTTAGGGCTTGGTGATGTCACTTTTTTACCCTGAGTGGAATAAAACTGTAAGGCACTTGTACAGCTGCCACAACTGCTGCACATGGCAGTGTCTGCCACATCAACAGGCTGAGAGGGGGAGTCCAAGGGAGCAGGAACCATTTCTACCAGAGTAGCAGTACTACCATCCATGGAAGACACGCTTTTGATGGGACCACCATGATCCCAGCACTGGGACTCTAGAACAGCAGGCAAACAGCTGGAGAAGGGAGCTTCATGGACATCGCTGCACCGGATGAAGTAGCCTAACACGTACAGGATCTTGTTTACCAGATCCGCTTTGCGTCCCACCACCACTGTTCTTGCCACTCTCAGAGGATTCCCAATGGCACCGTACAAATCACTGGAGAACAAACAATCAATCTCAATAAATATAAGCACTGATCAATGAGAAAGACTCTAACATTCATGCATACATCTACAAATACATCTAGTCATATCTTCCCTATATGGCAGAACAACGAATCTAATCATAGTAATTAGGTATCTGCATAAAAATCACAGCTTTAACTGGATTCAACTGGCTACACTTGGAATGTCAAATCTGATTCTTCCAGCCTGTCAGGACTGGGATATAAAGACTGCCTTCATCTGGTTTGATGTCATCACTTTTCAAAACAGCATGTCATGACAAACTTACCCAAGCTGTGCCCATAAAGGATTATACGGATGAGTCTTTGCAAGGGCATCAATCTGAAACACAATAGCGAATTGATCATGATTTAAATAATCATCTTTTCCTTTTCCACAATAAACATGAACCAGCTAATATCAAAGTACAAAAATGTAACTTAGAATGTAGCCATATACTTCCAAAGCTTTAAACTTTGCTTACGAATGAATATACAGCTATCTTAAGATTTGATTATTCATATTCAAATTCAAACTTTTTTCTCATTACAAAGTTTTTTACATGTGAGAAAAAAAGAAATACATGAAAATAATAAAAAAGATTTTAAAAAAAAGAGAGAGAGAGAGAAAACACCAAGTACAAAAAAAACAAATGATGTTACCCAAGAAAACAATTACAGATAATTACATGAAAAATAATTCTACTACAGATAGATAGACAGATAGATTGATAAATACAGATAGATGCATGTTATAACAGCTATCCATTGATGAAGTCCAGTGGACAGGTTAAACTGACTCAACTTGGACTCGCCTAGAAAATTCTTTCACACAAATATGAAGACATTTGACACACACATACAAAGACAACCTCAACCGCAATGCATCCAGCGTTACACGCAGGCGACAGTCAGAAAAAAAAAAATCAGGATTCCTGATTCTAAGAGTAGTTGATTTTATCTTTCTCCACACACACTCGCATACACAAACACCCATATACCCAGACAAACACACAAACCACAGAAAACATTAACAGACAAGACACCCCCACTGAAAATATAAAAGATCAAAAGAACTACAAGAGATACATCGTCTTCAAAAACCAATATCGCCAGTCATAAAAAAAAAAACCTTACCCATTTTGACGAATGTTTGTCAAGGTAGGACTTGGAAGGTGTGCCATCACCAGGTGTGACTGTTGCCACCCATGCCAGGTGGTACGTTAACACCGCTGACAACAGGGTGCTGATGAAGCTGTCCACATAAACAAACCACATACATCTCCCTTTGCCTCTGTGTATGTGTTGAAGGGGAGATAAGGGGGCACAACTGATGATGGGGTGTGCTCTCTGCATAGGTATGCAATCACACACAATTCTACAATGAATATAAGAATCAAGACAAATAAAATGATTTCTTTTTTAATTACAATTAATTAACTCCCCTAATGACTTAACTGCTTCAGGACTACTATCTAATATTTGATGCAAAAATGCTTTCAATGCCAAAATTCATACTTCATACTAACTTGGTACACAAATATTCATCCAATGACCTTTATCTTAGACTGACCCAATTCTAATTTTTTTTTAAACAACTTGTTTCCTTGAGGTTTAAAACCTCATTAATTTATTGACATTTTCTGCACCTATGCAAATAAAAAAAAAATAGAAGCAAAAAAGTCAAAATATCCTTTTAACATAGAATGCTGTTTAAAAAGATTACTGCAACTTTACATAGGGATATCATGAGAGAGACACAATGGTGAAGAGCTACCCTTGGATCCAAAATCTTTTAAGTTCAACCGCTAACAAACCATGAATTATTGTCCAGTTTACCATGCCCTGGCAATCAAATGATCGCCAAAGCTTTTTGACCTATATTTAGAGAGAACAAATAAACAAACAAAAACCCAGTCCAAGGTGCTAAGGAGGGGGATTGTAAGGGTAACAGGGGAGATGGGTTGGAGGTGGAATTGGGAGATGGGGGAAGGTGGAGCATGTACGTAGACAACATACTCAAAATGAACAAAGAAAGATGCCTGAAGATGATTACTCACAATTTAGTTGATTTGTTGTCGTATTTGGCCGCCAGGAACATAAACTCATGGATAAAGCGCTCACAGAGCGCATACTTGTAGCTGACATTGGACATCATGCTGAGCCACACCGGTTCTCGCAGACGAGGGCCCATGTACAGGTCATGCATGGCATTACGGAATGTGTCCAAAGCCTGACACAGAGGAAGAGTTCCAGGTCTGCTTATCAGCATGAACAGAATGTCAGTCATCCTACATACTGGATTTTCTTTATGTAAAAGATAGTACATTATGCAAGCTACATATGAAAACAAACATCAGTCATCCCAAGGTTGCTTTTGTCAAGAGACAGCACAATTTTCCAGAATAAAATGAAACTGAAGAAGCCAATTCATGCCACACTTTCAGCGCAAGAGGGTACATTTGGAATGCAGGTGATCAAAACAGTTCATCCTTGGTTTACTAGGATAGGGAAGACTGATTGATGGTGCCTTTGATTCTAAAATTGAGATGTACTCTCATTTGTAATAAATCTAATTAATATCATGTATTTACATGCAGAATAAGTATGCACACATACACATGCCTATCTGCCTAGTCATACAGTTCACTCATAGAGACTGTACACACAGGATGCCAGCCCTAGGGTCAAGCAAAACAAAAAAACATGGATTGTGTAAGAAAAAACCTCGAGATGCTTATTCAGTCAGTTGAATTCAAATAATTCATTTTACTTTTTTCATATTGATATTCTGTTGTTGTTTTTTTCAAGCTCCACTTTATGCAATACGAAATTAAACAGAAACCCACCTCAAATATAGAAGGAACCATGTTCTTTCCAGTGAAGAATGCTCTTTCAACAGAGCTTCGCAGGCCTTCCACGTGGCCCTCAATCAATGCCATGTGAGAGAAGAAAAAACTCTGGAAAATCCTGCACAAAGAGTTTCGATCAATTTTCAGTCACAAGATAAAAATAACTTATAAACAGGAAAATCGGTAGCTGTATTCTGTCATTGAAATACTAAATACCTACATTTCTTGCCAAGTAAGCACACTCAACATTTTATCTGACATACACAACAATGCCATAAATTCATGTGTTGAGCCTCCCATGAAATACTCTTCTATGCTTCTCGTACTGTTGGTCATGGTGCCATGAAAGTCTTCTGCACAGACAATAATGAAAGCAATGCCAGGCTTAATGTTTTTGTTTTGTTTTTTTATCACTATTATATCCTGATCAGTTAGTCTAGCCATCTAACATCTATCTATCACCATCTGCATCTCTTCTAATCACTTTGACTTTAGTTGATTATCCTCACCCATACTCTCTTCTTTGCGTAAAAGTCTCATTTCATTATTTAATAACTTGCATGGCACTAAACATGGCAACCCGGCAATCAGAAGAAGTAGCCTCGGTGATAACAATAATCCAGAGGCTGAATGACCAGTTGTTTGGATCAGCTTGCACATGCTTTTGGTGAAGATTTAATTTTTCCAAAAATCTTTAAAAAGAATGAAATATTTTTTTTATGTCCCAGTCTTTTTTTTTTCAAACAATTTTTTTTTCCAGCTGCCAACTTTCACCCAAGAATTATGCACACACCTGTACTCCTCAGAGTCTTTTCCCTCCTGGAAGCTTTTGCCATCGCTTGTACTGAACAGAATGCCGATAGCAAGTTTGATCTGTTTCTTCTTCCGCATCTGAGAGTTCTGCAAAATCAATACACTGGATGATTAACATAACATTCCAGTTTCCCATCTCAGCTCCCTGTCGTGTTCTTAACACTGAATTTTAGATTCATGTAAACAAAAAGTGTCTATGTAATCACTCTGTCCACATGTCAGTGGTAAACTTGGACCTTTCTTGATAATAACAGACACTAGCATAATGAAAATTGGCAGAGAAGTAAGTAAAACACATCTAGTCATTCCATGCAGGGACAGAGTTTCACAAACTTTTATCCACAACTTTTAACAAGTGAAAATCAGCCTTCTTCTAAAGCATAGAGGCAAAAATTCATGTAAAAAACACACATATGAAACTAGATTTGGTATTACTACCTTGTGTTCAGGGGTTTGGCATAGATTTAAAACATAAGCAAAAACACACAAAGGATACAGCACCAAGCATTACTCTACTTCCATGACATACAAAAAGTCACTGCTTTCATCAATAGGACCAGACCATATACAGTCATTGCTTTAAAGACAAACTAAAGCATCATAACATAACCAAAAGGACATTACTCTCAATTCATTAGAAAAAAAGGACATTATTTTCAGCCAAGGATTATATATGAGAGAAACAGAAGGACAGTACTGAAACAAACAATAAAAGGACACAGTATACAGCTTGCGACAAACTACAATACCAGTCACCATCCTCTGTACATTCAAAACTCACCTCCATGCTATTGAGGGTTTCCTGAGAATCCCAGCGCCTTTGGAGTGATGTTGTCTGAGAGCGCATCCAGCGTCTATGAAGACTGTTGTAACTGTTGGTACTGTTGTTGCTTGGTGATGGGAAAAGGGACTGGAAGCTGCCACTTGATGTTACTGAAATGACACAGAACTACATAGCAACACTTCACTTCTAAGTCGGACTAAAATAAAAGTCAATTCTTTTAAGTTCTTTTTAGAGTAAGTATACAAGTGTTTTCCTGAGAGAAAGAGAGAGTGTGCTTGTGCTGTAAGTGCGCTGCATTGCACATCTGCCTGGGTGACAGCATTAATGAACTGTGCATATGATTTCTTTTTTCTACTTGGTTTTAGACCTACACAGACACAAACAGCACCATCTGGCATTTCAATTAAAACAAAACATTTTCAACTAAACACACACACTGAGCATCATTCCATCTCCCACAATAATGGTATCAATCTTTGTTTGAGTTAACTAAATTACATTCCTCTAAACCTGAAAACTTGAGCTGTGCAGCTATTCTAGGAGAAAAAAAAAAGAGTATAGTGAAAGACTTTCACACCGACTTCTAGACAGTAACTTTCTTCGCAAACTCACAGGAATACAGTCCGCTGTCCTCATCACAACTGTCTACGAAGCTCTCTCGCACAAAGGGAACATCCATAGGTATGCTCGTCACTGGAAAATAATGAAAGAAAAATATTAAATACAAACTCAAAATGTTACAGTATACCAATACAACAAAAATCTACTAACAGCCACTAAAGTCAAGAAAATATAATTACTATGTAGATTAGCTTGTGCAAAAACAGACTAAAATATAATCATAATCAACATCAACAAATACACAGAATGCCTGTACACTGTAATAACCAGAAAAAGTATAGGTCTGTTATTCAGTGCGTTTTCCCCACACTGAGATTACCAGCAAATTATTTTTGTTCATTCAGAATCCCCCAGTTTTCCTTCTATCACTTTTTCTATAACTTTCCATCATAACTTCTTTCTCTATCTGTTTCACATACATACACATGCAATACACCACAATCATACACAGTGACACATATGGACACTATGCATCGCAAGCGTTTATATACACACACACATACAAACAAAATCACTCACCATTACTACTTTTCACTTTGCGAACCGGTGTAGAAATATCTCCAAAATGGTCAGCATAAGAACTGGACAGACTGCTAGGTGTTGAATCGGAATCAGTGTCAACACTGAAATGTTCGTAAAATATTTGCTGTAATTTGCATGCGTTCATACAAATGTCTGCCAATTTGTAAAAAAGATAGTGTAGCCTTGTGACACATGCACACATGCACACACACACACACACAACACACACATGCACACACACACAACACACACACACACCACACACACAAAACCACACACACACACACACACACACACAACACACACACCACTACTAATTTTCTCTATTTTCATGAAAAAGCAATTCAACCTCTATGCCAAACAAATTAAGAAAAAGAAAAAAAACAGACCTATCTATTAAGTACTTTAAGTAAACCCTGATTAGAATGTCATCTTTATACAGAAAACAAATCTGGCTTGTTTCTAAGTCTCTAAGCAAAGCATTAGCAAACTTACTGAAAAAAACACAAACTTGAACACACACACACACACACACATACACACACACACACGCACACGTACCATGCACACACAAACTTGTGGGAGCACAAAAACATAATCTCACCTGGCAGAATCTGGTTTGGGTTTGTCAGGGTAAAACACCTTTGTCACAACCAGCTGAGGAGGACATCTGTGGAACAGATTCTATTGTTCAACAGCTGTATGTAAATAATCCATGAATCCAGGACACCCTCATAGATGCAACATTTCAATTCTCACTCACTCATTCACACACACGTGCGCACATGCATGCGTGCACAGACACACACATAAATGCACACACACACACACACATGCATGCGTGCGCACACATGCATGCACGGGTGCACACATGTATGCACACACACATACACACACACACGCACACACACACACACACACACACACACACCACACACACACACACGTATGCATGCAGCCACACATACATAAAAATGCACACATTCACTCACATAGCAGTCATACATGCTTTCCAAAATACTATTGACAACAAATGAGTGTGTCCTCCGACAAACACTTTCTTCCTGTCAAACTACCTGATATGATGAACTTTAAGTGTGGATCCTTTGTACGCCATTGCTACAGCACCAAACATCATCTCTTCCAGCAGTTTGACATCACTCCCCATTTTCTGAAACTGCACACACACACATACACACACACATACACATGCATGAGAAATACACAAATAAATGCTATCAAAATGACATATTTAACACCACAGCCGTGATCAAAGTGAGATAAAGTCTGGCTCCTCTGCAGAACTTCTTTATGTCTCACATACTGGGACTTAGCTCATTGACTGAGATGATTTCAAATGGCCCTTTTATCATCAAAATTTTACATTGTGTCCAGAGTTCTACAGCTTGTGCAAGGACAATTCTGTAGAGGTGAGGAAGCGTGGTCTTTCTGCACAAGTCAACCTAAATTAATAATGGGGCCCATTATGATAGTTCATTTTTGTGTTTATTCCCTTTCCCTCAATTTCTTTTTGTGGCATCTTTCGTTTTCAGCAACTTGGTCACAATGATTTTCATGTCCGGAACATTGATTTTTGTCAAGGTGAGTTGGAAACAGAAAAATTCAAATTTGATATCAACACTCGCAAAAAAAAAAGAAAAGAATGAAACATTAACCTGTTGGCTATGTTATCTAAGATGTGTGCACAGTTCAAATCTTCATTTAAAGCAACAACAGTGAAATTAAAAATACCTAACAAATATGATGATCAAAATTAAGGCCACAAAAAACATGTTTTGTCAGAGATCAGCATGAGAGAAAAAAACAACAGAAGCTAGGAACAGTCAAGAGAAGGGTACCAATTGTTTTAGAAAAAAAAAGTTTTTTAAAAAGGCCCAACTTTTATTATGGTTTCAGCCGAAAGGCCATTTGAGGGGAAAAAAAAAATCCAAGCTATGTGTACATTTCATCAAAGTAAACACTATGCAGCTAGTTTGTAATCAATTGCGCTATCAGCTTGTCACATGCTAAACACACGCTGCACAAAGGTCACAGTCCACTTTGACCAAAACTGAACTTTGCGCATGCACTCTCACTGCAAACGCTCATAAAGCTTATCACATGCTAACTGCACGGTGCACATATGGACCTCAGTTCATCCTCTCACTTGACCTATAACTGTATAAGTACAATTTATCATTGCTGTTCACAGAGCACATGATCTCTTTTATAGAGCAAGCTGCCGCGACTGGAGTGCAATTTCAAGGATACGAACATTCCACTTCCCTACAGACGTTAGCTCAAGAGGCTTATTGTCCAAAATAATCAACTGACTTATGCACTGCCATATACTTTCTTCACTATGTATCTTGTGCATGACTCTTTCTCTCTTTAACTGTAATACATTGGGACAGCAGCAGCAATACAATCATCACAGTAAGAACCAGAGAAGATCTAATAAAACAGATTAAGAAATGAGAATGAATGAATGTTTTAAAATTTTAAAAAAAGACAAAAACCAAGCTATGAACGGACAGATATACGGGCAAGTAAATAATGAAGAGTTATCAATAACATACACATACACGTGCATGCATGCCCGCACGCACGTACGCACACACGCATGCACACACACACACACACACTGACAATCATTCAACATTTGTATGGAAAATGAACAAATCTGCATTTCTCTTTCCTTTTTCCCTATCCAATGCATTTCTTTTGGCATTGTGTGCATTTCTGACAACAGTTTAGTTGATTCACATCATTCAGGGTTTAAGTAAATTTAGAACTGATGGGTCTACAGCTGATTGGTTCGTTCATTGGTCCCGACTGATTTGCTAACTGACAAAGATACTGACTGCCACACTTTGTATTTCTTATGGCAAGTTTCCACACATACCTATCAAACATCTCACCTGATATTTTGGTTCAGGTTTAGAGGAGGCAACCGCTCCATTTCCTCCATCTTTGGTATTCTTATTTCCAGGGACTAGTCTGCAAGCAGACTTGAACCCTTTCTTCTGAAAAAGAATAAAGATAACAATAATCAATAAAAACAATAGTAACAATTCTCCATAAAATCATCTTCTGCAAAGACTAACATGGAAATCTTTACATAATAATCAACTCCATCTTAGTCTAGTTAGCCAGCTCATATTAATCCTTTCCACTTCAGATGAAATGGAACCCCAGCAATATTCAGTTCCAGATGATTTTACTGTCACTCCTTTTAACTGCTTGTCACCTAATCATTTCTGAAGTTATTATCTCACTCCTTAGTATAGACTAACACAAAATGTTTTAGTTTTAAGTCTATGTTGTGTTTCTCTCTTCTTCCCGCAATTAAAAAAAAAACTATCAATCTTTAATCAATTTTCAGATACCAACATGGGGGAAAGAGAGTTTAATTGCCACATAGCAAGTCATGGTCATTTTAAGATTCTCCTGAATGAAACCAGCAAAAAATCAAAAGCAGGAACTTTGGAAGGTGGGGAGCCCAGGGGGTAAATCCTTCTGAAACTTAAGCGTTTCTGCACCTCTGACAGCTATAATCTGGACATTTTGTAGCAGCTTATTTCCTTTTTACCTAGTAATCCACAAGATCACCACTGTTGCAACATGACAGTATCAGAGAACAGAATACAGTGGAGTTCACTGAACACAAGTTGCTGGGAGCACAAGATGCTTGGGGTTGGACAAATTAGTTCTAGTTAACCGAATTTAGTCATTACCAGTAATGCAACCTTAGACAACAGTCAGTTCTTATAAATGCAAGAAATAGTTTGTATCAACCAGAATTTAGTGCCCTGACTCAAACTGTAGTAAGTTTTGTGAAAAAATGTCCATGATCTTTCATGGAACTGGTGGAAGGGGCCACATAGCTGAACTAAACACAAGTATTCCTATGTATTAATGAAACATCAGCTTGTTAAAACTTGAAACATCTTAAAAATCTTTCTTAAGATCACTTCAATCATCTTCAGTCATGCAAACGAATATAACAAAAAGCAATACAAGAAATAGCTATATAACATACAAATAAAATATTGTGAACAGTATCTATCAACACAATCAAATGCAAGTCGAAAAGCAATTGTAACTCTTATGTCTGTAGGTGTGTATGGCAAGACTAGAGGTGGAAGAAGGAGGAGAGGTGGAGATGATCGGATTGGCAGGAGGGGGGGGGAGGGGTGGAAAACAGGTTGGAAGGGTGAAAGGGAAGGGGTATACAGAGGGAGGAGGGGGTAGAGAAGCATAGAAGCTGTGGGTGGGGAATCATATAGGTGGAAGTAGAGAGTACTATGAAGAAGGGAGGATGGAAACAGGAAAAGAGACTTGACAGGAGGGACAGGGGAGAGTAATAAGAAGAAGTCCTGAGGAAACAGAAGAATCACCCATATATATGTTGAAATGTGTAAGCTTACATGCATTCTATATCAGAAAACAGCAAAAGCTCTCAAATTTCTTACCTGCTCAAGTTGCGTATCATCTATCCTCCTGATGGCATTGGAGTCAAAGTAGGGAACACGCCCCTTTTCTGTATCAGCGATGATCAGAAGTCGGATCTTACTTTTGTCAAGTTGTGGTCTACACTGGCTCCTGAACAACATTTTTGTCACAAAATTTAATAAACTGAATCTTGATATAATCAACTTCAAATAACTCAATACAAAACATATATCTTAATATACAAATAGATTAAAAAAAAAAAAATTTACATGAATGTAGCACAGTAGGCATAAAACACTCCAATCAGCCAGACGAAACATGAAAACTTCATCTGTTAAGT
Source organism: Conus canariensis (assembly GCA_033310375.1). Lineage (NCBI taxonomy): Eukaryota > Metazoa > Mollusca > Gastropoda > Neogastropoda > Conidae > Conus > Conus canariensis. The sequence goes on from CM065714.1 coordinate 34,297,596, forward strand.
GTTTATCATGTAATCTGTGTATATCTGTTCATCTGCATTTTGATCCATAGAATTTCTTTGATGACACATTTCTGACAATCAGAAACACTCCCATTCAATCAACACTTTTGTTTGCTAAGCTGTGTACCTAAGCCACTTTGTTGCCAAGTGCACAGGTAAATGTATTGACCTAGCTGAGCAAAAGGATTGTTTTTGCTATGACATTTATCACAAATTTGTTGGTACTGCCCATCAGAATGTCTGCTACACAGTGATCAACATTTTTGTTCTAATCTGAATCAAAACAATATTCTCACCATGCATCAGTCAGCAAGAGGAATACAGACATGACCTCTTTTCCCATCTCTCCTTACTTCACAAGGCATTACATCCCTCACCCCCTCCCCTCCATTCTCCTTCGCTTTCTTTGCCATCTGGACAAAAACTAAATTCCTCTACCGATACAGGTGTGAGAAAGAGAGGTAATACAGTCATCATAACACTACAATTTCAGAATTACATTGTTATGCAAAATGTTCCTTACAATTATCTTAAAACTGTTAATGGGCTTTAACAAAAAAAAAAGAAAAAAAAGAAAGAAAAACAAGTAAAATAATCCTCAAAAGAAAGTTTGCTTCATTTCAGGCCTTAACTTTGTTAGTCCTAATCACGCATCACTGCAATCATCAAGGAACTAAAATGAAGCAAGCACCCTTCTAGGTTGTTCTCCCAGTTCCGCACTTTTTTTTTTCTTATATATAGTTGTTTCTCTCAACTTCAAACCAAGCTGTTACTATTCTTTTTCAATCCTCCTTAATTTCTTCTTATTGTAAATATTAATGTTTATGCGGAAACTGTGAAAGAACACTTTACTCACTTTTAACTCAATACAGTTTTTCAAAGCCCCTAATTCTGTAGATCTACCTGTCCTAAAGCTGTTCCACAGAAAGGGAGACTATTCCTACAAGCCATCTTCAAGATTTTCATAAATGTTTATTTAATTACATGAGAACTGGTTTCAGATATTCAGAAAATCTTAAATAACACCATAATCAGCTATCAACATTTTTGGTAAAATTTATGCCTACATACACTTGTGTTCAGGAAGCCCAGTTGGATGCTTAAAATACCACGTACAGCCTTTTATCACCCACAGCTGTGTTCATGTTGTACTCGAAGACAAAGCTACACAATTCCTCCCCTTCTTTTTACATTCAGATGAACCTGAATACTATGTCATATCAGTAGCAATCCTTCAAGTCTCACACATGTGGAAAACAACGCACTCACTGCATGACTACTTACTTGTACATAAAAACAAATTTCTCTATGATTCTTTTTTTTAAAAATACACTTTCATACTGCTGGAGTTACAGTCTAATCAAAGTGGAACTCTTCCATCTGAATTGCAAAATGTTAATACAATGTTACCCCCTAATACACTGTACATACCAGGTTTATAAAATTATTTTTCATGCATTTCAAGTATACTTTGCGCCAACTTTACTGCCTTATTTTATACCCTCTTCCTTATGACCAGTTCATAATTTTGTGGCCTCTAATACAGAGTTTCCCCCCTTACCGTCTTTGACAGTCCAGCAACATTTTGTCATTTCATTTGATCTTGACAATTTTGCTGGAGAACGTTTGTGTATTATTCTTTTACACCCAACCAACTTACAACTTTTTGTCCATTTTTGTTTGTTTGTTTTTGTTTTTGGGGGGAAGGGGGTGAGGGAAAGGGGTTTCACTTACCTGATTATGCCAAAACCTTATAAACCTGTGGCGTAGCAAAATTTTACATATTATCAGAAAAATCCTCCTCCCCCTCTGCCCTCCTTCATAATATTTAATTGTAATATGTATCAAAGTTATATATGCACACACCAAAATAATTGTGCTTACAGTAACACCAAACATTAAACTCAGTGATTAAAAAAAAAACAACAACATATTACTGAGAATGAACTGGCTGCCATTCAATCTTCCATATATGACCTCAAGCCTTTAAAGCTAATTTTCATACTATTTCAAATTGCTTCCCTTGGCTGCTCCAACAAAATAATCCACAGTCTTTTGCAGTTGCAGTCAATGTCAATGTTTCCTGCGTTTGAGTAAAGAACACAGCAGTGATTTCCCACCATTTCTCTAGAAATGCAATAAATATGCAATGAAAACAAACATTTTTATGGAAATACCTACACACAAACTAATCATGTTTGACTAATGGTAAATAAAGACAAAAAAAAATTAACACTATGGAGTATCATTACGGACTGTCAGCTATAACAAGTACCAGCCATCACAAAAGGTTTAAGAGCAAGAAACCGTTCAGCCAACACACCTACCATTGTTTTCTGTCCATGCTACATCAATAACAATGCTATATGGGAAGTGATTGCATTCTTGGGTCAATAGTCCAGACAGTTGTTAAAAATTACAGTTGCACTGGATTTTCTTTTCTTTTTTTTTTAAGTAATCTACAACCTGAAGTTTTTAAAAAATCAATAACTGTATTGAACATACAAGGAATTAAATCAAAGATAGAGAAAAAAAAATGTTGCTGTTGTAGTGTATACTGTCACTGCACTTGATCACTTGAATAATTCTTTCGTTTACTTTTTGTCTGAGATAAGTGATTTTTTTTACTCATGCTATTGTCTGTTTGGGATAAGTGATTTTTTTTTACTCATATTTTCATTTTCAAATTTGCATACCTCTGCTCATTTTATTTTCATTGTTGTTATACTAAAAAGAATGCAAATATAAATCTTGTCACTACTTTATACATGATTCCATGATTAAGTATATGATTAAAATAATGAAATAATACTTACTCATTTTCATTGTGAAACTGATGCAAAATAAACTTTTCTGTGGTTTTGAATCTGGACACACTTGAATGATTGCTATGAATCGACAAAATCCCCATCATTGTGTCGGTCCACATCCGTGGGATCGCTAATCTGAAATCGACAAGTCTACATTGCTGACTTCTGAGACCTGAGGTGTCATGCACTTCTGATCATCCATCTCATGTGACTTGTAATTGTCAACATAAGTCACAAGACCTATGTCTCATCGGTCTTGGGTTGCCTCCCCTGTTCATGATACGTTCTTGTCAATCTGTCGGTATCGCGGAACAATTTGGCCTAAACACGAATCATAAGTCTCTTACTAAAACAAATCAGCCGATAACACAGGCGAGAGCGGTCAACTGGAGTCAAGTTCCTGATACCATTCACACAATCGTTATCTGGGGCTGGTCACAAGACCAACATCAAACACTGTTCGACTCACATGACTCAAGAGCACGAGACCCAAGCCATTTCAGACGACGCAGTGGCCTGCTTCTTCGATAGTCATCTGCTTCACTGATACAAAATCAAGAGCGGTTTTCTTACCCATTTGGTGATTCTTCTCTTCCGTAGCATGATAAATTGTACTGTTTGGCGTTCCTCCGGTTCTGAAACAGACGTTGGAGGAGAGCCATATTTCCATTTCGGGGATTCTACAGTCTTGCAGGCTGGCGTCACATGATACCAACAGAAGCACAAGGTACTTGATAGCTTCCCTCTGATTGGCTGCCTGGAATTTTTACGTCCGTTCTGATTGGCATATGCTCAGACCCCATTTCTATGAATAACGACGTTATTTCCAGTGTGTTCGTAGATTCGAATTGTATGCAAGCTGTGACAGCGAGCATTGTATGTGTATGCGTCCGCGTCACCAATTGTGGAACAGGCTGAATAACGCAGTAAACATTTTGACACGCCATGGGAAACCACTTTCTTCAAAATACGTCTGTGTGTAACTATGACAGTACGAGAGTGCTCTTAAAACCCGTAGTCTTCTAACGACCAAGCACGTGCAACATGTCACCTGTTGTCTCCCTCCCCCCCCCCTCTCTCTCTCTCTCTCTCTCTCTCTCTCTCTCACGCGCGCGCGCGCGCGCTGACTAACAAATACTCGTGCGTGAATACAGAAGTTATTTCCATTATTGTCTCAAAGAACACTCTTGATTCAGTTCTAGATGATTTCAGCAAGTGCGCACAACACACTCACACACACACACACACACACACACACACACACCGCGCGCGCGCGCGCGCGCGCGCATTATTATTTGTATGTAGCCTACATCACGGCGGATATCTAGAATAATATGACCGACGGATCAGGATCGCAGAGAGTTTGACCAAATGAACAGGCCTACGACAAAAAGTATGTCTACGAAGGGGGTGTGGTGGGGGGGTAGGCCTACTCTCATACTCTTGCTGCCTGCACTCGTTTATCGGTGTACGGAAACGTGTTATCAAGGACG
>CM065714.1:34311898-34317145 GCA_033310375.1 Conus canariensis
AAGAAAATACCGTACTTGTTGATAAATTCGACTGAAAGACATGTGCTGATTGATCAGGACGGTCCAAAGTCCTTGACAAAGACAATCTCCGGAGATACTTCTTTCTTTCATTCTTTTTTTCTTTAGTTGCCCGATGACACCCAGAAGACCTGGGAAGCCTGTATAGTGAACTCATGTTGATGCTAAGATTACTCCACAGGAGGACGGACAATATGTCCAAACGGGAGTGGCCCCACGGTTCACCACGGATGTCTTGAACATGTCAAAACAGTCAACGTGATGTGCGGATCCTCCAAGAGCACAAACAATGGTCAGATTTCATCACGGGTCATCACAGAACCAACTACGGATGATCAGGGACGACCATGGACCGCAGCACCATGGCTCACCAGGATCTGGAATCATGGCAGTGTCACTAGGGTCTGCAGTGTGCACATTTCTGCTGGCATTTCGCTACTTCTGAAGCTAGAAACTTCGCTGCAGTCATTCGTCGCTACTGATTACGAAAACAACGCTGTCAGGTGTTAAGAGTCTGCCACTTTTTATCTTTCTTTCTATATCTCTTCCGTAAATTTAACTCTCTCTCTCTCTCTCTCTCTCCTCTTCTCTCTCCTCTCTCTCTCTCTCTCTCTCTCTCTCTCTCTCTCTCTCTCTCCCTTCAAGAAATCGTAGGCTACTTATCCATACATCTTACTGTCTGTATGATCACATTTATTTAAAACCGATATGAAAAAAAGGGGGAAACATTACAAGAAAAAAAATTACGATGCTCTAGAAATATTTCACTTAGCCGAGTCACCCACCCCTCATGTTTATTAACTTCATGTGTGTTGTTGATTGCACCGCTGACAGACCTTTTGTAAAGTCACACTGGATCAGTTGCAGTCTAGACCAGGCTTACATGCAACTTGATCTTCCTAAGCACTTGTTGTGAAAAGAAAGAAAAAAATTAACCATGGAAATTGTAGTCCTAGACTAAATAAATAAATAAATAAATACTGCATAGGATATTGTGGACGAAACTACGTGTCATGACTTGTTGGTAGAGGAGTTCAATGATGATCATGTTGTGAAACTTTCGACTGCGCGGCAGCTAGCCATCGTATGGTATAGTATTGTTATAATTTAGTTTTGATGTCCACGCACTCTTTCGGTAACATGACAGATGGAGAGAATCATTTCAAGAGGGAGAGAGGAAGGGGAGGAGAAGGGGGGGGGGGGGGGCTATCTAGCTCTATACAACACTTTCAAAACGGGCAGCAAAGATGCCAATATATTCATGATGGGCACCTGGAATTCAAAACCGCGGCAACCTTTACCTGCAATATCACGTTTCACCTGTTTTGTTGTTCTTGTTTTTTGTTTGTTTGTTTGTTTGTATGTTTGCTTGTTTTTTGCGCTATACATATGTGCGTGCTTCTTCGATCTGATAGACAATTAACATTATAATGGTGAACAATTAAGCAGTGGGGGAAACAAGTGCAGGCTAACAATTCTTCAGTCATCATAGTAATGACTTGGCAAAGATTTGAACGTTTAGAAAGAAAGGAAAGAAAACAGAATTGAAGATGAAGAAAATGGGGGGGGGGGGACAACATTGTCACACACACACACAAATACACACACGTACGCATGCACGCACGCACGCATGCGCGCGGACACACACACACACACACACACACACACACACACACACACACACACACACACACGCACGCGCGCGTGCGCGCGCTCGGAGAACGGAAGTAGGGGTGAAAAGGGAGGGCAGGGTTTGATAAACAGATAAAGATAAATACATGCATACAGACAGATAGATAGATAGATGCACACTCGCTACATACATACATATACATACATACATATGTGTAGATTTGTAGATTATATATATATATATATAATATAATATATAAGAGAGAGAGAGAGAGAGAGAGAGAGAGAGAGAGAGAGAGAGAGAGAGAGAGAATATGTCTGGGGCAAGCCCTGCAGGCGCAGGATCGTTATTGCTGTAAATTATTCCTTTTTCGGTGTTATTAAGGGTGTTTTCGCGCGCACATGTGTTTGCCTGTGGAGAGAAGTAGGCGGACTTAAAAGGCAAGAAAGGAGCCCGATACACCCCCACCCCCTCCTCACCACAACGGCTGTGACATAATCACGCCTTGCAAGACGCCAAGGCTCCATCCGTTTGCACTTGTATCGGTTTCCTTTATCTTCTGTCTGTCGTGTGTGGTGTCAGGATGGTGTGCGTGTCTCACAAAAATAACTTTCTTAACATGTGGTCACCCCTCTTCCACTCTTCCAAAGCATGTTTCTACAGTCTCATTGTTTACAGTATTACATGTGCTCAGATCAGTAAGTCAGTATTATTTAGGGACGGCTTTCACGGTTCTTGATGTGACTGCTCTGTATGTTATGGACATGGCATGAAAATGCTCACCTTGCAATTGTCCCATCTATTTCATGCGCCCGGCACGCACGCGCGCACAAACACGCACGCACGCACACCACACACACACACACACACACACACACACACACACACACAAGGAGCAGAGGTAGGGGGGGGGGGGTATGAAAATGGGAGTGTACGGTGTGACCGTTTAAAAGGTGGGTAAGATTTTACGTGCACATGAAACCCGCAAGTGAAGACAGGCGATAGAACACGCGTAGAACTAAAAATGAGCTCGCTGAAGCAAACGAAAACTATATCCACAAGAACAGCCGGTATTATTGACCTAAGTGTTTTGAATCCCTTTTACTGCTCGAGGTTATTCCAGCTATTATGAGCTCTGCACAACCATCTGATGTTTTTATTGATCCTGCGAATCAACACTTACAGTAGCGTGTTTTCTTGTGTATTCTTTTTTTTTTTTTTTTCCCCTGGCACTTTTGTTGGCCTACGTTTCAGCGTAGTTTAAGATTTAGCCGACAACCGCATCAGAACAACGCTCCTTCTTCCTTGTGTGTGTGTGTGTGTGTGTGTGTGTGTGTGTGTGTGTGTGTGGAGAGAGAGAGAGAGAGGAGAGAGAGAGAGAGAGAGAGGGAGACACACACACACACACACACACACACACACACACACTTACAGAGTTGAGTTTCTGTCTTGGGACGGCAGACGGTCCGTGCATGACATTTAGTGCTGGTGTGGCACAAGCTTACCTGTATTGATCGTGTTATACAATATGTAGTATAACAAACGGCTGTAAATAACTTTATTTGGGATTGATGTCATTGTCACTAGGCGTGTCTTCGGTCCCCCATCCCCCAACCCTCCCGCTTTCCCTCGGCGTCCTTCAAAAAGTCAATGGCGCTTTATATGGCTGCGACATTAACTGTCAATAATGTAGCACGTTTACAATCTTCGGTTCTGGACTTGACTCTTCGCGCACACTTGAACACGCTTGTTTACCTCTCTCTCGTGCACACGTAGGCAAGTGCACGCGCACTGACTCTGTCTGTCTGTCTGTCTGTCTCTAGTCATGCTAAGTTAGTTGCTAGTCACTCTTAGTCCCTCGGCGGGGCAAGGGCCGGATGCAAAAAAAAGCACATATTTGCTTATCTGTTACCCTTGAAAATAAAGATCATCATCATCATCATTATCTCTCTTCTCTCTCTCTCTCTCTCTCTCTCTCTCTCTCTCTCTCGTGCACACGTAGACAAGTGCGCGCGCACTCTCTCTGTCTCTATCTGTCTGTCTCTCTCTCTAGCACAAAAGCACGCATAAAGATAAATCATCGATTCAAACTTCGAATACTGCAAGGAAATGTGCCATGACTCGAGGTGTTCGCATATCAATGTTGGAACTGTTCCCAAAAGGTGAACATATCGCCAGCGGCGCCATCTCTCCATCTTCTTCTGGGATGTGATGAAATCATTGGCTCGTCCAAATCTGCCCTAGTGGGCGACACACAAACCCCGACCAGACTGATTTAGTCCTCATCGTTCCCACTGGAACTTTGGCTCTTCATGGAGATCTCCAGAGTAATCGATATTGGAGCCTCCCCCCCCCCCCCCCCCCCCCCCCCCCCCATGACATTCTGGCTATTTTCAGCTCGTTTTCCAGGTCCTTCGTTATGTTGTTACTGGCTTTCCTCTTTTTCATGAGGACTCAGGTTCAGTGCATGTCGTGCGATGTTGTTTGGACCTCACGCGTTATGTTAGTGTCCCTTACTGGTCTCTGGTTGGTTCTGCGCTAAAGTTTTTCATTGATGATTTTTCGATCCATCTGATACGAATTATCTGTGGTTGGCATGCATTGATAGCTTGTGTTCCAGCTCTTTGGCGAGTCTCCATATCTCTGAGCCGTATACATTAGAACAGACTTAACTCTGGAATCGACCATTTTCACGGAAATGGAGAGGCAAATGTTTGTAGTCCTCCAGATGGACTTGCTCGGTGATCCTGGCCTTTATGTCTTCGTAAGTACCTCCTGTCTTATTGACGATACTCTCGAGATGGGTAAACTTGCTGGCATGTTTTAGAGCTTGTTCTTTGAGGCAGACTGGTGATGTCTGACCCGTGCTGGTTCTCATGGCCTTGGTCTTCTCGGCATTTACTTCCAGACCTGAATTCATCACTTTTGGTAACCGGAGGTTTCCTATCTTCTCTTGCACGTGCTGAGAGGAATGTGACAGCAGGCTAATATTGTCTGCAAAGTCAAGGTCTCAAACTTCTGTGTTGCAGTCCATTGGATCCAGTGCAGTTGGTTCACTATTCTTGATCCAGTATGTCACCAGAGAGAAAACCAGGGGTGACAGCAGCTTCCTTGTCAGACTCCTGCACCAATGCCGAAAGGCTGTGACACGCTTGAGTTGTGAATGACACGACTGATTATATTTTCATAGAGTTGCAGTGTTTATCTGCGGATGCTTCGCAGGTACTCCGTGATGTCGTCTTATTTTCCAGGCCGCAACAGCTACACGCACAGTGTCATGGGCTCTCTTGAAGTCCATAAAATGTAGATATTTGGGGGGGGGGGGGGGGGGGGGGGGGGGGGGGGGGGGGGGGGGGGGGGGGGGGGGAGGGCTGGCGCCACTCCGGGGATTGGTCGATGATGGTACGCCGTGTGGCTCTATGATCTGAGCATGATCTCCATGCCTGACACCCCGCTTGCTGTTTTCTTATTTGTGTCCTCTGGTGCACGGACTCTTGAGATTATTTTTGTGAAAATCTTGCTGGGTAGGGTCAGCAGCTCTATTGTTATTCTCCAGTTCTTACAGTCGCTAAAATTCCCTTTCTTGGAAAGGCGGA
>CM065714.1:34317245-34349745 GCA_033310375.1 Conus canariensis
TTTGTCTTATTATTTGAAAACCACAAGCACAAAAAAAGTTTTAATTTACACCAAAGTCAAGATTCAAACAGTCGACGTTTACCCCTAGATTCTAATATTGGAAACCAAGGGAAGTTATTGTTCACACTGAAGTATATTGCTGTTGACCATGACACGAAGTCAACCTCGTTTAGAACAGACTTGAGAACTTTCAGCGGCATGCCATTATGTCCAGTTTGATCCTGGTCAGGCACAACATTCTTAAGAAATATGAGCAAATGCCACAAATGTTTCTCTGGCCTTGAACTACAGTCAAGCTGGTATTAAAAAAAAACCCAACTGAATGCTTTTTTTGCCACTGATTAAAAAAGCATCAAAACTGGCTGAAAAGTTTACAAAATACTGCCATCCACAAACATAAATGTATATGACATCTTCCATTATAATCCTTTTGAAGATCTGAAGGACAAAAGAAAAAAAGAACAGAAAAGCAAAAAGGAAAGGAAACATGCATTCGAACATTCATTTCATACATCAAAATCATGTACAAGTATACATAGTCTTGATACATTTCTGATGGAATGAAAAGTCTTATTTAATTAAAGATCAAAACAAAATCGACCAAAAATGATCGAACAGGCCTTGATACAATCATGCAAACCTCATTACACCACAACCATGATGAACACATCCCCTGGAAAAAGAATGATGAGAAAAAAAAGATAAAAATATATGAAACTTTACCCTCTGAACTGAGAGCAGTCCCACTGAAAACAGCCAACCTCATAAATGACATTTCAGTTATTCAATACATTGTTTACTTTGCAACAGAAGTTTGTTAGTCTTTCACAGCAGTTCTACAATGTAGTTGACAGTGGTACATACATTTCAAAACTTTCTGGTCAGCGAGTACCGAAAAACATTTGAGAAAAGTTAAACAAAAATACATGAAAAGATTTAAGTGAAGCATTTTACAGGATTTTGGGAAGATGCATGCCAATGTTTTTGATTATCATCAAGCAATTAATCAAAAAAAAAAAAAAAATCAAATCAACAGAATTACATGTCCGGAGATGGAATGAATGACCAGAGTAGAGTCATGAAATGTTTGGAAGATGCATGCCAATGTTTTTGATTATCATCAAGCAATTAATCAAAAAAAAACCCAATCAAATCAACAGAATTACATGTCTGGAGATGGAATGAATGACCAGAGTAAAGTCATGAAAGATTTGAAACAAAAACGATAAGCAAACAAGAAGATGACAGAGAGAGAGAGAGAGAGAGAGAGAGAGACAGAGACAGAGACAGAGAGACAGAGAGAGAGAGAGATATGAAAACAGGATGTAAAGCATACAACTGCTGTCTGAAAGCAATGCACATTGACAGAGGGAGAAAAACACAGTCCAAAGCACGTAACTGTAATAATGAGTGTTAACACAAACAGAGAGACAGGAATAAAGAAAAAAAAAAAAAAAAAGGGGGGGGGGGAGGGAGAGAGAGTGAGAGAGAGAGAGAGAGAGAGAGAGAATCAGGAAGGGGGGAGGGAACAATCAACAAGATACATTAACGACATGAAAATGAAGCTGACGCAAATCAACTGAAGGGAAAATAAAGCTATATGAAAGGTGATTCATCTGTAATTAAAGCACAATATACCTGGTCATTTTACAAACATTGATCACAGGTCAATTTTTTTATTTCGTGTTGTACTCAGTTCATATACATCCATAACATTATTCTTTTATTTTTGGTGACTGTAAAAAGTAAAGCAATCGTAATTAAATCAACATCTCAACCTTAGAATACATATGTAACACATGTAATAGTTTACAGGGAGAAAGTAACAGCTAGGCATTTCAATGTATCAAAATATTTGGCAGATAAATACCCAACTCTTCTGTTCCATGTTGTGTGTTTATTCCTGGAAACTGTTTCAGATCAATCTTTTGGTGTATCCATTCACAAGGCCAGAAATGCTCATTTTTGCATATAAAAAAAATCACTTTTGCACAGATTCAGCATGAAATTACTCTAATACAAAACAAGTACATTCACTTGCATGGACGTTAAAGCGACTTAAAATGCTGAATCAAGGAGGTTGTGAAAGCTGTACATATAGAGGTTCATAACAATATAACTCCTTTGGTAATCAGACATATTTCCTTCAAATAAAAAACTAGACTGTTGCAAACTAATTGCCAACATCTCCTATTTGATAAAGCAAGAACTGGGCAAGATCCAGAAAAATGATTCACCGAACGTAAAGCATTCTGTTTATTTTTCTTACCATCAAAAGCAGACTAAAAGGATTAAACAAAGGAAACAACACATGAAAAATGAAACAAAAAAGGATAAAAAAGAAACACCACGGTCACACTGTACCACCTTCAAACCCCTATTCTGTAAGAAGTTTGTTTTCAAATGTGTACCTTTCCACCTTTCCCTACTCCCTGAACCGAAATATTCCTGTTACAGAGGAGAGAGAGAGAGAGAGAGAGAGAGAGAGAGAGAGAGGAGAGAGAGAGAGACAGACAGACAGACAGAGAGAGAAAGAGGTCATATATAACCTTAATGACCATGGATGCAATATCAGGTCACAGAGAGAGAGAGAGAGAGAAAGAGAGAAAGGACAGAGAGTGGGGCTGGGTGTGGTGATGGTGGTTAGGGGTCGTGGGGGGGGGGGGGGGGGGGGAGCACAGTTTTAATTTTTTTTTAATTACTGTTCATCCATTTCTAAGCCCTGGTGCTTCCTCCCCCCCCCCCCCCCTCCCTTCAATATAAGCATTTTGTATATCAATGAAGACTAACAAATTACCATTAAGTACATGACAGATGACAAATCAAAGATAGCAAAAGTCGCTTGCATCTTCACCTGGGACTACTGGTACCATGACTGTATAGCAACAAACACACAGCTTGATTATAGTAACAAACACACAGCTTAATTATAGTAACAAACACACAGCTTAATTATAGCAACAAACACAAAGTTTAATTATGCCGAATTATAGTGACAAACAGTTTAATTATGCCTAAGTATATTCTTCCCTGTTCTCTGAACAAGGGTACTGGCAGAATCAGGTATACAGGTATTACTGTATAATTAATGTCACTGTAAGATGGACGAAAAGTAATGAATAGCTGACTTTACAAACAAAACTAATCACTGAAAAAATGTTACTCAGCTACATAAACTGTTATGTTACAACAGAATAAGCCTCTGGTTCATCAACTCTGACTTAGAAAAGAACACATACACACACACTCAAACTAGGATGAAAGAAAAAGAAAAGACGACGAAAAAAAAGGTGATATCACAGACCACTGAAGAACGGTAACTGCACTGGAATGTGACAGCCATCACCTGTCAAAGATGTCTTTTTCTTTCCAATTGCATTCATCAAAATTGTATCATCCTCTATCTGAAGATCACATCAAATGTTCTCAGATAATGCTGCAGATAAGCATACCTGTCCCGACTTCATTCATGCTTCCTGCACAAGGTTATATTTTACAAGTCTCCAGCAATAATTACAGGATCAACTTATCTATTTTTTAAAAGAATCACCAGCAAAAATAATTTTCTTTACGTCATGAGGTAACTACAAGCCATGCACACTATTGTCACACATGCTTCATAAAAATCCTCTAGCATAAGAAATGTACAATGTTGAAGAAATCAATTTGGTATCTGCAACGTCAAATTAGCTACTAAATTCTACGTAAGTACTTTCGGCTACTACTTTATTCAACTGAAGACAGATACGTACTATAAAAACATCAGACAAGAAGCGATTTGCATTCAGTGAAAAACAAGTATAGATAACAGAAGTAGCACACTGTAATAGGTCAATGGTTGTTCATGGGGGAAGCATAGACAAAGGGAAGGAGATAAGAGGGGGAGATGGAAGGGGGGGGGGGGGGGGGGCAAGAACGTCTCACATTAAGCTACACTAAGCTCAGTTTAGCGTGAAACTGGACTGCAGACTGAGTCGCTTTCTCTCAGGGTTACCGCACACTGCACAACGATCCCAAACCTTCTTACACTGGATCAGAGCAGACACTGACCACCATGTAAGTGAAGCGGCAGCAGTGCAGTGTCTCCTCTAGTGGGCTACCTCATGAAGACCTGATGTTAACATTGTTCCTGTGGACCGACGGTGTCTGGGCTGCAACAGGACAACAGTGGGTGTGGCTGGGTATGGGGCAGCCTGCATGAGTGGGGTGGGAGCAATGCTAACGAGGAGGCACAGAAGAAAAAGACAGAAGAAAAAAAACAATCCCAAGCCACAAAAGATGGACATGATGAAAACATGGTCAAGCGCCAGACATGAAGTTCCACATGAAGTATCTATCAACTCCTTGGACCTCAGCTCCTTAAGCGGACACTGGTGCTCCAACAAATGTATAAAACTCAAGACATGCAGTCATTAAGGCAGCATGAAGACCAGGTTTATCACTGCCATGCTGATAAATGAGAGGCTTTCTCTCTCTTCGGGAAAGAATAAAAAAGATTTCCATACCACTGAAACCCAACCAGAAACTGACCCCCCCCCCCCCCTCCCCCGAGAGGTAAATTCCAATTCATGTCATGAAGGCACACTAGTGGGAACTGATTCCCTACTACATGGAGACCAACTGTCAGCAATGCTTCACGATTTTGAAGAATGAGCTCCAGGACATTTAGTCTCAAAATCTCTGGGATTGGTATAAAATATGTTATCCACCGAAGTAACACTGAAACCCCTTGCTGTACTAGACAGCTCTGTGGACAATTCTTTGAGAAATGGGGAAAGTGGCATCTATATCAAGTTCCCCAGTGGTAGGTGCTCCCCCCCCCCCCCCCCCCAATTCATTAATAACAAGCATATTTTCCACCATTTGCAGATCTGAAGGCCTCAGCAAAACAATCACAGTCATAAGAAAGAAACCTGATGGAGCAGGCAAAAGCGTTTAAAGCCTACAAATCAATCACCTGACATTATACAACGTGTGTCCTGCTTTTTCCAGCACCAACACTGAACATGACTGTACGCAGCCTGCCAGATTACACAGATGTCTTCATGGCCTGCTGATGTCCCCTTCACAGCAACACGGAAAAAAGATCCTGCATGACAATATGCAGGAACTCTGCGCACACCACCCTGGACAATCTCAAGCTGTTTGGTAGTTCTCCTCTCCCACTGTGGTATTTGATGGATAAGGTGAACAGGCTTCCAAAGGAAGGTTGTAAGCAAGAGCAAGCTAAGCACCGTTTGTCACTCATGGAGGGGTGAAGGCCTTTCAGTGAAGCAACACTAAACCCGTGAAGGGTGACTGTCTCTCTTCAAAGCCATAACATGGCACAATGCTTCAAGAACAAAGGCCACCAGGTCATCATTTTCAGGCATAGAAAAAAACAACAAACTAACATTCACACATAAAAGGGAACAAAGTAAAGGGACATGCATACATGTATTTACAGCCATAGAAACACTCAGTACTCAAGTTGAATTTGAATAATATCAAATGAATGACATCGCTCTGCTTTGCAATATCAAATATGTTTACTATGATCAGGACTCTGTGAAAAATATCCAGTTCAATAATTAGCATACGTCTGACATGAAAAAAAAAGAATTATCTGATTCAATTAAATCTTTAAAGTCAATACCACATGCAATGTTGATTTCCTGCCCCCCCCCCCCCCCCCCCCCCCCTCATTCCTACCCACACAGATATCCCTCTGACCCATGCCTGACTTGCAGGGAGATCAGTCAGCATTCTAAACAGGAAGGGAAATGCAGCAATCTGGGCAGCTGAACATGTGCGTCACTTCCACTCAAAAAGAAAGAAAAGATTATGACACGCTCCTTTTTGGGGGTGCTACCTTTCTCACCACGCACATTCAGCCTCAGTTTGAAGAAACCAGTTCCAAATGTGCAGTTAACAGTAGGCAGGGAAGCACACACACACACACACACACACACACACACACATTCTGAATAATTTTCATCTTGAAAGCAGAACAGTATCATGCGTGACTGAACTGAAACATATGTCAACGGTGCTGACAAACAAAAAAATAATTGCAAACTTCATGCACGTCATTTGCCTCTGCCATCCCACATCCCATGCTTCTCCCCTTCAGGGATGGGAATCTTGTCATCATCTCACCCTGCGTAATTTTTCCTTCTTTTCTCAAGGAAGATATTGCAGCTTCATTTAATCCCCTTTGCCAATCCCCACATAGTCTCCTTAAAAAAAAAAAGAAAAGAATGTTTCACTCACCAAATTTCAGTTACAAAATCAGTCTTGATCAGCTAAAAAATTTATGCATGAAGGAAAAATGTTAAATTTGGGTTTCACAGTCCATTTATCCCCTCTCATATTTTGTTGAAAGGATTTTTTTTTAAACTATGTAAAAACTATGTATAATATCTTTGGAACAATTAGGGAAAACAGTTTGCCGTGTACCTGCTTCCTGACATCAGCACACTATATGACAAAAGTGTATGAACACATAAAGCAAAATTCAGCCAAAGAATGTTGGATTTTACTGACAATACCAATTTTCCTTTGATCAGAAAAAGACCCTTGTATCTACGTTTATCTGAGGTCTCATTTGGAAAAAAAAGGTAAATCAGTGAAATCACAGAGGCCCCAGAATGAGAGATAGAGAGAGAGAGAGAAAGAGAGAGAGAGAGAGAGAGAAAGGGAGAGAAAGGGGTGGGTGGGGTGAATGCGAGATTCACAAGGCCAAGATATACAGTCAGACAGAGTCAAGAAGGCCGACAGACACAAGAATTTTTCTCTTTGACAAAAAAAAAAATTATGAAAAAAACAAAGGAGCAAACAAAAACCAAAGGAATAAGCAGAACAGCAGCAGCAGCAGCTGTGGGGGCCTCAAGTCGCGGTGTTGGTGGACTGAGCAACGCTGCTAGGCGTGGGGGCCAGACTGTAGTACTGCTGCATGTAGTGCCCAGACTGGTACTGTACACAACCCAACATGATGACAATGATCATCATAATGAGGCTAACAATGGCTCTCCTAAGTTACAACACAGTGGAGTCTAACAATGTAAGCTCTTTCTAAGCACACACACTCACACACACACACACACTCACACAAAGTATATCCTCTCTAAAGCCTCTGAACTGCAAACTGCAACTTTAAGGGAGTTTTATGGCAGATTTTTTTCCTTTTTCTTTTTACTCTTCCTCTCTACAAACCTGTCCATAAATCCTCAAAATTGGAATTAATTTTAAATGGGAGAGTAAATAAACCATTCCTTTAAAAATTCTTTAATGAATGAGAGTTTAAATGTGGAAGGTCTTTGCTGGGAGCCTTAACTTAAATAATAACATGGATAATGACAAAGATGAAAGTAATGATAATGCAACTGATGATTATAATAATGGTAATACATAAATACAAAATAAATACATGTTGGACACCATCTCAAAGCAGTTATACTCCGTTATTTCTGACAGCCTGAACACAGATGCAGAAAAGGTTAAGAGAAATATCTTTGCTGAGAAGATCTGCATCTTCTTATCTTAGAAGGTTGGAGATGGGAAAAGAGTACTTAATGTTAACAGATAGAAATGAAATGAAAGGTGAGAGAAACGTTTAACGCTTCTCTGGCCTCTTTCCAAACAGAAAGAGAAAAGACACTTCTTTGGTCTTTTTCCAGTCAGAGAGAGAGAGAGAGAGAGAGAGAGAGAGAGAGAGAGAATTAAAAAAAAAACAGACACAGAAAACCTTGATGATAATCACAAATTTTGGAACGTTTATACCAATTATGAGCATGACAAACATTCAAATAAACACACACAAACACCTGCCATGTATATTTTTATGTCCATACTCTCATCCACTGATGACAAGTAACTGCAAATGAAAATGTTGCACCAATAACAAAAGCACATATATGTTAGGGGTGGCTATGGCGTAACCAAATCTTTGACAGATAGAAGAGCTCTTTGGAAGACCAGTGACAGCATAACATTGGCATGGAAAAAAAAAAGAGTATTACAAAGGTAACAGCTGAACATTAGCATGGAAACAAATGCAAGACAGCAGTGACGGCGTAATGCTTGCATGGAAACAAATGTGTGACAGTAATGACAATATACCACTGGGATAGAAACAAGTGTACAACAGCAGTTAACAGCATAATGTTACCATGGGAACAAATGTGCCAGAGCAATAACAGTTTAGTATTAGCATGGTCACAAATGCACGATGGCAGTTACAGCTTAATGCTGGCATGGAAACAAATGCTTGACAGTATTAATAGCATGATGTTAGCATGGAAACAAATGTGCAACAGCAATGACAGCATAAAATTAACATGGAAACAAATGTGCCACAACAGTAACAGTTCGATGTTAGCATGGAAACAAATGTGCAACAGCAATGACAGCATAAAATTAACATGGAAACAAATGTGCCACAACAGTAACAGTTCGATGTTAGCATGGAAACAAATGCATGAGGGCAGTAACAGCTTCATGTTAACATGGAAACAAGCGACGGCCATGACAGCTTAATGTTGCCATGGAAACAAATATATGATGGCAGTAACAGCTTTATGTAAGCATGGAAACAAATCCACAGCAGTTTAACAGCTTGATTTTAGCATGTGAATAAGTATATGACAGCACGAACAGGATAATGTTAGCACGGAAACAAATACGCCATAGCAATAAAAGCTTTCATATTAGCTAGGAAAAATGTATCACAGTACAGACAGTAAAATGTTAGCATGGAAACATATGTGCAACAGCAATAACAGCTTAATGGTAGCATGGAAGAAAAAAAAATGTAAGACAGCACTGACAGCTTGATGTTCACAAAGAAACAAATGTATGACAACAATGACACACTAATGTCAGCATGAAAACAAATTTATGTGGGCACTGACATCACAATGTTGGCATTAAGACAAATGTATGATTGCATGATAGGATCAAACTGGTTTACCAACACACACCTCACCAAAGTACACTCATGTACTGAAATTCATTCACTCGCACACAGACACACACACGCATGCAGGCACACAAACACGCACGCACACACACATACACACTTGCACAGGGGTGTTTAGCTAATCAAGATACTTACAGCAGGCGGTGGTGACTCTCCTTCATGGACCAGATTCATGATAGGCCGGTCTTCTTCGTTGATCATTCTTGCGTTCCAAGCAAGCAAGCACACACATACGCATGCATGCACGCGGACACACGCACGCACACACACACACACACACAAAGCAAATAATTGACAACAGGAATTGAAAGTCACCATCAAGAAGAAAACTGGGTGAATCCGCTGAATAATGAAATTATCAGGCTCTTTAAAATTTAGCATACGTTCTGAATACATGTCACATAATTCATTCTAAGCTTATACTCATTTTGAAAACGAGACTATTTACACCAACCAAATCATACTGTTAAGATCAACAACGAAAGCCTCTACTCTACTCCAAGTGAACCATGACACTAAAACGCTATTGAGAAAATGACTTACTTCTTTTGAAAGACCTTTACATCATTACAAATGATAAAAGGAGAGAATAAAGACAACAGAAAAAAATCTAATGAAATGGAGAAAAGGAACGTATGCATGTGTTCTAGCATATGTATGTGTCCCCAGACAACGTCTGTGTGCATGCATACATGTCACTTCTTACATGGCATCAGTCTGCAGTCTGTTCTCTGTGCTCAAGGGTGTCCTCATGGTCCCATAGTTCCTTTCATAGGGAGGTGGGTCGGGTAGAAAGGGATCAGAGTCATCAACTCGCTGATACTCCTGACCCTGAACTCTCCTCCTGTCAACGAAAAAGAAAAGAAAAAAAAACACAAACAGTCTTAGTGACATCAGACTGCTTTCTGCTTTACCTCCAGTCAATAAGATTAAAAGAAAGAAAGAAAGAAAGAAAGAAAAACACACACACACACACACACACACACACACACACACACACACACACACACAAGCAAAGTAACATCTCCGACTCATTTTCAACTATTTCAAACACTGTGTACAAAGTGTCAAATCATCACTTACTGAACCAATAAATAAAAAAAAAACCCAAACAAACAAAAAATTCACGTCTATACCAGCTATGCAGAAATAAATTAAACATCATCTTAATCACTGACATCCTCATCGACCAGCATTTTAAAAAAAAGTCTAAAATTCCATGATCTTTCATGTATTGCTCTCATGGTGACCTCATTTTCGAATCACCTCTCCATGTCTCAGTACTTGATTTGGTTCTGCTGGGGTCAACAGTATCGGCAAATTCATTAGGGGCTGTTGTTGGATGGACATGATAGTGCCCTCCAGAGGGACAGCTAACTTATTCTAACTCTGTGACAGGGCAACTATGGTCATCAGTTAGGGGCTAAGTACATGGTGTCCTGCGTTATGTTGAATCAGAACAGGCACCACTGAACACCATCTAAGTGACTCGGATGGTGCAATATCTCCTCTGGTGGGCTGTTTCATAACTTGACATGATTGCTCCCTGTGGTTTGCCAGTGCTGGGGCTGTGGTAGGATGTGCCAGGATGTGGCTGTGGATATGGGGCCGGAATGAGCGATGTGAACGCAATGCCACTGAAGTGGCATGTAAGATAAGCAGCAAAAAACAAAACAAAACAAAGAACAACAAACAATCCCCCCCCCCCTCTAAAGAAGCAAACAGAAAAAAAACATAAGCAAGAAAAATGACTATACTGAGTGTAAAAAAAAAGTTCAGACCTACAAAGAATGATCATGAATAATGTTTGACAGATCTTAATAGTTTCGTTTTGAAGATGAACATTCTGAAGTTGTTCAACTTCACCCATGGAGAATTTAG
The DNA here is from genome assembly GCA_033310375.1 of Conus canariensis. Taxonomy (NCBI): domain Eukaryota; kingdom Metazoa; phylum Mollusca; class Gastropoda; order Neogastropoda; family Conidae; genus Conus; species Conus canariensis. Next base: position 34,328,086 of record CM065714.1, read on the forward strand.
GGACTTCTAGCAATTTCAAGCATGTAGTTTCTTCACATAATGAACAACAATCAGTGTTGCTGGGTTTTTTCCTATAACCAAGGTTATCATACAAAGCTAATGGTTTGCATTAAAATACTACAATGCATCTCCCTTTCAACTCACTTGGGAATTAAGACTCCATCTTTCTATCTTTCCATCTCCATCTTTTTCTCTAGGACTCAGACCTTGTTTAAATTATATAAATTTAACTTGCTGTTGTTGATGACATTGAAACAACAAACGAGTTTGTCTTCATCTCTGTTTACTGTCTAGTTCCCACATCTACACAACTGACTATGTCTCCTTGTTTGTTTTCTTTTTATATCCAAGTCCAGCATTCCCCTGTCAACAACAAAACCAACATTTCAAAGGTAGTGTCTAAAAACTACAGAATCAGTGAAAGTCAGCCATATATGATCACACAATTATATTCGGTATCTTTTCACTGCTACTTTCACAAATGAGAACATACAGATATAAATACAAATAACGTAATGCATACATAGCTTCAGGTCTCTAAAGAAATCACACAGTCAGCATTTTTCTTGCAGTCTGTACTGTAATTTCTAATATACCAGTCAACCTTTCCTTCAAAAGAATATTTGCAATCTAGCCACATAAGCTTGTTTACCAAGTTGTCAGAAATACATGTACAAACCTTCTCTTGCCCAAGTGAGGCCACAACCGAGCTGAGCAGAAGACCAGGAGAGCACTCGCAAGACCCATCACTACCGAAAACAGAACCAGGTAGCCAACCCCTTCCCTAAAACAAAAGAACCAGTGACAAATTGTCTTCACAACAGATCATGTGTGCCTAAGAATAGCAGCACCGACAGGATCAAGAAATGCATGAACAATTTACGCTGGGTCTTCTTGTTAATATTCATTTCTCCATCTTTTGAACACAACAGCTTTGCTGTACAAATAGCATTCTTTACAAAGGGAACAGACAACATAAACAAGGATTCTGTTAAAGAGACAAATAATCACTTCAGCACAACTGGCTTTTATACAACCAAAATCGGAAATGAAATGAGGCAGGGAACAGTAAACGATAAACAGTAAACAAGTTGGGTATTTTTTGCTCCCATAAGAAAATCTAACACAGGGTAACTTGTATTCAAGACCAGGGACAGCCTTTTAAACTTGAATAAAGTCAGACAAATACATAGACGAACAATCTAATAGCGGGGGGAAAAAACAAGCGCAGGCCAACAACTGAACTATCTTCATAGTAATGACTTGGCAAAGATTTGGACTTAAGGAGGGGGGGGGGGGGGGGGGGGGGGGGGCGGAATCTGAAGATGGAGAAACTGGGAACATGAAATTAAGAAAATATGTTACAGATATGAAAACTCTTCACTAGCTGCATAAGGGAACCATCGCAATCCCTTTTGAAGGCAGATATATCTGTATTGCCTGCTCCGAGGCCTTTCGTCCGCTGGGTCAGACTCATCAGGGAGACACGGCTGGTTGTGTCTGCGCTCCTGGCGTCAAATAGAGACAACCAGTTTTGCCTGTCAATGTGTATTTAATTCAAAAACAAACAAACAAAAACCCCACCCACTTCAAAATGAAAACCACAGTTACACATTTATCATACAAAACAAGAAACACCTACGCATAAATAAGAAACACAGTGTGTATGTTGCAGTCACGATAAACGAAATACATGTAAAAGTATATCCAGTTCCATATTACTCACATCGCAGAATAGCAAACACTCTTGAGAGCTCTAATGTATTCTTCATGAATGGTGCTGCAGCTGCCAACTTGCGTAATCAGAGACGACAGGTTGCCAAACATAAACTTCAAATTCTTTCGTACATGGGCAACTGGACCTGAAATCTAGAGTACAAAGACAAAAAAAAAATGTAATGAATTAATCACCTGCAAGTAAAATAAGGCTATCAGAAAAAAATGCCATGTTTCATACACAAATAACTGCAACTGGGGAAGCACTAACAAAACATTGTTTCCATTCAGTATGAAAACCCCCCCAGAACACTTGTGTATAGAATGGCATGGAAGGGGGGGGGGGGGGGGGAGGAGGAATGTCATTCATCCTGAAAGCATCTTGATCCCAAGTTGTGCAACATGACATCTTTTTCAAATTTGATATCTAAAGTTGAGCAACATGACATCTTTTTTTCAAATTTGGTATCAAAAGTTGTGCAGCATGACATCTTTTTTCAAATTTGATATTGAAAGCTGTGCAACATGACATTTTTTTTCAAATTTGATATTGAAAGTTGTGCAACATGACATCTTTTTCAAACTCGATATCATGATTTTCATCACTTTTACCTGCAGAACATAGAATGGAGTCCACTTAACATAATTTTCATCACTCTGACCATTTGAACGTACAAACGTCTCCTTAACATGCTGCTTTTCAGGGACTACAGAAATTTGGTACAACTAACAGTCTCAATCAGTGAGTCAGAGTAGAACACATGATGTGTGAAAATGCCAGAGAGTCGACTGCACAGTGATCATAGCATGCATTTCCCCTGATCCATTTTGACATAGTTTTATCCATATTGACAGAAAGCCAAGTGAAAAAGCCCATATCAAGCTCAAATTGAGTTCTTCAGGTTCCTTCAAAACAAAACTTAGACAATCACTATAATATCACAATACTCTTGGAAACTCTACTCATTCACATTAAGAGCAACTAATAACGGACAATCAGTCATGTAATGTTAAAGATAAATGCACTTGACTGTATGTACATTCTCTCAGCAAGGCTGCAAAGATCAGAGACATAAGTGTTCAAACACACAAATCCACAGAATACCTTGTCACTTATGTTGAAGGGCAAGGTCATGTTGACTGTCAAGTTCAGCGCCGTGATGGCTTCAGTCACTGAAGTCTGGGCATCGATGATTTCCTGCACAGATATATGCTACCCAGTGAAACCATCCTCTTCCGTCCTGGGCAGCTCAGATGCTGGTCAAAGAGTGGATCTCTAGCCTAGTGAAGCAAAGCAGCAAGCTAGCTGCATGACTGATGTAACAGTATTGTCACCGTAAACATTCACATGACCATCATCAATTACCATAATTCTTCTCCAATAATCACCTGAGCTGTGCAAAAAATCTTCTGATATTTTCTTTAAAAGTTCAACTTCGCCAATGCAAAACTTCAGTGTGAACATACTTTTGCTTGAATTAGGAAAAACAAATGAAGCAATCACAAACACTGTCATTGAGCATCCACTGCTTTCTGAAATCGACCGACACTTTGAACCAATTAGAAACATCTAACACTCAGTCTACTCCAAGAGTAGAAGGAAGTAAATCGATCATAGATAAATCTATAAATGGTAACTAATAAATACTTGTTGCAACAATACAGATGAATGACAGGGGTGGGAGCAGAAAATCATAGCTATACTGGAAAGGGCGGGGAGTCCAAGGGGCCACTTTAGGCCCCCGGTGGGGTACAGGGGCAATGTCCTGAAAATTTGTCTAGCCAAGACACTTTTGTGGCCTCTCCTTGAAAACAAAGTTAATAATTAACTTCTATACAAAAAGACTCCAAATATGACAAAATATGACTTACAGCTTAAATATCAAACTGAAAATGTTATGCCAAGTACTTAGAATACATCTTAAATTCAGTAAACCATCAAAACAGAATAGGATGCAATGTATACATATTACTCACCAGTGATGTTAATAGAAGATAGCAGCCAAATTTCAATCACTTAATTTATAAGTTCAAGACTGAGGATTCCTGTTTTTGTTTTTGTTGTTTTTAGTCTTACATGGCTTCAATTCAGCAGAGAGTCAATGTCTGCACTAGCACTGGATTGGAACAAACACTGAGCAAAATCAAAAGCTGCAGTGGGCCAAGTCTTACAATAGACATCAGTGGCTGGTGGCACTGTGGCATCTGAAAAATTAAAGTCAATGGTTAGAGTGGATGAACCTGGCACCAATAAATCAGTAACCCCAGCTGAACAAATCTTGAGAAGAAAATCAGAGGCTGCAATGAGTGAACTTGAAAAAGTCTATCAGCTAAAGCAGCAAGGTGAGTATGGAACTGGAAATTAGTGGCTGCAGTGAGGCGAATCATGGTAACACAAGTCAGTGACAGCAGTCAGGTCAGCTTTTCAATGACTACAGTGGGGCGATTCTTGGAAACAGAAGTCAGTGAGATCAGTTTTTTTTTTTTTTAAACCTACATTGGGGCGAGTCTTGGAAACAGAAGTCAGAGACTGCAGACAGACCATTTGACTTGTATACAAGCTTCCGACTGCACACTATACACCAAGCAGCACCCACTTTATTTGTTTCCCGCAGCCATTTTCGGAATGGACAATTCAATTCGTCCATCTTATCCATCCATTCACTTCTCCACTTTTCTTCAGGTCACTGTTGATCTTCCGTGCCTCTGTTTCATCGTTAATCAGCTCCATTTTTGACAAATATAAAGCACGAAGATATGGTCTTCACACATTGAAAACAAGATGGTGTATTTCAAATACAACTGGCGCGAAAACCTGAATCGGAACATGGAATGCGCACACGGGAAAAAAAAAAAAAGGAAAAATTTGCTATACAGAATTCTGTATCAATACAGAAGGTCTCCCACCCCTGGAATGACTTGACTACTGCTATACCTACGACTCAGCATTTCGTTATATCTCATGCTCAGCTGGTTATACAAAAATCATTAAAAAGACTGAAGCTAACTGACAGTTCAAGTCTATAAAAACTACTATCCAGAAACAGCCTAAAGCAAACATTACATCAACATACCTCCTGGTACGGCTTTGTCTTGTCATCACATTTGATGTAAGCTTGCAATACGTCTGAAACAAAACAAGGCATCTAGTATATATCCAACATAATGTGACTTATTCTTCTTGAATAAAGTTACAAAAAATCTCTCTCCATACAAAACTGCCTTTGAAAATGTTCAACAGCTAATAGAGTTCTAACAGAATTTCATACAATTCTTGTCAAAATACAATGTGTGTACATGCATGTAAATGCGTGTCCTTTTCTGTGTGTGTGTGTGTGTGTGTGTGTGTGTGTGTGTGTGTGTGTGTGTGTGTGTGTGTGTATGTATGTGTGCGTGCGTGCGTGCGTGTGTGCGTGCGTGCGTGCGCAAGCGTATATATGTGTGTGTTGTGTTGTGTGTACATGTGTGTGTGTCTGTCTATGCAAGTACATGTGAGAGAAGAGAAAAGAAGAGCATGTGTGCATATGTGCGCACTTGCATGCATGTGTGCATGTGTGCGTATGCGCAACTGTTTATGTGCGTGATCGTGAGTGTGTAAATGCCCATACATGTATGTGCAGGGAAGTAGTAGTGTGCAGGGATGGGGTAGTGTATATAACAAACAACCTGTATGCACAATCAAAATCTTGTACTATGAGTCTGTATTTGGTGATAGAAATATGAATTTCATCAGTGTACACCATCTCCATGAAAGAAGTATGGAATCTTTCATGGATGAACAAACATTCCTATATCTGCATAAAATCCCACTTGCAGAAATGAGTGAATGTGTGAACTTACAGCTTGGCAACGTAGGGAAAGAAATAATAATTATGAATAAGTTGCTGACTCCCCTCAATACAAATAAATCAAAGCATGCCAAGGCTTACCAACATCCAAGTGTAAAATAAAGAAAGACACAAAGACAATATGATTTTGACAGAAACTGAGATATCACAATTTTTTTTGTGAGATCATGTAATTTCTTGAAGCCACAGATACAAAACAACAACAAAAAAATCTGGTCAAAATTAACCTTACACTTCATCACCTACAGAAAAGCTTAAAGTACCCTAATACTGCAAAACACACAACACACACACACACACACACACACCCCACACACACACACACACACACATCAAGAAATATTCACTGACAAACCAGTGACAACCAAATACCTATCAAGAAGCATTTACCTTGATGACATGAAAGAAGTGAAGAGATCTTGAATACTTTCAGTTATTTCCTGAACACACACACACACCACAAGCACATGCATGCATGCATACACACACATGAACACGCTCACACACACTCAGATCGAAAACACAACATTTCTCCCATTTCACCCCTAACGCCTTTTGTTTGTTCATAATCTCCTCCTTCTTCATATCCTGCAGATGTTCCTGGCATTCTTACTAACCTTCCTGCAATGTTCCATTGACTTCGGACAAGACGAAGCTGTCAGGGTCTGTGCACAGGTCACCGCCAGCCTGTAAAATCGAATTCAGAGCGTCTGTTCCCTTCGCCTTTCTGCAACTCATAACTTGTTCCCAACAGGGTCATTTCGTTCACATACCCGACAATGCCTATGAAAACAGAATCTGGTAGCTGCTAAAAACTGAACAATCTTAACCTGCTTTACTAAACCTCTCTTTTTAAAACAGTTTAACACACATTATGGATACAACTGAAACCTGATTTCAGAAGAATTACACCCACAGCCTGCTTAAAGAAAACAAAAAAGTGGACTGAAAATATTTACACCAGTCCATGCTTTTAAAATGCCATGGGATCTAAATTTTCATCAAGCTATGTCAAGCTTCAGACGCCACTCTCCCCTGTGGTGTAAATACAGATTTTTGAGAAGTATATCAGCAGTAAACATTTAACCCTTATGCCGTCTACATCACAATTCTGCGACCATGTGGCTCACCACCAACGTCGCCAAAATGCGACCAACTAGGGTTACCTAACTCCCAATACTCTCACTCTCCAAGTTGACGAGATAGAAAGCCAATTACAAACATCATATTTGGGGGATTCCCTGACCAGTGCTCAAATCCATTTGCTTTGTCAGCGTGCTGTTCAACTGAGTGTTTTCATCGATTTCTACTGATTGTTTTTCCATTCACTATGACGTCAAAACCAAGCACTTCATGTACTCGGCCTCGCCATCCATTTACCTCAAATCAGCTGTTGGACATATTGAATAGATGGTCAGTTGATCCTGATTCAGATGAAGAACACTCAGACGGTGACCAGGAGACATTATGGATAGCAAGAGCTTGACCAAATTACTGCAAAGTGAGGCATTGGACGTGTGCCAAGTGGTGGGAAGAGAAGACTTGACAAGACGAGACACAGGCTAGCGTGTGTGAGCCCATGTGCTGACAATGACTTGCAAGCACAGCTGGCTTCCAATGGGGGCCGTGGTCAAAGGAGGAGTGGCCGACTGACACGTGTCAGAGTTGAGCAGCAGAGATGTGTTTGAGTGGGAAATTTGATCAGGTTGACTACTATGCCCCAGAAGAACGGCTCCACAGGTTCCAGAGACCAACAGGCAAGTGAATGACTTTGTTTTCATAAAAAAAATATTGCTTTCAACAGTGAGAGTGAAAGGGATGCATGCGTGCGTGTGCATGCATAAGACAGTCGATGAGTGTGTGTGTGTGTGTGTGTGTGTGTGTGTGTGTGTGTGTGTGTGTGTGTTCCCTTCCTTTTTTCTTTCTTTCATGTGTGTGCTGGTGGTGTTAATAAGTTTGTTATGTGTGTGTGTGTGTGTGTGTGTGTGTGTGTGTGTGTGTGTGTGTGTGTGTGTGTGTGTGTGTGCATGATTGCTTTTCTCCATCACCTCATTAGTCATATAAATAATCATTCCTCTGAATGTTGTTTCAGGAGTGCTGAAGAACAAGGATGATTTTCAACCTGTGGACTACTTCCAGCTCTTCTTCTGCTGTTGGATTTATGGCTTTTTTTTTTTTTTCATTTTTCTGTTGGATGTTACATACTTTCTGGTCTTCATTTGGTGAGTGGAGTATTTTTCCTTCTTTTTTCAGATTTTGATGGCATGCTTTCTACTTTTTTATGTTGAGACTAAAGATAACATTCACTTTTCTTGTTTGCATTTTTTTTGCACTTGAAATTAGCAAATATTTTAAACTGTTGTTGACTAACCATTACTAACATTCTATAACTTAACAAAAGTACAGTTTATTTCCTCCATTTCCCCCCAAACAGCATGATGATTGGTTGCTTAGTTACAGAGATATCTGCATTTCACACATGCTGGTATGAAATAAGAGATTTTTTTTTTTAAAATGGCTGGAGATGGCGATTTATGCAAAACTGAACGTCTGGCTGTGAAAGGGTTAAACATGAGAAACTGAATGTAATGAAATTTCAACCCACAAAATGAACTATGGCAGCTTAAACAATGCTCTTTTTTCCCTCTGTTCTTGTGCATCTTGTGTCTTCTTCATGGGGGAGAGGGGGTGGGGTGGGGAAGAAGAAATATGACTGATTTTCTATTCTTTTTTCTATTCAGTTTTGTTTATAAGTAGGTTGCAACTGAATGGGAAGAGTTTCAGCTGCAGAGCTGATGGTCATGCCTTGGAACTGCTCATGGGATTGGCTTTTTACAGTCTGCAATACCCCTGTCCACTTGCAGCACCATGTTCAGTTCTGGCAAGGGTAAAGCAATATAAGGTGAGGGATGCGCCCCGCCATCCATAACATCATATACCCTCTACACAATGGACCTCTAACATTTTACTGCGCCTATGGCCACTGGGTTTTGGGGTTTTAATCTTCAACCTGGCATGTAGAAGTGAAACATTACATATTATCTATCTACACTCAAATGACTGACTGAATTTGTGTAGCTCTGTGGGTATCGCAGATTTCTGTGATTTCTGTTGCTCTACTGCCTACAGAAGCAAAAGTTGAAAGTGCTTAGATTTGTCTCTCTCTCTCTCTCTCTTTTTTCTTTTTTTTTTTTTGAGACTGTCTTCTGTTAATTAGAGTGTTGATATGTCTTCGAGTTCAACGGAGCTAAAAATGTAATTCAAATAAGAGTACATTCATGAGAATGGGTAAATATGGTATCAAAGCACATAAACAGAAAAAGAAGAACAAGAAAATCCCTTACAATTCCCACAGCGACGTACAACGAAGTCATCGTCCATACAGCAAGCATGAAAATAATGGTTATAGCAGCAATTCTGAAACAGTAACATAATGATTCAGCATTTGTCAATCTATCTATTTATATCAGAACAGAAACAAAAACCACACACAAGGAAAATAAATGTATTCAGTATCAAACGTTTCGACCATAGGCACTCAGTGGTTTCTTTCCATGTGTTCAAGGAGCAGCCAGTGGCCAGGTAAAACCCCAATACATGGGGACACGTAAAATGGCAAAGTAAAACCTCAGCACATACAGATACACGTAAAAGCCTCAACTGGTCTCATATTACACACATCAGAAATAAACCATTTTTTGCACTCTGTATATTTTTATCAGCTTCTCCCTCTCTCATCTCAGCAAGAGCACAAATATTCAAGATAATCTGAAACACACATGATGGCCTCACCTGGCGCACTTATACATGCATGCACACCCACACGCACACACACACACACAAAGATACACACACACATACATACACACACAGAGATACACACACACACACACACACACAAGAGATACACAACCATACGCACACACACAGAGATACACACGCACACACACTGATACACACACAAACCATATGCACACACACAGCGATACACACGCACACACACTGATACACACATATACGCGCACACACACAGGTACACACACATACACACACACACTTCACGTTGTTTACAACTCATGATGCCATCTTGGCAGCTGGTCTACTGTCCCCTGGTCTAACAAACATCTTTCCAAAAATGCATATATAATTTTTTTCATTTTTAAAGCAATTCCTTTTATTAGCATTAAAAAACACAGTTTTTTTCACAACAGTGCATGGAATACTGTGTCCAATGCATAACAACACCCACGAGCACTTGATGCTTTGGAGCAATGTACACTCCAATATATTTTTTCATGGATATATCAGATTTAACTTCAAGATTCTTGTCCAACTGTTTCTCATGTTGTACTGATGATCAGCTTTCTACACAGCCTAATGTAAACATTTGTTCCATTCGGAAACCATCCTTGCATAGTAAAATTCATTGATCCTTATGGGTCCATTCCCCTATCTCTGTCCTTTCATGTCAAGGACAACAACTGTAGTAAATGCTTTCATTTCAATGTCCACTATCAGCTGCAAGTGATAGGACATCTCATAGAGTCCCTTTTCTTATGATTCATCCCTTCCAACCTTTGTTTGGCTTCTGAAACCACAGTTCCTCTGTGTTATCTTAAGAGTAAGTGTCCACTATCTCTACATTTTCCTTTTGAAGAAGAAACGACAAACAACATTATCCCTGAGATTCAACCCTATTTCCTGTTACAACAGTGAAAGATGTTTCACCAATGACGTTGATGACGACTTTCAAGATTTTTTTTTTTTTTTTTAATTGTATCAGATTTTAAATGCCATGCTTTAAAAAATGTTGATACTTATCCCAGATGGGTAGAAGATATTCAAACTGCCTTGAGTTACAATTTTTCAGTTAAAATCTTCTTGCATTTCTGTACCAAATTCTATTGTCATCTGTGAAACTTCTTCTCTTGTCACAGCACATGTGATAGACAATAATTTTATTACCATGTCTTCACTACAGTTTTAAACACTTTTGATTTGTTTTCGTTATCTCACTCTTGAATTTTGTAACTGAGATTAGCTAACTGAGATCCCAGATGTGCTGAAAGGCTCAGAATTTTCTAACACAACTAATGGACCACTGACTATTCACAGATTGCACTGAGGAAAATCAAATACCACTGAAATCCCAGGGAGGTCCAGCCAGCATAGCCCCTTTCTACCCAACCCCCATCCTGCCCCACAAAAATTTTGCTACTTTCAGGATGGTGCAATATGAGGGAAATTGAAGCATCAGGTGGTGTATTTTTCACATTTCTATTAAATGACAACAAAAATCATTTGGTTTTACAGCTTTTTTCAATCTTTTTCACATCTTGCCGACAACAACATCTGAGCATGGCTTTACTTCACCTGTTTTATTTCCAAAAGGGCAGACAAAATGGCAACTGCAGCTCTCACGAAGAAATTTCCATGAGATTTTGTGATGTTAGCGTCTTATGTTGGCAAACCAGAAATGCAACCAGGGTCCCACAGATTCCACTGCCACTTGTATTTTCCTTCCCTGTTTTTGTGGGATTTTTTGGGTTTTGCCGAAATATTTTCTTTCCTGTTGATTCTTATGCTTATGATCTGCTGAGTCCACAACCTTGTGGAGTAGCAGGGGCCTCAATGTTCTTGCCAACCCTTCTGAAATTTTTCATGCACTTTAATGTTTACCATCTTTGTGTGTGTGTGTGTGTGTGTGTGTGTGTGTGTGTGGTGTGTGTAAATGCTTCATTTGATTCAAAGAAGGATTTAAAAGATGGTCAAATATACTGAAAAGGCATGATCATAAGACTTTTTATCCTGAATTATTTCTTTCTCCATGTCATATAACTTGAAAGTACTTCAAACAGAAAACACACATGCAAAGTCTGTATTGTTAAGGAAAATGGACCGCGTGAGCAAGCAAATCGATAATCCAATTAAAACTAAAATCAATACAAATTGGTTGTGTTCAATTACTCACAACATCAGCATCCATCTGGATTTTTTGATGAGAGCGGTGAAACTGAACAGGAAGATCGCTACATACACACAATTGACAAGAATGGTTCCTGTCCACCTGTTTGAAAAAAGCAACAAAAGAAAGAAGGTAAGATTTCCAAAGACTTACATAAACTACCATGCTGTGACATATTGCAACTTTTTGTAATCTTTCTCTGACTGAGAAGATGACTGAGTGACTGAGGACACAAACAAAATATGACCTTCTACAACAATAGCGAAATGGGTAGCTACAACAATAGCGAAATGGGTAGCTGATCACATGTCACAATATTTGCTGGTAACAGTCCAAATAAGAGCTAAGGAATTTGGGGGTAATTTGGGGGATTTGCAATTGAATTAATACTACGACATGACCCTTTGTGCAATTGCTACTTTCAAATAATCCATGCAAACTACACAGCACAGTGAAAGAGTACTTATCTAAGGCAAATCTTTGAATCCAACGTAATGGAGTTGTAAAAATTAACGGACATACAGCCATACCACCATGTCAAACACTGGAAAGTAAATAAACGGTCCTTACCTATCAGATCTTTTACTCTTTAACTTCAAATGTAACACTGCATCATAAAAACGGCCTTCAGTTATTAAACATAAAGATACACCCCTGGCACTGATGAACAAACTGATTTTCCTAACGTAAATACCTCTGAATCTGACACTGTGGTTGACAAACAAATTTTCCTACTAAAAATACATATCTACCTTTCCATCTAACATTTCTGTAATTAAAGAAAAGGTGAAAAATGAAGATGTGCAGGTTTCCAAGTATGCTCTCTAAATGGGCATCTGACCCCATTGTGAGCTGTGAGAAGGCATATCAGTAAAAAAAAAAAAAAAAAAGATGTCACTTCCTCCTTCCTACACACACCTTTCACTGGAAAAAAAAAAGCAGGGGTGTTGGCAAAGAACTGTCACTGTTAGGAGAACTTTTTACCAGTTCCTTCTCTCCTACTTCTGACTCAAAACAATCCCTCTGCCTGAACCCTACAATGAAGAGATCAGTTTGTTCATGGTTACTTCTTGGGTTTAAACACAAGTATATTGAAGAACACCACACTTCAGCAATATAGTAACAAACTTGAGTTCAAGCTTAAACTTACAGTAAAGTATAAGTATACGGAAGACTTTCCTGTAACACGTCTAAGTCTTCAAGGTCTGTTTGATGGTTCTTTTTTTATAATTAACTATTCCAAAAACAAACAAACAAACAAACAACAAAAACCAGTGTGTACACTACAGACACAAGAATCTCACTAAATATATACCTGTAATGCTCAACATCATTGGTAGTATCAGTAAACTGCTCTGTGTCCACTTTCAAGGCATCTTCTTTCATTGAAACTGTCACTGTTCTAGCAGAATTGATTTTGGTCCCAATCTGCTTGAGGATGTCACCGATCTTTGTACGGACAGTGAAATTAGCAATTTCACCAATGGCTTGGGTCAGCGCTGGCAGCGCCTTGGTCTCTGTGTCATTCGCCATGCTGTCCAAGGCCTGCATCTACAAAATAAAGATAGAAAAGAAGCGAATAAACAATGACCTGCATCAATAAAACTTTGAAATTATTGAATAATACTTTCACTGCCAGCCTGTAGTTTGTGCATAACACATGTATATGAAGCCATCTTTATCTTCTTTATCTACATTCAATGATTCCAGGTAACTTAAGTTTTTTGTCACAATGCCTATTACATGGTAAGCATATAATCAGGTATCAAAGGCATACAATGAAAAAAACGATTAGTATGCATTTACATCTCTGTTGTGTGTTTCACGATGATACAAATATTTTGTTCCTTCATGTCTGCAAACAGGATTTTCAGCTTTAGTATCAATATGTAGAGGCACTTTTTATCCCATCATCTTAGTTGCGCATGCATCCATTTTCAAATAGTATCCTTGCATGTGTGTGTGCGTGTTCATGTGCATGTTTTAAGTGAATGTATGTACGTGCATGAGAGTGTATGAAAGTGTGCGTGTGTGGGTGTGTATGTGTGTGTGTGTGTGTGTGTATGTGTATATATATGTGTGTGTGTGTGTGTGTGTGTGTGTGTGTGCGCGCGCGTGTGCGTGTGCTTGTGCGTGATTCAGTCCGTGAGTGTGTGCATGCAGCTTTGCGTGTCTGTGTGTGAGCATATATATATATATGTATTAAAGTCCCCCGAGGAAGACCAAAGAGGTCGAAATATTGGGAAAACATCAACATGGTTGTTGTTTGGTTCTTTATTTGGATGTTTATATATATATATATATATGTGCAGTTGAGTGTGCATGTATGTATTGCAAGCTTACACGTGTGAGTGAGTTATGCATCATGCCATTTTGTGAGTGCATTTGTAATAAGATTGTATGAATTTATATGTCCTTGCATTCTATAATAATACTGCTAAAAATTCACATTAGTCTTTCATGAATAGGTATGAATTTGACAAAAGCTTACTTACCACATTAAGAGAATTTTCAATGGTTCTGTTCGCAGAATTCACAGCACCAACAAAATCACCGACTCCTTCATGCACTTCTGCATTTCCATAGAAAGTAACTGCAAGAGCTCCACTGAAAATGATAAAACCATTTGTGCTGAAACTTTACATATCATATATGACAGCAGTTCATTTGTACTCTGAACTGACAAATAAGGTCAACAAGCATGTCTGCATTCTTAATAAATTGTATCAATCCCAAACGTCTCAAAATCGCACTCAATCCTTAAACAAACACACGCATGCTCGTGTGAGCGTGCGCATGCACACACACACACACACACACACACACACACACACACACACACACACACACTCCCAGCATCATGCTAGTAAGTGCGAAGCCCACTCAATTTACAGAAAAGAAGCAAAATCATATGTTCTTATTACCACACAAACATAAAACAGCAAACAAACAAGCACTAGAATATGATATACTCTTTTCGTACACAATATTTTCCCCTTTAGAGTTAACATTTGATTCTGACTCCATTTCCCTGAGAAGTAATCTGAATAAGACAATAAACTGATCTTCCGTGTGTAAATGCAAGCGTAGTATCTTGTGCACAAATAAAAACCTATTACCAATTTTCGGAACATACAGCCAGTTTGACCACTGGCATGGATGACATATTTACATATAAGTTTTATAACATGTGTCCTCCACAAAAAATTGAGGAAATCAGTGTAAAACTGAAATACTGATACTGAAGTGAAAGACATGATGGGAAACACATAATTAGTGCTAGATGGCAGCTCTTTAGATGCTTCTACAGGTATACAGCATGTTGTGTAAGCAAAAGCATGGGTAGTACAGTACAGCTCTTCAAACTTGGTCTCGAACTGAAAGTTAGGCATTATGTGAGTACTCTTGATAACAATAATAATGATGATAATGATAGAGCCACTTATGCACTATACTCACTCATACACAGTACACAGACACTGACATACATGACATTTATAATTACTTCTCCAAAAATCCAAGTTATGGTTCATAATACAGTCTTATCAACGAAAAGTTCTCGGACTTCTTGCTTAACTGAAAATTTTACAGTTACAGAATATGGGGCAAGAAGCTGAAATAAGAAAATATATTTGGCAAATGCATCCCCCAAATTGCTGTGCCTTCACAACCACGGCCAGCATCCTTGGCTGCTCAGACAGAATACAAGAGATTTTTAAGTCTTATTTTTGCTATTTTTGGTTTGGTCTTAGTCTTCAAATTAAAGCAGAATGAAACTTTTTCCAGTCCTGATTACGATCTTGTAGAAATGTGTGCTGTTCTCTTTCAGCCTTTTTCTTTTTTTTTTTTGTCCTTGTTCAGCATACCTAGGCAAATTCTCTGACTTCAAGCCTGTACCATCTTTTGAACCGTCTAATGTCTGGAAAAAGCTCCCCTGTTTTCCATCACTTTTCCTGTTTTCTATTACACATACAATCTTGTAACCATCATATTCCTTGTAAAACCCCCACCACCCAAAAAAAAGCCCACACACACAAACACAAACAAAACAAGAACAACAGAACAGAATAAATTTAGGGTGTGTACCATCCAATGACGAGGAACAGTCCTGCCCAGAATCGAGAACATCCTGCACAGCCCTGTTTGTTCTGCTGTTTTCCGCAGCAGCGTGTGCAGAAGAAGATCAGGAAAGCCAGCCACAGAATACCGCACCAGATGATGGGGATTCCGCCCCAGAACTCTAAAGCCTGGCATCATTCAGACGGACAAGTGTGATGTTAAGCCGACGAGTGGAGTTGGTGGGTGAGAAAGAGTAAAACCAGAAGAAAAAGAGGTGACATGCAATTACATGCATGGGAGCATATGTGTGTGTGTGTGTGTGTGTGTGTGTGTGTGTGTGTGTGTGTGTGTGTGTGTATGTATGTATGCGTGTTTATATGTGTGTATGTGAGAAAACAAAAGTCTGAGAGAGAGAAGAGAGAAAGGAAGCAGGGAAGGAGAGAGAGAGACAGAGAGAAACAGACATACAGACACAGAGAAGCTGAGAGCGAGCAAGCGACAGAGAGAGAGAGAGAGAGAGAGAGAGAGAGAGACAGAGAGACAGAGAGAGAGTGCTGAAAGTTTAGATTAATGTAAAATTTTTCATGCTGATATTAAAAAATCACAGTGCTGTATTAAATCTACTGTCACTCAGGAAAAACTGATGCCACTGCCTGGCTTCAAATATGACTCACTTTAAAATGCAAACCCATGAGGGTTGACTGCCAGAACCCAGTATCTCACATATGGATATATTATAATAGAGAAAAATTCATTATTCACACATCACAGATTAGACCCTCTTTATAAAAAGTTCTCAAATTCAACTGATCTGTTGCGAAGACATAAGACATAAGTAGACATGTCACATACTTTGTCATCTGAGATAGTGCTCAAGTGCTATGCAGTTTATCTGTCTTTGCATTAATGTAAGAGAGAGAGAGAGAGAGAGAGAGAGAGAGAGAGAGAGAGAGAGAACAAAATAACATTTTAAAAAGAGAGGGAGAGAGAATGATTTGAAGCAGAAAAATATAGATCATCTGCAAAATGTTAAAAAAAAATTCTGAAATGTACAAAAAAGCAAGGTGTAAAGTAACACAGATATAATATACAATACAAAACAGGCAAATGAATTTTCAGCAAATTTGTTTTCTTTGTCCATTGCAAACAACAGATGAACAATATCCAAAATACTCCTGTGACAGCAGTTTGTTCCTTTCGCTCACTGCTGTCTGTGGAGCTGGTCTTGTGTATTTTTTCTCTCAAGATGTTATCATCTGAAGAAGATATATTCATAAAAAATTTGCTAGTTTCTATTGTATTGCATACTACATCTGCATTACTTTACTTCTTTTGTGTCCTTATTTGTTAATTTGCCTTCACTTCACTAAGATTTTAAAACTAAAAGCGATTTTTCTAGACTGCCAAGCAAATGACAATGTTTCAATCCTGTTGCTTAGTATGTTGGTTAGCTGATCACTTGTACCTGAAGGCAACGCAAACAAAAACTGTTTGTTGCGATATTAAGAAAAATGGTATTCCTTGAACTTCGGAGCTAAAACCAGCCATGGAAAGTTGCAATGAATCTTATTTTTCAAGAGAGTTCTGATGAAAAATTTCAGACCTCCACTAAGTTTCACTCTTATACTTTGGTACAAGATTCAAATAAAATCCATTCTGCGTAATACATGGAGACCAGGTGAATCTACTTTAACATGCGCGTGCATGCATACGCGGGCATTCACACACATAAACGCACACACTTTTCTTGTATTTGTTCCATGAGGGGATAAGTGGGTAAAATCAAAACTGGATTTTGCCAAATTAAAGGTTCTGAAACAGTAAACAGAAGCTATAAAGTCAGCGGTCCAATTATTTCTACCCATCCAACCTTGTACCAAACCATTACGAACCAGCTGATCGTTCCAGTCACTACTGACCTCTCTGTACGTTCCACTCTCTGGGGTAAAATTGGCACTCGTCTTCTCAAACGACAGGTCTACGTGCGGAAATGAATGAAAAAAACGTACAAGCCAGGTCGTATGATATTCTTCAGCATTATCTGTAACGAACGACATGACTGTGAGCAAATACTTCTTTTTTTCTTTCTTTTTAGGATACTAAGCTTCAATCTATGAATGCTGTTCGCCTTCGAACCATTTTGTTTTCATGTGACCCTCACATCATTTCCGGTTAGAAAAAGTCAAACAAACTGGATTCCGTTTTCATAATCTCGATTCTACTGTGAGGTGAAAAGAGTGCCCCGAAAGAAACAGAGAAAACTGCATCAAATGATTTTGCAACACTCGTGTTATTTTATTGGTAGAAATTCCACTCAAACTTGCAATTTATTTCTAATCCACTCACTTCTGAGCGGAAGAGCTAATCTTGACAATTACGTATGAACTAACGCGCCCATAGAGCTTGAGCATTGACGTCAATGGGCTTCCCTCTTGTGATACGTTTTTCACAGGTCAGCAACTACTTCCCGTTGATGGAAGTTGGATGTGCACTGTTCGCCAATTTGGGGATTTAATATTGCACTTGTGCATCTGTGATTCGACTGATTATCGATTGCAGGCTGGTGAGAGAGGAGTGATCTGTCTGCATCCAAAGATTCCAGTTGATCGGAGCCTGGGTGAATTCACAGGATAGCTGGACGTGGGTGCAGCCAGTGGCAGGTGTCCATTGCGCCATTGAAGAATGCCAATGGCTCGACCCAGTAGGTCAAATTTTTTTTTCCTTGTGTGTTCTTTCCATGCACCAGCTATTGCAGATCAGTGCATAATATATTCTGAATGCTTTTGCTTGCGTTGTCTGTTTTGCACGATGCATGGTGATCTTTGAATATGTATGCATTTATCTGTCGCTGCAGTTTTAGAGTCCAGTTACACAGTAACGAGGACATAGCAAGAGTTGTGCGCCCTTCCCTCACGAAATAGGGAAAAGTTCGACGAACAGCTCCTGACTTGCGTAGGCCTACCTAGTTTCTGATAAACTGGTGCAACGACCGAGCACGGGGGCATTCCTTGTCACTCAGATTTTCCCCCACCCAACTGTGCAGATTTTGTATTCGCTGTGCATTCCTCAATGTGTGGTGATTTTTTTTCCCCATTATAGTGTCAATCTTTAATCAAAGCCAGTTTCAGTCTGCAGGCGCTTTCCTAGTCCAGTTGCAGTTTACCGTTACTTAAAAAAAAAAGTAAAAAGAAAGAAAGTAAAAACCATCTGTAACGCTTAGAAGATAAAGGAATTTGGAAATATATTTTTAAGTCACACCATCTTATATTTCATGGGAAATAATATTGATTGCATGTTTATCTTCATTGATGTGTTCGGCATGCAGGTGTGGGAATGTCAACAAGAAGTGCTATGCTCATGTGCAGTGTGTGCTTCATTGTCAAACTGTGCATCGACTGTAGCAACAATTTAATGGAGAAAAAAGTACTTGATAAGAACAAATGACCGAAAGAAAAATTAGAAAATTCCTTTATGTGTCATAGTATCAAATTAAAAAAAAAAGAATTTGATGTGTTTGCATGCACATGGTTGCACATACAGTGACAGGTGACATGCACACCTAGTGTATTCTATATGTATGAATTTCTGTTTTGTAGATTTGCACATTACAGTGCAGGAGAATGTGTTTAGGTAATGGATTTTGTGTGTGTGTGTCTTTGTGTGTGTATTATTACTTGACATTGCATGCAAAATATCAGTGGTCTGTTTATTTTCAGATTCATTTAAACCAATATAAAGATCTGGTCAGAATGTACCTGTTATGCACAAGAACATGTATTTAACAAATATACCAGACACCAAGCTTCATGTCCAAAGGATAAATGCTGTACACTCTACTCCTTACAACACTCAAAAGACTAGTCAAACAGCTGATCAAAGCGAGCTTGCAGCTTGGTTCTGTAGTGTAAGCTAAGTGCACTGCACCATTTGACTTGATGCTTAAAAAAAAATGTATACATGAATTGACTGTACATGTCTTACAGGCAGATCAAGAAAAGAAAACTAAATGAAATTACAGAGGCAGAGCATTTGATTTATTGTTTCCACCAATATGGGTTGTAAAACATGCAAGTGGGCAGAAATCCTGATGTTTTTGTTTGTTTGCTTGTGTATGTGTTTTGTTTAAAAGCATTATTTGTTTTTATTCATGGCAAACAAAAAACACCGTTTTTCGGAGGGAAGAGTGGGTGGGATAGGATCAGCACTACCGCAACCGAAAACGACATACTAATTTTTTGTATTACACGACCGAAACGATTTGATGTAGTTTATTATATATGGGCCGCGCAGCTCGACAGATTTCGACGTCCACCCACATCTTCATGTCTCTGGAAAGCAGTCAGTTGACAGAGACTGGCGCGGCAAGTCACCGGTGCTGTGCATGCCGACGTCGCGTGCCATGGCCGGAGACGGTGGAGGTCAATAATTTACTGTGCAAGGGAAACCCCATTCGCGCACGTCAGCCGAGTATGCGAATGCAGTTCTGACTCCTCCCATTTTCGTCTGCAGACTGAAACCGTCCGTGCTTTTCCTTCAGGTTGTTTTGATGCCGATGTAGAAAATATCGTCACCTTGGATAGTGCACACTTACAGTTACCTTCAGCCTAGAAAAGTGCGTTGAAAGAATTGTATTTTTTGGGTCAATAGGTGCTCAAAGTCAGTACTATGTGAGAACATAACTGCGAGCACGGGATTCCCCCTTGGAGTGGTTAGTCATCTGACAACCAATGAAATGCATTGTGACTGCTGAGTCACTGCTGGGCATGAATGGGTGAGCGCCATGCTGCCTTCAGCCAGCCAATCAGCGGCATCAAGCGGATAAGGATATGAAACGTTTGGCTTGTGTTGTGGAGACTTTTGAGTAAACAGCATGAGATTCTGAGAACTTTTTTTTAAAAGGATGCATGTTTAATGATCTGTCCAAATAGTTCAAAGTGATTTATTTTGAAGTGCAACGTCGGAAACAATTTTGTTATCTGTTGGGCTCTGGTCACCGATTTGGAGTCGATTGCGGTCAAGAATTGGACTGTTACCTTTTGACTTGTCTCGATGCAAGAGATCACGAATGACCCACTTTCTAAAAAGCAGGGACGCAAACACATTATGAAACGTGGTGAGTATGAGAAAGCGCAAGTCATTATGTGTATATGGTGTGCAAAAATTAGTAGCTGATCGAAGCACTCTGTTCGCTTTCATATGAAAGTATTGTGCAGGTTGCATATACGAATTCGTGTGTTCCGTTGACGCCCTATGAAATTCATTTTAGAAGTACGGCAACAAGTTAGTCGCGTGCCTGTCAACTGCGCTCGCATTTTTCTCCCCAACTACACATGACCCCTCGTGAACTCTCGGCGTGTCATAAGAGTCACGTTGAAATTGCTCATGAACATCGATTGGAATTTTGGGGGTGTCATGAGAAGACACCAGTGGCATATTTTATCAAAATATTCTGCCCACTCACCTTGGGCAGGATGCACAAGATGGGTAGGTAGGTGAGTGGTTAAGTGAAACAACCTGATAGCCATAATAAAATTGAATTAGTGGATCTTAATAAGATTGTATTATATGCCTTTGAAATATGTTTCAAATCCACAGAATAAAGCTGTATCAGTATATGTCCTTTTTTTTTAAATTTTTAAAAAGAATTCTTTTAAATCTATTACCTGTAACCTTACAGTTTTAAAGTAGAGAGAGAGAGAGGGTGCAAATTGTATCTGTTAACTCTATCAATCTTAGTTTTTACAACAAAATAATTGAAACTTGTCCTTCATGACCATGAGCAGTCTTGATACTAAGAGCAAATTTATGATGTCAGTGTGTTCCAGACTATAATCAAAACCAAATACCCCAAAGCAAACAAATTAACTGGTGTGTACACCTCACTCTCCCAGTCCCAATCTCTTCCTTCCCATCCTTCATCTGCCTGACTGATTAAAACATTAAAAAGAAACATCTTGATTGAATTTTGTCCTCCACCCCACCCCCCTCCCATACCCCTTTCCAAACCACTCACATTGACACATGAATACTAATGACAAATTAACAACAATGACCTGGCTGCCAACATGCTTT
>CM065714.1:34352245-34484745 GCA_033310375.1 Conus canariensis
TAGTTAAATTTATAAAACAAAAAGCTGCAATATTTATAACATTAACAACCATCATTTCCTCACCTCCATAAATTCCAACACAATCCTTATTGTAGGATAAATGGCAATATATTCCCCTATTTTCTTCATTTTTTTTTCTGTAAAGTTTAAATCTTTGCCAAGTCATTACTATAATGATTGAAGAATTGTTAGCCTGCATTGTTTTCCCCACTACTTAATTGTTCAGCATTACATCGTCAAACATTCTGATTTTTATCATTGCTAGTGCCCATGATTAAATATCACTGTCAAACATTCTGATTTCTATCATTGCAAGTGTCCATGATTAAATGTCACTGTCAAACATTCTGATTTCTGTCATTGTTAGTGTCCATGATTAAATATTAGAACACAGATGACTGGGTCTGTCTGTTGAGCTCATTAGCATTTCATTGTACTGCCAGTGTGTTGACTTACAAAAAAATTGCGTAATAAAGATCTATCCCCCTTGAGTCATACCCAGAGTCCTACTGTGTACTTTTAGCCCTAAAACTAGTAAAAGGGAAGGTCCTGTCTTTGGAGGCAAATGTTTCCCTTCATAGATCATGTGTCTGATTTGTTGTCAAGTGTCGAACTGATTTCCCTAATGCAGTGCACAGACCTTCAGTGGCAATTTTGGGAGGGGTGAGGTGGACGGTTTGGGGTTGTGTTGTGTTGCGCTGTTTTGATTCTTTATGAAAAGAAGTATAGAATTCTGTTATGTTATACTTGCACTCTCAAATTGAAACCTTTCATAGGACTGTTGGTATCTTACTTGTTCTTGCCAGTGAACTGACTGTCATTAAAAAGAAAAAAAATTGGATTGTTACAATAACAATTAGACTTGTTTTGTTTGAGAGCATTGATGTAGAGCACTGACTGAGATGATGGACAAGAGTTGGTTCTACTAATCTGTGGTTGAAATAACACAAAGACAGAAGAAATGTCTGTTCTGGTAACAAGTTTCAATAAAAAGTCCCAGCAAAAGATTCACATGTGATCTCTGTGATGGAGATGTGTCCTTGAACTCCAGCAAGATTTAGAAATCAACTTGGTAAACACCCGAAATACCAGTTATTAACTATTCAGGCAATGAAAAGGCACGAGGTGTGTCCTAAGAGGGGCTGTCGAGAAAGTCTTGGAATTATCTAATATTTTTGACACTGTACATATGTATCATCTGGTAAATTAGCTTATTTGGAACAATTATATAAAGCATGGAAAGCAAAACTCAAATGTTGACTGAAACATCCAACAGCAGCAAGGCAATTTTGATCTGTTTGTAACACTGACATGGACTCTGCGATCAGTCTTACTCACACACTGACATAGGCTGTATTTCCTATTTGCTTTGTGCCAGGCCCATGACTTCCTGCCAGGTCATACAGTTATATCCTTTTTTTGTAAGTACACCTAAGATTCAATTTAAACAGGAAAGTCAAAGATCATATAGCTCCCCCCTCTCCCCCTCTCCCTTCCCCTTCCCTCAACCATCTCCATTTCCTCCCCCCCCCCCCCCCCCCCACCCCCCTCCCTGCGTAGTCCATCCATGTCCATCTTTCCCCAGCAAATGAAAGAAACCCAGGTGACAGACTGGCTGGTGTGTGCTTGTTTTGAACAACTTGACAATGTGTCTTTATATGTGTGTGTGTGTGTGTGTGTGTGTGTGTGTGTGTGTGTGTGTGTATGCGACATTTTCCACTAGAAATTTGAAAGTTTCATTTACTTTTTAAACAATACTCTTGGCATCATAGTTTACTTTGGGCTCATGGTCAATATTTTAATGTAAATAAATGATAGTGGCTTTGCCAGTGAAAGCTTCACAATTCATAGATTGAAAATCTGTGCATTACTGTGACCTGTGCATAACAATCTGTGTATTACTTTGGGCATGTGCATACACATAAATTGTTCATCGAACTGAGAAGTCTGTGCCTTTTAGGATTAAATCCATGGGAGGGTCACTAACGGGATATTGTTCTGAAACTCATCTCTGGTCTTCTGGGGGCAAGATCTCAACTTGTATAGCTGAGCAGCTTAGTACAACAGCAGCTACTATTATCAGTGACGACGAGTGACATAGCAAGGTGTCTTTTTGATAGAATTGGTTAAATCAGACTCCTGAGAGACAAATCCACAACAATGCATGATTGCCTGTTGCTGATGGCCAAATGATTTTGACAGAACTTTGTAAGATTAGTTGTTCATGTGGAATGTGGATTTATCATCTGACCTGTGAAGTGTTATGGTACATGCGATGCGGGAAAACCCCTATGAAATGGCAAACAAAAGAGTTCGAGAGCAAATTTAACCAAACCAAATGAAAAGTTTTCTTCATCTTTTCCACTATGCTGCCTACCCAGATTCAAAACTTGCCCACCCAGCATACATTCTTTGCTTATTTTGTCTCTTTCTCCTTCTTTTCCCCTTTCTACCCATCCCAGGCAGCCCTTTTACCTTAGTTACACAGTGCACTCACAGCTGAAATAAACCATTACAGAAGAATGATAACGGAAAGGATTGAAACCCATGACGGTTTTGCCCAGGTCATGGATTCCTCTCTTTTCAATCCCGAAGGAGACATAGCTTGAAGAAAGACACCAGCAAAAAAAAAAAAAAAAGAAAAGAAAAAAAAAACCCACTGTGAGGGAGCCCACATGAACAGCAGGGAGCAGTGCAGGACATAGGAGATGGGACAAAAAAAGAAAAAAAGAACTGGAAGCTGTAGAATTGAGTGGGACTGGGAGTGGTTTAGGAAGAAAGGGGAAGGAGTGTGTGGTTGTCAGGGGTATCATTGAAAGAGAGTTTGTGTGTGTGGGCAAGTTTCAACCAGCAGTGTAAACTAGGCTGTAAGCTCAAAGGTCAAGGATTGAAAGCTGAGCACACTATTTCCTTTGGACGCTATATTAATAGGATCATGTCTTTTTCTGCTTATGAGATGGTTGCAGCAGTAACATCATTTGTGTGTACAAACCTGACATTCACACACACAGGGACATACGTGTTCCTATAAGCATGCATGTGTCATTGTGTGGGCATACATGTTTGTAAAACATGTGGGTGGCACAGGATGGAAAAGAGGTGGAGAAGGAAGTGACCATGGATGGGAGGGGGTGGGGGGGGGGGAGGTATGCAGCAACAACTAAACAGGAAAAATTAGAAAATTCTGTGACATGCATGAAAGAATTGTAAAGTTGTTCAACACTGCTGGCCTGATTATTTCAAAGAATCAAACACTCACAATACAAATCATGAATGCAACTTGAATTTCAAACTCAAGGTTCCCACCTATGTGAGAAAGCATCACTGTCTCCCAGTTTGCAAGGATTTGTATCTAGTTCCATATTGCTGAAGCAGCTTGCCACTAATTTCTTTTTTACTTCTTTTATTCTTTTTTTTCTGACAGATGTGATACAGGGTGTACAGTAAGCCTGATGATGTTTTAATTTTGTATTTTGGCACAGCTGGTCACATTTGACTTTTGCTTTTTTCAAAAGAAATTTTGGTCTTTCAAAAACTGCTGACTTTGATATTGACCAGTTACACACGCTTGATATGAACAGTTTATGAAGAGAGATCTGCATTTGGTGCTTTGAAGTAAGTGTTGAGCTGGAGATAACACTATGCAATCAAGCTCTTCAGGAACTTTAATTTCATCAGCCTGGTTCCCTTTTGACATTTCGTTACACCAGCTTTCCTCCTCCTCATTGAGTTTTGACTGCATTTTTATTTATCTCTGTCTGTCTACCATGTTAAAACTCAGAACTCGAGTTCTGTATTGCAGTGTCATGAATGTGCCCTTAGTTCAGGCATGTACAGTGATTTTGGACTATCAGTATCAGGCACTTTGGAGAGTATGGCACAACCCTTCAAGAAAAGATTATAGATGAATGTTCAAAATCTAGGGGAGCTGCTGTTGCTGACATTGTGATAACTCCATTAGCTGTAGAGAACTTACTCAAAGGACTGAACCCAAATAAGGCTCAAGGACCTGATGGCATTCCCCCCAGGGTCTTAAAGGAAATATGTAAAGAAATATCAAAACCACTTTGTCACTTATTTAATAAAACTTTAGAAGAAGGAGTCTTACCAGAAGACTGGAAAACTGCAGAAGTTACAGCTATTTTTAAAAAGGGATAAAAAAAATGAGCCTGGAAATTATAGACCTGTTAGTCTGACATGTGTAGTGTGTAAAGTTCTAGAAACTATAATAAGAGACTGTATTGTCAGTCATTTTCAGGACAATGATCTGTATTCAGACTGTCAACACGGGTTTAGAAAAAAAGGTCTTGTATGACACAGCTTCTTTTAACAGTGGAAGATTTTACAGAATATATTGAGCAAAAAGCATCATTTGATGTTGTCTGCTTAGACTTCAGAAAAGCTTTCAACACTGTACTGCATTGTAGGCTTCTGGAGAAGTTGAAAGGTTATATGGGATTACAGGAAATGTACTGAATTGGATCCAGGCTTTTTTGTCTGGACGAACACAAAAAGTAAGGTTAAATGACGCCACTTCACAAAGATCAGATGTACTAAGTGGTATACCTCAAGACAGTATCCTAGGACCCATACTTTTCACTATATTCATAAACGATCTTCCAGAATCTGTCCAAAGCAATTGTAAGATTTTTGCTGACACGAAACTGTATGGAAATTCTACCAATCATACAAAAATATAAAGGGATGTATACTTATTACAAGAATGGTCTAATGAATGGAACTTACATTTCAACGTATCCAAATGTAGTGTTATGCACTATGTAAAACAAACCCAAATCATAAATATTATATGAAGGTAAATGGACAAGAAAATGAAATAAATGAGTGTGAGGAAGAAAAAGATCTTGGTGTTATTTTTGACCCACTGCACTACTTTCTTTCGATGTACATATCATATAAAATCATCAATAAAGCAAACCAAATGATAGGATTAATAAAGAGAACTTTCACATACTTGAATAAAGATATATTATTGAAATTGTGCAAAAGTCTAGTACGGCCGCACTTAGAATATGGAAATATCAATGGTATCCCTTACTCAAAAGGCAGTCAAAGGCAGTAGAGAAAGTACAAAGAAGGGCTACAAAGCTACTGCGGGAATGCAAAAATATGAATTATGAACAACGGCTAAGATACTTAAACTTACACTCCTTAAAAGGTAGACGTATCTGCGGTGATCTGATCGAAGTCTATAAAATATTTAACGATATGGTGGATGTACAAATAGAGGATTTCTTCAAATTATATACTGATAGTATTACAAGGAAGTCAGATGGGAAAATCTTCATTGAACACTGTCAGACTAATAAACGTAAAATGGTTTTTGGAAAAAGAATAACACATCTTTGGAATGATCTACCAACTAACATCAAGTTTGCACAATCTGCTAACTCATTTAAAAATTTCCTTGATGCGGATCATAAATTCACTAAATTGTTATTTGAATTTGATTAACAAACCAATATGCGCATATGCAACAAACCAATTCAGAATACTAAACAATTCATGGATGGGGATTCAAGAAAGGCCGCGAGGCCTAGGCTACGTATATCAGCCTGTCCCCTTACTACTACTACTACTAAAGCAAATCTGTCAGCCATGAATAAGAATCTTGGGAGTCAGATTTGATTAATTTCACTGCATATCCAATGGCAGTTGTATATACGTGATTCACTAGAGTGATCATACTTGAGCACATGGAGCTGACACATGCGGTACTATATGATCTAGGTTGATGTGCACACAATTTGATCAGTGCTCAATGGTTTTGAGCTATGTTGACACTGACACTGAACATGATTGTAATTAAGTACAGGTTGAGTTGGATTCCAGTGTTGTTTTAAAGCACTATAGAAAGAAAAGACCCTTTGGTCAGAATTCAAAGGGGAAAAAAAATTGCTTTGTGACTATAAACTACAATATGTGCAAACATTCTAAAGTTTGTGTGCAATTCTTGTGTCATGTGATGTATGTGTGGGTCAACATGCTGGATTGTTCAAAGCAGTGTTGACTGAACAAAACTCTATTGACTGAACTCAACTTGACTTTGTACGGGTCAGAGGAAGAAAAAGGGTAGAAGTGTTCACTTTGCCATGACAAGTGAAATGGAAAAGATCAGCACAGTCAGCATTTACTAACATTTGAAGTGACGGGAAATCAAAACATAACTGATGCATTATGCTAATTAGTCAGCCATAATGGCAGGGTGACAGCATGGGTGTCTGTCTGCAAGGAGAAAAGGGTGTAGCCTGCTTTACCAGAAACTCAGTGACCCTGAGGCATGGACAGTGTGCAAATAAACAAAGTATGCAAGAAAACCAAGTAAATTGTCATCTGCTGACAACTGTTTGAAGAGCATGCACGTTCAGTGGTGTGAATATTTTAAACTGGTTTATTTATATCTCCATGCAGTGGATCACATCCTGAATGCTTCTGTTTCACTGGCTATAAATATCACCCACTCCATCATTTTGGAATGTACTATTCTTCATACATAATTGATGACCCCTGAGAGGAGTGCATAAGGTATATAAGCTAAGTTTTGTCAGTAAAAATACATTTAGATCACATTAGATTCTTTTTTAGTATATGGGAAAAAAATCTAATATCTCTTGCTTTTTTTTTTTTTGAACACCCACAATTCTCTGTTAATATTTTGTATATTTTAGTCCCCCCCCCCCCCCCCCCCCCCCCCCCGTGGTGTGTGGGAAAAAAATCTAATATCTCTTGCTTTTTTTTTTTTTTTTTTTGAACACCCACAATTCTCTGTTAATATTTTGTATATTTTAGTACCCCCCCCCCCCCCCCCCCCCCCCCCCCCGTGGTGCATTCCATGTCATGTGCCACTCACAATGAAACATATTCTTTTAGAGTGTTGGGACTTGCACGATGTGAGACACAAACATTTTACAGCGGAGTCCATGAAGATCCTGTTCAGGGATGTCCCGCCTGACGTGATCCTTGAGTTTTTGAGAGAGATTAACATTTTTCATCTGATTTAAGATTTTACGGAAGAAAGATTTTTAACGAAGTTTCTGGTGCGTTTCTAGAAAATGTCATTTAGAGAGATGTGTGAAAGGTTTTTTTTTTTTTTTTTTTTTTTTTTTTTTAATGACTTGTGAGTTGATTTTAACGTGGTGACAGCCCTGATGTGGCCCCTTGCGGTCGGCTGAGCTATAAGCAACATTATCTTATCTTACCCCCCCCCCCCCCCCCATGTGCTAATTTCAACTAAAAACAGAATGAATTGGTCATTTTAGTTACCATTCAAGAAAACTGTTATGTTGTCTCTGGCAAAGTTGTGTCCTTTTGTTTGGTTGTCTGTAGTGTTAGCAAGATTACACAATACCTATTGCACCAATTTTTTTTAAGCAGATACGAAAGATGGAAGGAAGGTGCCCTGAGGTCAAGTCCATGAAATTTTGGTGCTTTTCTTAGGGCCAATCCAAGATCTATCTGCAGTGTTATGCAGAAAACTACTGATTTTCAGAGAATTTGGTAGAAAAATAGTGACTCAAGAATGAATCCGTTCAAGTTAGTTACAAATCTGTTTCAGGGATCCTAGGGCAGATCCAGGATTTACTTTGCAAGAATATGTTAGAATAGCTGAGTGATTTAATGAAACATGGTGGTAAGATGGAATACATAGCTCAAAGAGAAACCCTTGAAATATGTTATCTGTGCTGTGGACCTGGATCAAAGAGTACCAGGTTGAGGACCTGTTTGACCATTGCGGAGGTCTGCAGGAGTTCACCTGAGCGCTTTTAGTTGCTATAGAGTATCAGAACTAAAGGCCTAGAGTAGAAATAGGAGTCTGCTTTTGTAGCATGGATTTTTTTTTTTTAATCTGTACAAGAGTTCTGTTGAAAGATCATGGTGATTTCATTCTAAAACAAAGGCCATCATAAAGATTCATCATCATTTTTGTAATTGTTTACTCCATGATATGCAATTGAAAGTGTTTATACAACATGCAGTATTATGCAGATTGTATCTTGATGATGTGTCTATATAGGTAATATTCATAAGACAATACTTTGAAGACCTGCAAGAGGAATTCAGATTCTGTAAGGATTCAGTAAATCAATGCTTTAGGAGATTTCACCATATCATAAACTCATATGATTATGTTCAGAAACAAAGCTGTTTCACAATTTCACAACACTGTAACTTCTATTTAACAGTCAGTAATTGTGAGCAATCAGTTCATAAGAAAGTGAAGATATTTCACAAGCATTTTTTTTCTCTAATTTTCTTACGTCTCCTTGGAAAACTCCTTGGACAACATAATACCCCTGTTCAAAGCAAGCAAGCACTTGAGTTTGATGTTTAAAAGCATACATGTGTATTCAAAATTATGTGAATCGGCTTATTTATCGAGGGGCCGGAACAGCTCAGTTGGTAGAGCGCCGGACTTGTGATCCTGGGGTTGCAGGTTCGAATTTCGGTACAGGGGGATTTTTCCCTCGGAGTTAACATTGGTTCTGACTCCATTCCCCATACAGTCCTTCGAATGAGACTGTAAACCGAGGTCCCGTGTGTGAACGCACGCACAACATCTTACACACACGTAAAATCCCATCACCAACTTTCAGAATAGAAGGCCATTTTGGCCGTTGGTATGGATGACAGGTTACACATAGCATGCACCTTCCCCGAAGATGGAGTATGGCTGCCTTAATGGCGGGATAAGAAAACGGTCATACACACAAAACTCCACTGCCTGTCTATACAGGCAGTGTCCGCAGGAATATCAGCCAGTGTATGCAGAAAGAAAGAAAGGCTTATTTATTCAGTGTATTCATAGGTGAAATATGTGCTAATTACACTCTGTTCATAGGAATAGTAAGCTTCAGATATTATCATACAGTATTCAGGTGTAAGGCAGAAAACAACTGCCATCTCCTTTCCCCAGTGAAAAGGTATGTACATTCACTGGATCTTATTGGTTCGGTTTCTGCCAATTGATGTAAACTTTTGCCATAAGAATGCTTGCACCAAAAGAAGACAAATAATGTTTACTATAGAAGTGTTTGGGTTGAACTGTGGCTCAAGATATTGCATTTGGAAACACGTCATTTTCATGTCACTAGAATTTAGTAGAAATGTAAAATTTGTGTAGGAACTCTTCTCACTTGATCACAGATTTATTACTGATTATTAAAGATGGCACATGACTTTCTAACTCAGTCAGACAAGTAAGCTTCAGTCATTCCCAAATACAATCTATGCCAGCGTGTGGATTACAGACTTCCAGTTCAACTGGCATCATAGTTTGATCAGAATCAAGACAATACACAGTTTCACTTCAGCCATGGACATGCGCCATTTCATTGATCAGGTCATACAATAATTCACAAAAACATGGCATGTGTAGGACCACGACCTTATATCCCACTCAGTCCCACAGCCAGAGCTTGAAAGACAGGGGAAAAGGTCATCGTTTGTCAAGACGTCAAGGACAGGCAGGGAGGGGTTCTCATTTTCAACGTGAGGATTGGATCAAGAAGACCACCTGAGTGTGCTGGAGTCCTTGACTTCATCAGTGCACGTGACTTGCAGAAATCCTTTTTCTAGTTCTAGTTAAAACAGGAAGGAGTTGCCTTTCTCCAGCTAGCTACATGCCAAAGATTTACAGAACTTTTTCACACCTATGAAGTTGTCTCAAGCTGTGAATGGTTAGCTGAAGTTCTGTCAAGTGTTGAAGCAAATCAAGTGTTTAGACTTTATTTGAGAATGTTCACACAGTTTCTTGTTTTCTGTATCTCTTACAGTCTGCCTTTCTCCCTCTGTATGCTGTATACATTACTTACGAGCATGCACACACACACGCAACACACACACACACACACACACACACATACACCACACACACACACACACACACACACACACCGAGTGAGCGCACATGCACACATACACACAGAGAAATGAACACCATGCATGATGAGATATTATGTTTAATTAATTGCGTTGGTTGCTACCTTTTTGTGATGTGAGGATCAGGCTTTAGTTTTCCTGTCAGTGTAGTAAATCAGTTTAGTGTACATAGATTTTCTGCACATAGGAAAAATTATCTATGATTTTATGAATTACTTGGTAAAGTACTCCTCATGGAATACACAGTATTTTCACTATTTAAGTACTGTATATTGGTTTACTTGTTATGCACAATCTTTAAGTTTGGTCAGTTTGCTCAAGTTGGTTCTGAATCTTGGTCTGGTTTTTTGTTTGTTTTTTGTTTTACTTGTAAATGGGCAATTTCAGTAGCTAAACATCTTTGTTTTTTTTAATTTGAATTGATATCATCATCACTGTTTCTGTGCTGCTTTATCTGCCAGTCTATTAGTTAATCAGCTTTTTTTCTTTAAGCATATATCGTTGAGAATTGGATACACAGCCAAGACATATTTTCCAAATGATTTGAAATTATGTCACATGGAAACAATCATGACCAACCACAACCTAAGTAACTTCACTACCTGACTGTTATTAGTGTTAAAATCATCCACATTTTTCAGGACCGTTTTGCTTTTTATCTCGGTTGTTTTTCTTAGCCAGTAAAAGATTAAACAATGAATTGAATGTTTTTTCAGAGTTAAAAACAACAAAAGCGAAAGAAAGAAAGAAACAAACAAACACCAACAGAAATATTCTGTCACTTTTCAGTTCAGTGGTTTATTTAATTCTTTTCATCGCCAGATGATATGAGACAATTGTTAAGAGAAAAAAAAAAACCTTCACACTCAGCTTATCTAGTACTTTCAAACCCACAAAACCCACATCTGATACATGTGCATATTTACATAAGTGAAATACCCTATTGGTGCACAAAGTTGCCGATCTTTATAAAAATTTTGCAACCTGTGACTGCGAAACAACCATGGCAATTTCAGCAACATATGAACCATATAAGACAGTATTGACATTATCAGTTATTCATCTCAATACCTTTCTCCTGATAGAGCGAAGTCAACACTGAGCATTCAAACAAAAGATGATGCACAGAAATGTTTTCTCTGCAGACACAAGTAATACCATGAGAATATTTGGTTTCCAGGTATTCAGCCTTAATTTATGAATTAATCAAACAATGTGCCTTGGGCACGATGGTAAAGTAGCCATTTTGTGACTAAAATTCTGCTTATGTATATACTTTTACATAATTTGGATTAAATCACAAGAGGACAAATCAAAGGGATTTAAAAAAATAAATTTTCAGTGTTTCTATTTGGTCCTTTTGCAAGACTGTCTTCTGTTTCATTCCACTTTATTATACCACAGTGAGATGGGACCCAACAAAAATCAATTCTTATACCTAGAGTTATGAAACAATGCAGTAAATGTTTTCTTTTCAAAGCAAATCTTTTCTAGCTTTGCAGTTCCAACACTCTAGTGATTGTATAACAGATTTGGAATCAACACACAGTAAGATTTAATAAAAAGCAATTGGTGTATCATAATAATGTACATCAAAGCCTTCAGCATTGCATATAATTCTGAGGTATAAATTGAAAACCCCTTTCCTAAATGATATGATTTCCTGACATTGGTATTATAAAGCCAGAACCTCTGTCAGGGGATTGTGTCACTGGTTGAAATCAACAGTATCATAAATGACTGCTTATGAATTACTCATCAAGCTCCTTTGTTCATGTTGTAAAATCAAGTTAGAGAGACCTTTTATAAGAGAGTGCATCGTGATTCAAGCAAAGTTCTTTCAAGTCAGAGGGACTCCAAACGAGGTGGGACTGAGAGACTGGCTGGCTAACACATGATGATATGGAAGAAAACGGCCCAGGCATGAGGCAAAGGATGTGAGAGACTAGGAGCGTCTGCTAATGGTGGGCACAGGACTGCCACCTGTTGGCTTGTGGTGCACCTCTGTGCTGATGATGCAGTTTGGTTACTTTCCTGTTGTGTGTAGGTGATGAGGAAGAAGAAGATAGGGTGCCCTGTTTGGGGGTCAAGTGTACTCTGGTTTGGCATGAATATTGAAACACTGGTTGACTAGGAGAAGAAAAAGAAACGCAAAAGTGAACAGGCAGATGTTGCCACTTGATGCTGGTTGTTTAATTCATGAGTGCATGGGACTAAACTACATGCACACACGCTCACTTATGGGCACGCACATGTGCACACAGAGAAACATGTATGCACGCGCACACACATGCACACGCGCGCGCGCGCACACACACACACACAACACACACACACACACACAACACACACACACACAGGCATGCACTTATGCTTGCAAATACTCTACAAACACTCATTATTAGAATACATGTACAGCTCATATGCAACCGTTGATGCAACTTTTAGCAAATATGCACACACACACACACACACACACACACACACACACACACACACACACACACACACACACACACACAAACTCACTCTCTCGCACATTCACACTCAAACTCACACTTGCACTCACACATATAGTGACTCACATTTTCTGTTTCTTCTTTCAGTCATGTGCAACACTGCATGTTGAATGTCCCATAGATGTCTTTACTACCTAACAAAGGCAGGACAGGACTTTTTGTAACGCTAAAATGAAAATAGCCCTACAAGGATCTGTTGACCAAGATATTGCCAGTTATATAAGGTCATTCTGAGTAGCTCAAAATCAGAGTAGATGTAACATCAAGGTGGACACTTTTGAGTTGAAAGTTTATTTAGCTCACAGAAAATGTCAGTTGGCCATTCTGCCAAATTTGTTATAAACGCTGCTGGTTTTGATATAGGGAAAAAAAAAAGAGGTTGTTGTCATAAGCATAGCTCCAATTGTCCTTAGCTGGCAAAGAATTTTGTGTGTGCGTGTTCTGTTCATATGACAAAATTCTTGTGAAATTCCCATCATTCTCAGTTACATTTTGTTAGATACAGATTTAATTTGAGGACAGAAACAGAAACTAAAGTTCAAGATTAAGTATTGGTACATCAGAGTTCCTTAATTTTTTCAATTTTATCTGTCTGAGAATTTCATTCAAAGTCTCCCCTCCCCCCACCCCCACCCTCTCTCTCTCTCTCTCTTCTCCTCTCTCTCTCTCTCTCTGCCCCCTACCTTCCCCCTCCCTCCCTAACCTCTCATCTGTTCCTCTCACATGTGCACACACACTCGCACATATACACACACCAGGGATCACATTTACCAGAACTTGGAAAGTATTTTATCAGTTCAGACTATGAAATACCACCAAAAATAAGTTACTGGGATTGCATACTGATCTGACATTTGTTTGACCAGATTTTTGTTTCTTTTTTGATTCGGCAGGTGAAATTAGGCTGTTGCATTCTTTCATTCGACTTTCAGGTGTACTGATTACTGTTTGACCTGGCTGCTTTTGACAAGTTCGCTCTGCTGGTTTTGAATTTTGAGAGTGTTAGCATGATCACTGTACATGCACATGGGTGTGTGCACACACACACACACACACACACACACACACACACACACACACACACACACACACTTTTACACGTCTGCTAGGGCTGCCACATTTCTTTTGCAGAACATAGATCTATGCTTACTGGAAATTTTGTCAGTATGAAGTTATGTACTAGAGATTTTCTCAAGTTGTATGTTGGTTGGTGTCTTTTGTTGTTATTATTGCTGTAAATAATGCTTTGTGTGTGTGTGTGTGTGTGTGTGTGTGTGTGTGTGTGTGTGTGTGTGTGTGTGTGTGTGAAACAACACCTTTTTATGTCCTGCATGTTGATTTCTCATTTTTCATTTTCTGACTTTTTAAGGTACTGGTTTGTGGATGTATGTGTTTTCTATTCTCAGCTGTTTGTTGTTGTTGTACTGGTCTTGATAAGTAAGCACTTTTATCTCATTGTATGTGTTGGCTGTCATCATGTGTGCATCACTGTTTACGAGTGTGGGATTTGTGTGTGTTTCCCATGTTTTAAACAAAGATTAATACATTGGAACCAGTCTTTTGCAAAACTGAATGGCATATGATACTGTTTGAATGGTCAATATGTGTAGCGTCGCGTGGGTTTGAAGGATTTCATGTACTATATTAAAGAATTTACCTAATTTCTGTTTCTGTGAACATTTTGGGCTGAAGGTTTTGGGGGTTTGTGTCCATGGTGTGTTGAAGATTAAAAAAAAAAAAAATCAAAGAAGCTTTTTTTCAGATAGTTAGGATTGTAATGATATACAGAGTACACATGCCAGCCGTCTTACTGTATTATAGCCTCTGTGTGTGTGGGTGTATCTGTATTTATGTGTGTGTGTTTATGTGAGCTAGCATGTGCCTGTGTATGCAATGTGTGTGTGTGTGTGTGTGTGTGTGTGTGTGTGTGTGTGTGTGTGTGTTTAGCTACACAATGTGCTGTGTAAATATTGCAGTAGGTGCTCACAGTTGGTGAAATACCATTCAAAAAGGTGTATGTCAGAAGAAACCAGGCTGACAGTACCAATTACCAGTTGGATGTTGGCGGGACTGGCTAGTACTTTAGTCTTTTTTTTTTCTTGTCCTGGAATGTGACATTGTTGCAGTAAGTTGTGTGTGTGTGCATGTGTGTGTGTGTGTGT
The DNA here is from genome assembly GCA_033310375.1 of Conus canariensis. Lineage (NCBI taxonomy): Eukaryota > Metazoa > Mollusca > Gastropoda > Neogastropoda > Conidae > Conus > Conus canariensis. Next base: position 34,366,827 of record CM065714.1, read on the forward strand.
GTGTGTGTGTGTGTGTGTGTGTGTGTGTGCTTATATTTTTTAGATGTTGAATTGTTAAAACTTGTAAAGTGCCCTTTAGCCTACGTTGTTTGGATGGGCGCTATTGAAATTGTCCTCATTGTTATTATTATTATTAGGACAGCAGCTATCACACTGTTGGCAATTTCTCCATGGCAAGTTTGTTTTCTTCTCTTGTTTATGTGTGAGTGTAGTGAAGTCAAAAGCCTCCTGCAGTGTGGTGTTCATCCGTTGACACGGACAAGTAAAGCTCCTGTTTTCTCTGTTCACATTATAGTGTGGCAGTTTTTAGCGCTGGGTTTTTACCTTGATCAGTACTTGACTGATGTTTGCAGGTATGGAGATCCAGTGCATTAGTATCACCATTACTAATGAACTTGCTGAAGATAACAACAAAAGCAAGTGGGATGTTTTTCTCCTGCTGTTTATTGTGTCATCATCTGCTAAGACTGTCAAGCTCCCACATTTGAGTTATTCCTACTGCTTCTTTCTGTTTGGCTGGAGAGGAAAGGAAGGGAATCGGGGCTGGGGGATCAGAGGCACTGGATTTTTTTTTTTTTTGCTGTCACCGGCAGTTGTCTCAACACTTTGTGAGTCTCTTGGGCAGAACTAGTAATGGCACAATCTGACATGCAATCACTGTATTGTGAACATGTTGATTGTGATATGCCAAAGATCAGTTTTGCAATGTATCATGTGTTTGGTGTTCATCTGCAGCCAGGATACCCCAGGACTAGATGCAGCACTTGAAACATTCATGCATGCCTGTTCTGTTGCCTTTTTTTTCTATAGTAGAAAAGAAAGAACAGTTGTTTACAAGAAAGAAACAAAAGAATCACCTAGTAGTGACTTAGGGCCCAGTTTGAGACACATGGTGCAGCATGCTGACAAGTAAGATTCAAGGTCTGTTTACCGTTGATCCCATGTTTGGGATGTGTATGTTGGTAAACATGCTTCAGCAGACTAAAGACAAGAAGTAAACAAACAGGTATTTTACAAAGAAATCCATGTACATGGGTGATTCCTTTCGTAAAGGGAAACCATGACATGTTTGGAGGTGAATGGCGGCATAATGAAGAACATGTGCACGTAAGAAGGAGGTTTGTCCCATGTTTCAGTCTTGCATGGTGGGTTTTCCTCACCTCTTGGCCAGGCCTTAAGTGGACATGATCTGAGTGGTAGCTTTTGGAGGAGGCAATAAATGGGGGTTCTCTGTGTGCAGCATCGCATGCATGCAGGAATCCACGATAATAAGAGCGTTGTCTTTTCCAAGGTAAAATTTGGTAGAAGGTAAGGTAAGGTAATGTTGCTTATAGCCCAGTTGACCGCAAAGGGCCATATCAGGGCTGTCACCACGTTGAAGTCAACCCATAAGTCATTAAAAAATACAAAAATAAAAAAAAATCACACATCTCTTTAATATACACCTTCTAAAATGCACCAGAAACTGTTAAAAATCTTTCTTCTGTAAAATCTTAGATCAGATGAAAAATGCTAATCTCTTTCAGGAATTCAAAGATCATGTCAGGTGGGACATCTTTGGTAGAAAGATCTGTGTTGATTGTGGTGATGCAGAGAAAAGAAATCTGTTGTGGCTACAACTTATCTTGGACAACAACACAAGTACAAAAATACAGTAATAGGATTTTGGTTAGAATTTACCAACTGACCAAGTTGTTATGTAAACAGCTTTCCATGTTTTAATATAGAACTGGGCAGGGTGCAAGAAAAGGCCAACCAAGATTCAAACCGATGAAATTATACTAAAACAGGATAATGAAATGGGGTGAAGAACTTTGTCCCAGGTGTCAGATTTTGTATTGGAACACACAAACAGAAGCTGTGAAACTAAAGTCTTGCTATTTGTTAGATTTGTATGTTTTAGAAATTTGTTTGATTTTCACTTTAAAGCAGTACATATAATGCACATTGTATTTTGCTTTCAGGAAAACATCTTCCAAAGCTCGACAAATTTAAGACACCAGAACCAGCCACACCACAGTAAGTATTAGGTTACATTTAGAAGGAGGGTGGAAGTAAGTCTCAGGATTTCTTATCTTCAGACATTTGAGAATTCCTGCTAGGCTGTTGCCGGTTTGAGATGTTTTCTGTCAACAGTAATTATCTGGTTACACTGGAAAGAGAATGGGGCTTCTTTACTTTCATTGACAGAAAAAAATGTCAGAAAGTCTTTCAAGTATGGAAGACTTACGGTTAGAAGTATGAAGTAGAATCTCAGTTAACTGCCATTGTGTTTGAATTTCCTTCCTCACAATGACCGAGTCTGTGACTTGTGATTTTTTTTTTTTTTTTTAAATTCTGAATAATTCTATTTTCATCCTTGTTAGAATGACCCCTCCAGATTCCAGTTAGGAGTCATACCTGTCCATAGCATGCAGTGACTTTTTTGCCCCTAAAGTTTTGGGGAGAAAAGGGTAAATCTGTACTTTTCGGCATCCCCACCCCCGATCAGTTTACAGCTGTCAGACACATGGGCTATTTTGAGACTAATGAAACTTGTGTTGTATGCAACATGAAATCTTACCCCTGTGAGTGGTGGTCAAAATGTGCATTCAGTGTTTTTTTTTAATTTTTCATGCATCAACATGATTGTCAAATTATGATCAGTTCTGAGCATTTTCATTTGTGGATTGTCAGTCTGTCAACTTCCCTGTGAAAATGTAATAATCCCACTCTACAAAGACTGAAATTTCAACCAGCTGCTGTGGTGCACTTTTTTGTGTGTGGAATATTTTCTGCCCTGACCCGACTCATACTCTAAGCGCAGTTTGCTATGGGTTCAGCTGGGAAGACTTAAACCATACAGTCATGTTTCATGTCATGTTTCATTCACTGAATGCTTGCATCTCTCAGAGTGTTGCTCAGATTACCCTTTTTTTTCATTCACTTAATGCTTGTATCTCTGAGAGTGTTGCTCAGATTTCCTGACCAACACTGCAGTTGTGTGTATCTGTTGGGCCTGGTTAATGCAGGGATATGTTATGAAAGTAAGCGAAGAGTACAGCCACGGTACGCGTTCTGAGACGGGAATGGAACTCCAAAGTATCATCATCATCATCATCATCAGTCAGCATAAAAAAGCAAGTCTCAAATGCTGTGGTCCCCCATACTTTGTTCTCATGTTGACTGCAGTTTCGATTTCCTTTCCATGTCTATGTCCCTGATTAGTTTATGTTGGGGTTACCGGTATTGGGTAGTTCATGGAGCCTGTCGTTTGATGGATGTAGTGGTGCCCTCAGGAGGGGAATGTTACTCACTAATGCTGGCTCTGGGTCTAAGTAGTTATTGTCATCATCAGTAATGGGTTTCGTTTGTGGTGTCCAGCTGATGTTGGATCGGGACAGGTGCCATTGAACACCACCCAAATGACTCGGCAGCAGTGCAGTGTCTCCTCTGGTAGACTGCCTCACGACAACTTGGCAGTGACTGCTGTCTGTGCATTGCTACTGCTGGGGCTGCTATGGGACCAGCCACGGTGTGGCTGTGGATGAGAGCCAGAATGAGTGATGTGGGGCTAGTGCTGCTGGGGTTGCGCAGAAGATGAGGCAAGAGAAGGAGGAAAAAAACCCTGAAATTTCATATTTTGAAGAGAGGTTCCATTGCAAACTGTAGGTGTTTGTTTGCTATGTAGGGCAGGGGTGAGGGGAGGAGACTAGATAAGAGATTAAGAAAAGGAGTGGTAGGGAGAAACTGAGAGATGAAAGGAACTGAGCTGATTTTCGCAAACAATTGCAAGAGTATCACAGCTGGCACTTTGTATTACCATACAGGTTATAATAATCTTTGTGACAGAGTACATATACCTCACCTGCTGGCACTCAGGGAGGAGGTCATTTGCTGATGAAGGCAAATAAAGCCAAAAATCTCAACTATAAGCGCAACAGCTTGTTGTTCTTGTTGTCTTTTTCTTTTGTGTGTGTGTATATATATATTTTATATATATATATATATATATATATATTCCCCCATGCCCCCCCCCCCCCCCCCCCCCACCAGAGTATTGATTTAATGATACTGCCTCCCTCACCCTCACCCTCCATCCCACTGCTGAAGGAAGAAAACGGATCCAGAAGGGTTTCGCTGCTGTTGTTTTCGTATTGCATTGCATATGTTTATTAACCATTTTTTGGTTACACTCTGAATCCAGAAAAGAGATACAGACTGTAATACTGATATGTGAAGTGAGTTATGTTGTACTGAGATTTGTTTTCCCTTCCAAAGTTACCAGTATTTAAACTAAAACTAATTTCACCAGAGAAAATGTGTTCAGACTCAGGAGACATCACATGACATGGTTACAAAGCTTTCAAATCCAGTGTGTTTAAAATAAGTTTGAATGAGTTTGTATTCTATATGTGTGTGTGTGTGTGTGTGTGCGCGTAAATGTTAGTATTAGCTATTTCATTCTGTTGTCTTATAGTTTAATCAGTTGATATTATGTGTTTTAAGGTTTAATAATGACAGGATATGTGTTTTCAGACCACCAGGCCATGGAATTAGCGACAAAACAACAATTACCATCGGGGACAAGACATTCGATTGTGATGCCAGTGATCTACAACAACGGCGATACTTAGGCCGTGGTGCCTATGGTGTTGTGGAGGAGGTGGAACATATTCCAAGCAATACAATACTTGCTGTAAAGGTGGGTAGCTATTGGCATGACCATGGGATAAACATTGTACAGCTCTACCTCAGTGTGGCCATCCGCTGTAGAAGTGACATCACAATGTTGCATTAAGCATATTCTAAGAATGAAAAAATTGAAAAGGCGTCTGAGAAGCAGGGCTTCTGATGACACATAAACATGCATCCCGATATATTCGTAATAAAAATGGGCTTACTCTAAGTTTGTCTAGGAGGTGCTTGAGGTGTTTCGAAAGTTTACAGCTAAGTGCTTGTTAACACTGCATCTGTGTAATGGTGCAATGAAAATATGGCTGTTTAATGGTCAGCAGCACAGAAAAAAGACATATCTCTTGGCATTTTGGAAGGCAGTTTCTTCACAAGCAAGATAATGTGCCAACTAGTCAAAGCATGGCTGATCGATGAATGTCAACAAAAGACTGATGACATAGCTAGATTTGTGTTTGGTAGAATTGTCCTCATGAATTTGATGAAGCCAAAAGCAGCAGTCTTAAACATATCCTCGTTGGTTTTCACTTATGTTATTTTGATTTTATCATCTGCACTCTCTGACTTAAAAATGACTGTATAATATTTATTGAAGATATAACAGTTTTGATTTCCAGCATCATGCATGATCAGAGGCATGCATGCACCCTTGCACATACATGTGCACTCTCGCTCACATGCATGCACAAACACACACACATGCATGTGTGTCGCACATGCGTGCAGGCACACACACACACACACACACACACACACACACACACACACACACACACACACACACACACACACACACATACATCAGAGAAAAGACAGAGGACAATTCAAGTTCTGCAGTATTTCTATAGTGACCAGAGTATTCAAGCTTTTCTGTCCAAAGTGTCACTAGTATATAACAAGCATTTGTGAACACAGTTCGTGAGTTTAGCTTTTTCCAAACTGTCCAATGATCTGATTCTTATGAAGACTGCTTGCTGTTTCTTGTGTGACAGAACTGTTGACTGATTAGTGCTATGAGAGTTTGTCTATGTGGCAGACAGTTAACGTTAAGATTAAGGAGTTCATATAATCATGTTTTATAGCGGATCATGGCGACTGTCAACAACCTAGAACAGAAGAGACTACTGATGGATCTGGACATCAACATGCGGAGTGGCTCCTGCCCATACACAGTGGAGTTCTATGGGGCACTCTTCAGAGAGGTCAGTCCGTTTTTTCTCTTTTATTTTCTTTTTTTCTTTTTTAAGAATCGATCCTTTTTTTTCTAGTTTTGGTGATAACTCTTGTTCATTTTATTTCAAACAAAATGATTAAAACATTCATTCCTCTATGCTTTTTTTCCATAAGAAAAATAAACTCTTCTGAGGAAGTAGGAAGAAGCTCTGGGGAGAGCTGGACAGCAGAAGGTCTTCAGAGAAGAACCCCCCAGAGACAAACGTATCAGCCCTGAACTCCTTACACTTAAAGTGGGCCAGGCTGCATGATTCTCAAATGCCCTTCTGCTGCCAGATCTTTTTTTTTCCCCTGGCAATGCCAGGGTTTGAACCCACAACTTTTGGATTGCTAGGTGTCATAAAGGCTTGCCTTTTTTAGATGGATCTTACTCAAGTGACTGTCAAACACCTGTTGTAAGTTGGGAAATTAAAGACTTATGAATTTCAATTTTGTTCCTCCTTGACCAGGTCCAGCTGGAACTCATCGCAGCTGCGTCTGCCATTGCTTTCAGGTCTTTGGTATACTTCTTATATTAAATCCTGAGCTGCTCATGATATCATAGGCTGCTGAGCCTACAAATCCCCTTGCTCCAACCTCTGTGGTGAAGAAGCAAGACTTTGGCCTGGAACTTTGATCCATTCTGTCACAGATCTTCAGGTTTCAGCATGCTGATCTTACCACTTTGTGGAGCTACTCAAGGACATGGAGATGTTTCTCATGCAGCATGATATATGGTATTACATTGAAGATAAGCACTGGCTTCCGTTTTCTGGACCTCATCCAGTATTGGTGGTTTGTCATTGAATTTTTTCTCTAGTGCCGCAGGCTGCACCAAGCCAAGGATTTCAAATGGTGCTTTGAATTTTTTCTCTAGTGTCACAGGCTGCACCAAGCCAAGGATTTCAAGTGGTGCTTTGCTCTGAGTGTCAGAATATGTTTTCTGTAGATGCCACTTGACTCTAGATGCCACTCAAGTGTCTTTGTCTTCTGTGAGTGTCCCTTGAATATTTTCCCAGCAAACTGGAAGGGGTCTCTAAGAGGCAATCTCAGCTTTCTTATTTTCGCTCCTGCTCCTTGCTGATTGTTCTTTGCTGACGGCAGTGTGGTGTGCTTTCAGGTCATGCCAGAGCTTTTAAGCCCGTTTTTCTTAGCATTGGAGGTAGCCTTTACCTGCTTCTTGAGGTTCCTCTTTCTCTTTTGGATGTTAACATCTCTTGCTGGTGTCTGGATTTTTGAGGAGGCATTTTTACTCTTGTTTTATCACTCCATAGGCGTTCCTATTGGTTCCTTATTCATTGTCTCCAAATGTTGCTGGTTTGAGCTCCAGTATGTTCTTTCATATCGATGCATCCAGTTCTTGGACTGTTTTTTTTTTTTTTGGGTCTAATTCTCCCATTCCTCATGTGCACTGATGGATAGCAGGTTGAGTTTTTGGCATTTGGCATTGAGAGCCTGTTCAACTTTCTCACACAGAATAATCAGTGTGGATGTCTTTGCCAATGTAGTTTAGAGCCTGGCCTTGGTTTACCGGCATCTTATCTGCAGGTACAGCACATAGCTTTTTATTCATCAGGGTCTTCATACTGCCCTTTGTTGTTTTGTGTATCTTCATTATGCCATCAGGGGAGAATTTCACCCCACAGACAAATGAGAATTCCACTTGTGCATTACTCATAGTCTGCAGTGGAGAATACGCCGCTACTCCATATAACCTCAGTGTATTTAGGGGATGCCATGAATTTCAATTTGAAGTTCACACACTATTGTTGCTAGATGTCACCAGTCAGTTGTGTCCTGTTCAAATTGATCAGTTACTGAGGTTGGGGGGGGGGGGGGGGGAGCCCCTTACTCATCTGCTAATTTATTTTAAGAGTGATGTGATTGTTCCCATCATAAGATAAGCCTTGCCTTGCTGTTGGGTTCAGGGTGACGTGATGATCTGCATGGAGGTGATGGAGGCCTCTTTAGACCAGTTGAACAAGAAACTGAAGGCCAACAAAGAAACCATTCCAGAAGGGGTCCTTGCCAATATTGCCCTCTCGGTAAGTGTCCATGCACGCCGACTGTTTCTGCACTAGTAGTCATGCACTTGTAGTGACAGTTCTTGGGTCAGATGACCAGTATCCAGTGATTTTGTTGTTGTTGTTGTCGTTAATGTTATTGATGATGGAAGGCATCCGGTGGTTTGACCTTTGCAAATGTGTGACATCTTTTTAGCTTTTTTTTTTTTTTTTTTTTTTTAAATTTTAAAGAAAGTGAATCATTTCAGGGTTGAATTAGAATATTTAGTCCCATGACATAGTCATACTTTTTTTTATGCGAGTGAATCATTTCAGGGTTGAATTAGAATACTTAGTCCCATGGCATAGTTGTACTTTTTAAAAAATGAATGAATCATTTCAGGGTTGAATTAGAATACTTAGTCCCATGGCATAGTTGTACTTTTTTTTAAACAAATGAATCATTTCAGGGTTAAATTAGAATACTTACTTATTCCCGTGACATAATTGTACTTTTTTTGTTTAAAGCACGTCAATCATTTCACAACATTTTCAGTAATTTCCTTGTTTTGGAAATCATTCTGTAAAATCCCAAATCAAGGAAAAGAATCCAGAAAAGTATGGTATCTGAGGTTCTTTTCTAGACATAAGTTGCTGTCTCTCTTTCTTTGTTCCTCAGCTGGCATTATATGTTTCACCATTGGTGAGATTTTTGCACATGTGATGGTTTTTAATCCCGTCAGTAGAGTAGCCGCATTCTGTCTTCACAGAAGATGTCTTGACAAGACACCAGAGGGCATGTGTTTTATTTTCATGTCATCAATTCCACCGGCACTCATTGTCCTATTCTGCTTTGAAAGATGGAATAGGATTTAACATGAATTCAAGATCTTTTTGTGTGCATACATCCATGCACAGGATCTCGGTTTAAAGTCTCATTCGAAAGCCTAGCAAGGGACAGGTGTCTGTATGGATGTAACCCCCTAAGAGAAAATCTCTTCCAGCCTGGGTGTCATAAATGGGAATGGTACACCTGACCTTGAAACATGGCCTGACTAGGTCCCAGATAAGTTGATGATGTGATAAGCAGCAGTATGTTGGCAGCTGATGTTCTGTGAAAGCTATTTGTCTCATGATTCTTAGGCTCCTGGATTTGGACTCTACAAGGTTGGAAGCAGTGCTGTTCTGTTTTAGAGAGGTTTTCATTGGTTGTGTGATTTTACTTTCGTATTGGTTTGAATTTTCTTGAGTTATAGTTAAAGCTCTGATAAGGAATATTGATATGTTCTTTTTCTGTCTTTCAGCCTTTGTTATGATGTGTGATATTTTCAGGCGGGATATTGTTTGTCTACTTATATATCTTTCTATGTATATATGCTTACCTGTCAACCTACCTAGCTAGCTACCTACCTACCTGACAGTCTATCATTATTTCTTGGCTTTATTTCTTCATGCTGTGTTATATCTTTGTGAAGGTGGTGAAAGCCTTACATTATCTCCACACTGAGCTCAAAGTTATACACCGCGACGTGAAGCCATCCAACATCCTCATTAACCGCAAGGGTCAAGTGAAAATCTGCGATTTTGGCATCAGCGGCTATCTTGTGGATTCCATTGCTCGCACAAAGGAGGCTGGCTGTCGGCCATACATGGCGGTAAGGAATTGTGTTTTTTAGCATCATGGTAAATGCTGACTGCTGAAATTCAAGCTTTTTTAGGGATTAGAAACTGGAAGCTCCTTTATTAAAAGAAAAAAGCAATGCATGTGTAGTTAAAAAGTCATTCTCTTGTTGTTTATAGCCAAGCTGACTGTAGAGGCTGTATCAGTGCTTAAGGCAAGTTCAGATAAGAATTACGTTCAGACAGATTGTCCATGCCTGAAAAGACAGATCTAAGTCAAATTGAACGTGATCCGTATGTCAGTCATGTTGAATGAAGATATCTAATCTCTCTTAATAGATAGATACAGGAAATTAAATCATATCAGATGAAGTATCAGAGTCAGGTTGCCGTGGAGTCAGCAGTAAAATATTTGTGTGTTGTATGCAAACACTTAATAAGGAGAAATTTTGGTCTGAGTGATTTTGTAGAGTCACAACAGTAAGAGAATGTAACAGCGTGAACACAGAAATCTGTTTGGTCCTTAACAGCTTCTATTCCAGTTTACCTGTCACTCTAGAGAAGCATGTTGTGATTCAGACTGGCATAATGGATGTTTCATTTTCTTTCTTTCTTTTTTTTCCATGGAGTTTTATATTCTTGTAAATGACGCCATAGTATCAAGCTGTCCAGAAAGATGTGCAAAGTTTATTTTCTTTGGAATTTATGCAGTCCTGTGTATGTGTGTGTGAATGAGTGTTCATGCACATCCTCATGTTTCTGTATGTGAGAATCGGTATCAGGTCTGTTGAATACAAGTGCAGAATGGAGTTACATTGTAAAATCCTTTGCTGGGATTCAAATTAAGCCAATAGCTTACTTAAAACCTGACCTGTTCATATGAGCAGGTCGTGAATATGCCTATTTTGTCACAGTCTGTTCATGTGAAGTTGTCCGGCTCAAATCAACTGTCGATGCAACAGGAATCCTGAAGATAGAATATGTTTTCATATTAATGTCTAAAGAAATAAATGAATGAAAACAGAGAAAGATGGAGAGTGCAACAGGAGATAAAGATGTATGTAAACATGTACAGGAAAATAGAGGGGTATGGGTGGATGATCGTGTAGGTGATGATTGAGTGTGTGTGCAGGTGATGGTTGAGTATGTGTGCAGGTGATGGTTGAGTATGTGTGCATGTGATGGTTGAGTATGTGTGCAGAAGTTGATTGAGTATGTGTGTAGGTGATGGTTGAGTATGTGTACATGTGATGATTGAGTATGTGTGCAGGTGATGATTATGTGTGCATGTGATGGTTGAGTATGTGTGCAGGTGATGGTTGAGTATGTGTGTAGGTGATGATTGAGTATGTGTGTAGGAACACATAATTAGATGATTTGTTTGTGTGTGTTTAAATGTATTTTTCTTGCTTTTTTTTTAATGAATGTGCGGGCATGTTGATTCCCTCAAATGTTATTTTTTAATGTATGTGCAGCCTGAACGCATCAATCCAGAGGCTGGAAGTCAGGGTTATGACATCAAGTCTGATGTCTGGAGCCTGGGTATTACAATGGTAGGCACTGAAATGTTCGTCATGCTGCTTTGATTTGCCGTCTCTTCTCCATTATTGATACCTGTATTCATACTGACCAGTGCCCTTGTGGCACAGGCTCCCAAACTCCCACCCACATCTTACAGTCCTGCCCCTCCTTTCAAGCCTTGGGATGCCAGATGTGACCCAGTCCAGTCGAGGTCCAGGAGAAGCTGTGGGGACCAGTGGAGTCTCTGCGGCGGACTGTGGACTTCGCCTTGCTAACCGGGTTGAGGATCTAGCATGGCTGGGAACACAAAAGAAAAGAAAGAAAGAAAAATACCTGTATTGTTTTATGAATTTGTGTCGCTTGTTAGAGGTGGTGGAAAGTGCATGTGATGATGGAGAGATGCCTTCTTACTTTAATGTCCTCTCAGCAGGGTTACTCTCATGCTGCTTGTTCTGGCTGTAACATACACAACCAAACTCTGGATAGTTCTGTTGCAGTCCCCATGTCAGAAGAGAAAGATTTGTAGTAGTTCGTAATGGTTAGAAACTCAAGAGGGGATCCTGCACTGCTGCATAGTCACTTTGTTGGTGTAGATTGGACTGATCCGATTCATACAATCCCCTACAGACAGTGCTGACTGCTTGGTTGTTGATTGGCACAAATGAATGCTCTCTCTCATTGGGCAAGGGACTGCTGTTTATCCATCCAAGGAAAGATGTTGACAGTGAAGACTTTTGACCTGGACCCTCCACAGACATGGACATAGAGGGGAAAATCAGAACCAATGTCCTTGCAGATCAACGAAGATGGTGCTTTTTAGTTCTATACAGTTCCAGTTTCATCAAGGAGGTGTCACTGCGTGTGGACTAGTCCATATACACTACACCACATCCGTTAAGTTTTGAGACCACACTACGCATGATTTTAAGCTGATGGATAAATGAATTATTCTGTTGATTACTGTTGACAGACTTTATTTACATGGGAAAAACACCTTTAAGGACACAAGCTGATGACCTTAAACTTGCGAGATAGAAATTGACCAGACCAATTGAATAAGGAATAAAAAATGTGCTATGCTTGTTAGGGGCAAGGGAGGGGGGAGTCAGTAGTATGCCTGATAAGGTCACAGACAGAAACAGCTTTCGCTTATTGGTTCTTCTACAGAAAATGTCTGAACTTTAAGATTTATGACAAGAATTGTTCATAGCAACTTCCTCAAAATAAACCATAGGCTGTCAGGTGTGAGCTAAAGAGAACTTGAACGAAAGTGTTATTCATGAACCAGTTATGTGGAAGGAAACAAAACAACATTGAAATTGAAAATTGTTCCTGAATGTCTGCTTTGAATGAAATGTGGTGGTGGTGGTTATTAGAATTATTTTTTGTTCGGACAGATTGAACTTGCAACCAATGAATTCCCCTACAGCAAGTGGCAGACTCCCTTTGAACAAATCAAACAGGTGGTGATGGAAGACCCCCCACGATTGCCGCCTGGCAAGTTTACACCCGAGTTTGAAGACTTTGTTGTGCAGTGGTAAGTTGTTTGTTTTTTAATGTGCATGTATAATGTAAATCATCATGCAGATTGGTGTACCCTATATTATGTTTCTCAGTAACCACAGGCTTTTATTCGCAGTAATCAGAGCCATCTGATGGTAATGTAGGTTAGCGAATTTCCACACCTAATTGTCATGAGATATTTTCTCTTTGCATTTGTAAAGGTTGATGCAGCTTTCATTTTGCAAAACTGAAAAAAAAATGCAGGATGAAATTTTAATTTTCTATGCCATGCTGAGATAATAGATTTTAGTATCATTATTAGATTTTGTTGCGGCTTTACTTCACAAGTTGTTTGTGAAGAATTGGAGGGCAAGGGCATCACAGGCATGAAATTCTTATGTCCGAAAATCCACCATTTTTTTTCTCTACCAAAAATGAAAACAAAAAGTCCAAGAAGGGAAGAGCGAAGTGTTGTCCCTGAATAGGTTGGTGAGAACACTGGTTATGGTACGGTCAGCTTCCTTCCATCCCCACTTTTACAAAATCTACGCAATTCCTTCCCCTTCTCCATTTCCCTTCCGCCATTTTTTAGTGGGAGGTAGGACTTTCTTCTTTCGCTCCTTCTTTCTTTTTTGATTATTGTAATTGGAATCAGGAAAGGAAAACAGACCAATGTTGATTTAATCCAGTATGTAAGGAGAACAAAAAAAAGTCTTCAGTGTCAGATGAAGATGGGAATGCTCCTCCAGAGGTGCAGGCTTAACCAGAAGAGAGATACTCAAGAACTTGAGGAAGGCACCATTTGAGTGGCTTACTAGACAGCCATTTACTCTGTAAGAAACTGGAAATTACCTCATTCAGAAACCAGTCAGGGCCAGAGCCCAGCTTTCTGCCCGTAAGATGGCATGTCTTCAAAATCGCTGATCTGAAGAACGTAAAGGTGCTAGCCTGATGGCCTTTGTCATGCTGATCTTTAGAACAATGGACAATAAATTAATGTCAAACTCTTCAGGCCTCAGACCAAAACTGTGGTAACATTCAGTGAAGATCTTTCCTCTGGTATCATAGACTTTCAAGGTGGGATTTCTGTGGTCTACCGTGATTCTTTCCACGCACGATAGTCTGAATCTGCATGACTGTTCCATGTACCACTGCATGCATGAAGGAGAGACTTGGTGTGAAGAAAGAGACTTGATGAGTCTTAGTGCAACTGTCAGGATGTTAATCCATTACTTGAACCTTTTTAGGGGACCAGAATCACTTTGCAAGATTCTCTGGAGACCTTGTTCGGGACTGCCAGAATAAAGGGAGTTCAAGAAAAATCATTGGCATTTTTCTCCTAACTGATTGAGAGGACATTCACAGGATAAAAAAAAGTGTTGGGTCTAGAACTGGAAAAACAAAAAGTGGTGAGAGGTTCTTTCATCTTGTAGCAAAAAAGGCTACATGTGGAGGAGCAGATGGTGTCAACATTTACATAATGGCAGCTGAAACTTGCACTGAGACAGAAGCAGAGGACTGCTAGGCCCAAATGTCACAAACCTGTGGCATTGTTGAAGGAGAAGGGTATCTGAAAGAAGGCGGTGAGGTTAAGGAGTGAGGAAATTCCAAGCTTGTGTAATTGCTAAAGAGAGAGCGCTTAGAAAGGCATCCATCCTTGCCAAGGAAAGGAAATAAAATGATTCAGAGTGCTGGCCTGTTGAAGGTAGTGTTACTCAGGGGAGGTAATGTAGGGATTGAGTGTTGTGTTCACGGTGGGAGTAATCACTTCTTTCAATTTCTTAACGTTTATTCATAATGTCTTTGTTAAGATCCAGGGCAGACAACTGCACATGATAGTGATGATGTCCATGCCAAATAGAATACAAAAATCCAATAGTTGTGTGATATTTAGTCATGAGTGCTTTCTGTTGTTCCAGCCTGCTGAAGGACTTCAAAGTCCGTCCCAATTACGTCCAGCTACTGGAACACCCTTTTATCAAGAAAGCCGAGTCGACAGATTTGGACATGGCGGGCTACATCACATCTGTCATAGACCGCCTGGGCCCTCTGAATGAAAGCATCCAGTGAAAAGCAAAGAAAACAAAGTGTCCATTCTTATATCAGTTATCGTTATGTCAGGTCTGTTTGTGACTGGCGTCATGTGATTGAATAAAGTTCTCTGTTCTGGCTGTTAAAAGAAATGCAGTTTTAGGTAGCAGAATGCTGTGTGCATAAACTGTCATGCAGACCCATTTCACTTGTTCCAGATGCCCGAGATAGCTCTGTCAGACTAAAGCCATGTCAGATAGTGATCATGTTTGAAAAAAAAAAAAAGAAGAAAAAAAGGGTCAGGTCGTCTATTTCAGCATTATAAAGTTGTATGCTTATATTTGTATCTGTGTGCATGTAGGTACACATACACACACACACTCACACACACACACACACGCGTTTGTGCACGCGCACACACATAAAATTCACGAGTAAATGAATCTGTGATCCCTGTTGGGGCATGGAGGATTCTATATATCAGTCTTTGCAAACAAGAAACTGTGTAAAATGTAATGAATGATTCTAAACATGTGAAAACATGTTTCACATGATTGTAAGAATGGTTCTAGTTTATCATTAACTTACAAGAATACAAATGCACATACTTTTCCATGCACACACATTTACAAAGATTTTATATGAATGTATTAAGTGCTTGCTGTTGATTAATATTCCATCATGAAGTGTGTTAAATTGCCTTCATTGCTGATGAAATGGTACAAAATATTGGGAAAAGAGCTAGCATTGGACATTTCATGCACAATGAAAAATGTGTCAAAAGCAGATTTGAAATACTCGCTTACTTTTTATCCCCCAGGACTTGCATGCATATTCATACATGTTCGAACAGTTGTCATCGTGTTTGTAAAGATTTTAATCTGTGTAAATCTTAATATTTAATTCTGCATTGTGTAGTTTTAAAAAATCTCTTTAAAGGATGCTTTTTTAAAAATACTATATATATATATATGTATACACACACATATACTCTGCTTTTATATAATGGATAGGAAACCTGTCATCTGCTTATGTGTGGGTTTTCATTTTTTTTTCTTGACAGGGAGGGTAGTAGGTAAAATTTTTCTGAATGAAATTTATTTGGCATGGTTCTATGCTTCTGTTTGATCTCAGCTTTGAATGTTTTCGACTTTTAAGATAAGTTAGTTGTGATAAAGATGTTGACAGCTTTTATGACCGATAGTTGTGATATTAAAGTCGAGATGGTACGCTTAAGAAAAGAAACTGACATTGGTGAAAGAATGAACTATGGAGAATTTATGCCTACAGAATATTTTAAGAGCTTTAAAGTTTTTTTGTTTGTTTGTTTTTTTTTCCTTCTCATTCACAAATATCCAGTTTAGCTGTTCTTAAAGGATAAGAACAAGACACCATCATTCCTTACTGAGGAATGTGTGGGAGTTCGTAATCACATGACCCTGATCATCACACCAGCTGTTTTGACATGGCGTGGCTTCTTCTTTTGTTTACCTGTAGCTGTTCTTTCAACACTTGACCGCTCATCATTCCACAACTGTTGGGTAAAATTGACATGGCACATAATACCGAGACTGATCCATTTTTTCAAAAGAAAATTTTTTTTTTTTTAATCATAACTGTGCTTTATGCATGCATAGCAACTGCAAGGGGTTTTGTGTTTGCACGGATGCAGGTTGCATATCATGGACATTGCGACTTTTGTTCTCAAAGTTCCTTGATCCTGGATTTGCCAAGTGTATGTTAAGGCCAAATTTTTGTGTCACTCTTATCTGTAGAGTTTCATGTTATGTAGTATATCCTGTACACACTCATTAACTTATTCAAGTTTAGAAACTCATGGACATTTGCAGGATGATTTGCTCATAACGTGTGAATTTTTGTTTTCGATGCAGTATTGTGTAAGTATGTGGTGTGGCTTTCCTCTGGAAACTGTACTTTGCTATAATGTTTTTGGCACGTAGAGATGCTTTGTTTGATGCCAGATTTTGTTTTCTAGGGCGATAGCTGCCTAGGGGAGCTACACCTCTCATTTTGAAATCACTTATTTGAGGATTATTAGTTATGTGAACAGTTTCGTCTCCACTCGCGCCCCCTTCTTGCGCAGAAAAATTAATCCAAAAAAAATAGAATCAAAGTAATTATGGGAAATAATGCAGAGGTCAGTTATCACTTGTCTCTTCATGCCGTTTTACAGGGGGAAAAGTGAACATTGCCAAGAGTTGGCAAACTGAGGCTTCCCCTTTTGCTGTTTATCTAGAAGTTGCCTCACCATGCTCCCTCCTCCCCTCATTACTCTCAAGGGATTATGGCTTTTGGGCAATAAGTTTGTGAGAAGGTGGCTCGAACATGTTTGAAAGGGGTGGAAAAGACTTGCGTAGGTGTCTGCATTTTTAACGAGTTGATACCACACCATGTGCATGAGGGAGATTGAGAGAACGGTACGCGAGGTCACAACTTGAAAGAGAAGCATGGATGATAAATTATCACTGATCGTTTTTTTCCCCACTGTACATAGTGTAAATATTGTTAGACAAGAGTATCATCCATTATAATGTACCTCAGAGATTCTTCTTACATGGAGTGCTGTGTTAGACGAGGTGTTCTTTGTCTGTTGTTATTAAGCGTACATTTTTGTTTTAAATGTCTGACATGTACGTTTTCAAAATTGCTGTTGCGTGCAAGTTTGTTCTGTTCTCGTTTCTCATGCCAGGGTGAGGAGAGTATGAGAGTGTAAAGCATAGTTCTTTTGCCCGTTCCTCTGAACAACTGTGCTGTCTGCAGCTCATCTTGAGAATGAGTCTTGGATGGAAATGGGCTTTATTTATTAACTGTTACTACAGCTTTCCAATGTCAGCTTTTTTTGTTTTTGTTTACGTCAGGACGTCTGCCACATTTCTTGTGGCAAAGTTTTCTTCCTTTTTTTTTTTTTTTTTTTTAACTGAACTTCAACCTTGTTAATTTCTAAAGATATGTAAAAGTTTACCATATTTTCTTCTTCTTTATTGATATTAATAGGAATTTTCAATCCCTTGTTATTGCTTAAACTGAATATGTATGTGACGTAAGCGATACTTACTCTGTATTACCAGGACATTTGGCACCAAGGGATCCGCTTACGTTTTTCCTTTCCTGTTCATCATTCGTTCATATACTTTGCTCAAATCAGCAGATAGTAAATCACATTCTGGATTTGTCGCACCCTTCATGGGAAGTAGGTATAGAGAAGAGCAGACTTTCAGAAGATTCACACTCTTTTTTTTCTTCTCCCATTTGAAAGATATTTAGTTCATTTGAGTATGCATATTTACCTTTTATTCATTCTTTCTTGATGGGAAGAGGTCCATATTTTGCCGCCTTAATCTTCCAAGAAAGACTACCATGTCTATTTTCACTGTTTGTTTGTCTTCAGAATCCAGCAATGTTGACGTCTTTTTGAAATAATGCTGAAGAACTGTACATTTCAGATTGATTGAAGAATGTAAGATGCAATGTTGATCACTTGTATTTACATGCAATAAAGTGATTTTTAAAACAAGTCTTTTGTGCTTGAAGGATTTCATTTTTTAAATACCTAAACACATGATAAAGAAAAGAAATTGGTCTTATTTTTCATTGATTAGATTTTCTAGACACAAAAACAAACAATACCTCACACACAAAACAACCACACACAAATCTATCTTATACTGTGATTTCTTCTCATTTTTAAACAGTAAACAAGTTGGGTATTTTTTGCTCCCATAAGAAAACCTAACACAGAGCAACTTTTATTTAAGACTGGCACAGCCTTTTAAACTTGAATAAAGTCAGACAAATACATAGACGAACAATCTAATAGTGGGGGAAAAACAAGCGCAGGCCAACAACTGAACTATCTTCATAGTAACGACTTGGCAAAGATTTGGACTTAAGGAGTGGGGGGGGGGGGGGGGATTTGAAGATGGAGAAACTGGGAACATGAAATTAAGAAAATATGTTACAGATATGAAAACTCTTCACTAGCTGCGTAAGGGAACCATCGCAATCCCTTTTGAAGGCAGATATATTTGTATTGCCCGCTCCGAGGCCTTTCGTCCGCTGGGTCGGACTCATCAGGGAGACACGGCTGGTTGTGTCTGCGCTCCTGGCGTCAAATAGAGACACACCACAGTCCATAATACTGTGGTGTTCTCACCACCAAGGGTGCAAAAAAGAATCCAATAGCACCCCCAAAGCAGCCAGCGAAGAGTAGTAAATGAAACCAAACGAAAGTGGGGGGAGGAAAAATGTTGCTGAAAAACTAAAGACATGCAAATAGTATAAAATGTAGGGGACAATCTTTGAGCCTACGCTTGAGGATCCACCCAAAGATGCAAGGGAGATCAAAAGACAAACACATAGACGGACAGAAACAAATACAAATAACCTCAATTTAATTAAAACAAAATCGGAAATAAAATGAGGCAGGGAACAGTAAACGATAAACAGTAAACAAGTTGGGTATTTTTTGCACACACTCCTTAAGTCCAAATCTTTGCCAAGTCATTACTATGAAGATAGTTCAGTTGTTGGCCTGCGCTTGTATTTTCCCCCACTATTAGATTGTTCGTCTATGTATTTGTCTGACTTTATTCAAGTTTAAAAGGCTGTGCCAGTCTTGAATAAAAGTTACTCTGTTAGGTTTTCTTATGGGAGCAAAAAATACCCAACTTGTTTACTGTTTATCGTTTACTGTTCCCTGCCTCATTTTATTTCCGATTTTCTTATTTTTATCTTACCTTCTCTGGCTGCTTTGGGATGCTGTTTTCTAGTTTAACCCGGCGTGACTACCACCGAATTATCGGTGGTAGATCGCCTTTTGATGCCAAGAGAGGACCAATACATACGGCCAGGTCCCACCAATACAAGTCCCTATCAGTAATGAAAGGCACCTCTGGGCAGGCAACATAAATAGCTGTTTTTACAATGGACTATGATGATCCCATAGTGAAACATTTCATAGTTTAACATTGCTTTTTCCACTCCCTTTGTTTTTCTAACACCCCCCCCCTCATTCTTAGAAAAATCTTTGTGAAGTTATTGTATTGATGACAGATGAATTGCGAACCTGCATCATTTACCCCCCACTAATTTGTTCTACGTCATTTATTCTGTATATTTGGTAACATATTTATATCATATTTTTATATATGTAGAGAGAGATACATATATCATGACATTACAGCAGTTTATGTAAGCAGGTGTGCTTGCAAATTAATTTACAAAAGTTATGACACTCCCATTCACATTTACCTTTTAGTGTTTTCTCATTCAAGTTCTGTGAGATTTGGCAAATATTTTGTCCCCAGAATACATTCTTGCTTACCGTTACCACACCCACAAGTTCAACATTTCAAATGAAGTGAAATGTTGGAAGGCAGTCCCATCAACGTTTCCCAAAATCTAGCTTTCAACTAAATTTGTGGAACTGAAGGTTCAAGTGATTCAAATGTATAGAAATGTATTCAAGTAACATTTCAAGTAAGTGTACTGCATTCTTGTAACAAGCTTTTCAATGTAGAATTAAGTTATTTCAATCCCCCTCATCGGCTGATTTAAGATATGAGGATGTTGTGGCTGTACATCTTTAGACAGACATGTGACAGGGCTTTTCCAAAGGCCCAAGACATCATATTTGCAATATTGATCCTGTAACAAAAATGGCTTTAGCAATATAAAAATGATCAAATGAATAAATAAAAGTTGAGTATTTTGATGGAGCTTTCAAGTCTGACCAGTCAGTTATTGGTCATTAATGAACTACTGTAGCTTACAAAATTGTCGCAAAATTTGATGATTTCAGATGTATATTTGTTGGCATTACTCATAATAATCTTATTCCTTGAAATGTTTTGAATCCTTGGAAATGAATTTTGTTTCAGGACTTGTCAAAACCTCAAAAATATTTTAGTGAAAAAAAATTGTACTTAACAGGTACGGCAACTGAACTCTCAACACAAAACAGATTCCTCATGGATGTGTAGCTTCTGCATGCAACTACTGATAAACAAACTGGGAAACCGTGCCACTGTGCTGTTGTTTTTTTAGCAAGCTGGGAAGTCTTGGCTTTACATCCTATCGGAAGTATTAACCTGCAGGATCTTCTGACCACTAGCCAGCTCAAATACAGAGCTGAGAGAGTTATTAGCTCATTAAGAAGACAGGAACTATATAATCGATGCGTATCTGAAATTGCAGGGGTCTGTATTTTGGGGGACTGGTTGACACTCCATTATGAAAGGAAGTATCAGTCCTGTCACGTAGTCTGTGTTAAAAATGTAACTCCAACAGCATCATCATCATTATCGATACATGTATGTTAAAAAAAAAAGGGGGAAAATCAAACTCTTGTGACTCTTCATGTCCCGCTCTTACGTGACTTGTTTTGATTTTCTCTCCATGTGCATGGCCAAGTTGTGTTTGAATCAGTCGTTGGTACCACCAAGTTCATGGGGACTGTAATTTGGATAGATGTGATGGTACCCTATGGTTGGTACAATTTTACTCAAGATGACTCTGCAGCTTAAAAATTTAGTGTCAGTTTAGGGTTTAGAAGATGTTATCTTGGATCAAAACAGTTATCACTGAAAAGCAGTGAAGACCACACCTGTGTAGTTTCTCTCTGGAGGGCTGCCTCATGACATTTTCAGACTGCAGTACTAGGGCTGTGACTGGATGGAACTGGGTATGCTTGGCTATGGGATGTTCAGAATAAGCTGCGTGAGAACAATGCCACAGCAGTGGTACAAACCATCCGCAAAAATCTAGAACAGTGGAGCCCACATGACACAAAATTCAGGAAATGAGTGAAATTGAATCATGTTAACCTTACCAGGGTGGAGAACAACCAACTTCAAAAATCCCTGAAAAAGGTATGGGTCCAGGGGCTGCCTCTACGCCTTGGTGGGTTTCAGCACACTTTTTTTTTTTTCTTGGATGTTCAATTTTCCTGCCTCTGAAAGTTAGGTGGTTTTCTCAGAAATCCTCGCATCCCACGAGTTTTCCAACCTGCTCATATACAGCCGAGACCACTTAAGGGGATAAGTGAAATTGGGTCATGCTAACCAATCATCACAGTAAACAAAAACAAATATCTCTGTAAACATGTTGGTGTTGGAACAAATGAGTGAATGTGAGGAAGCCAGTCTGGCAAGCTGATCAAAGTAGGCACTCACTTGACGTATCTCAAACAGCTGTATCCATAACAACACACTAAGTAAAAAGCGAGGACAAAGTTCAAATTTTATCTTGGAAACGATACATTCATCAGTCAAAGACTGAACTACATGAGCAGTCCATACAACTCTTTAGACAACTGGAAGCCATTACCGCTGTCGAGTTCGACTCGCAGTACTCGCAACCAATAATCATCAGAGTTAATTTTGTTCACGATCACCACAAATCTTTATCCTTTTGTGTTGTCAATCAGAACAAATCTTCTTCATCCAATTCATATACTTAATAGTATCTGTGATCATCATATGCATAGAGAATTGCTCTTAGAGAAGCCACAACTATGCCTACAGTCTTCCACGCTATGACAAATCACAGATGGCAATACAGCAGCCATTTTAAGAGGAAAAACATAAACATAATAAAACAGGCATTTCAACCAATTTTCTTTTTTTTATCATTTTAGTTTACAAAAATCTATTAGCATTTTACTATCATTATCGTTAACAATCAGTACAATCTATTGTTAATAAGCGAGAGAGAGAATTTAATAAGAAAGCAGAACAACTGTTAGGAAAGTCAAAAGAAAGAAACTACTATCATTCATGCTGAATATTCTCACAAAGTTGCTGATTTATAACAACATGCTAAGAAATGAAAGGTAAAATGGAACGAAGATGGTTTCTTTTTTGTTTGTTTGTTACAGGTGGACATGCTGTTTGGTCAGAATTATGTAATGTTATGTACTCGTGGCAATGTCAAAAAGATCTTGCTGATGCAGGATTTTTAACACACAAGTAGTAGAGTGTCATCTGGACTGCAGAATGTGATTGTATTAACACAATCAGCATATTATCCAGACTTGAGAATACCAATTCCACTGTACACACTTCTCTTTCATAATAAAAAACAAAATGAAGCCACAGTCTCAAAACTGAAAGAGTTTTGAATTTTATTTTGCCATCTGCTGCACAGCAACGCTAAACAGTTGTTGATTTAAGATCTCTGGAAGAGTTCACAAAGGTAGTCTTCTACATAAAACCAGTTTGCACATTTTGTCCATGATTCTGATTTTACAGAATCTCTAAAAGACTGAACCCATCTGTGTCAACTGAAGTGCATTTCATATAACACCCTTTGATGACCTTCAATCTCCTTTAATGCAAAAGCACAATAATCCTGATCGTTTTCAGTCCCTAGATGACAACTCATCTTTGTCAACAGAAATGCATTTCATTCCATAACCTTCAGTGACCCCTTAAGTATACATAACACCGCATTCATAAATGTTTTTCGTGACTACATTTTTTTTGTATTTCCTCTCTTCACAATCACTTGCTCACGTTATAATCTTCCATCACTGTTTAGCTGTTTACAATGAAACTCTCCAACTGCAAAAGTTAACTCAAATGACTCTCCACTTGTTCAGTGTACTTAAAACTTCTCAAAGGAACAAAACTCTGTCAGTCATTAATTAAAGTCCCAAGTCTTGAAAATTAAATCCAAAGCATATACAAAGACAACATTTCAAACCCTGAACATGCACTTCGTTTCCCAGGAACCCATTCAAACCAAAAGGATTTTCCATCTTTGATCAGTTAAAATTCTCGACGATGATAAGCATCAGGATCAAAGTATGAAGTGACCACCACACGACTGGAGAACTTGCGTCCTGCTAGCGCTTGCTGTGCTTTCTGGCAGTCGATGATAGAATTGAACTCCACAAAAATCTGAAAAAAATGAACACATAACACAACTTTCAGTGTAATTTAAGAGTACAGCATTTTACTAAACTGTGTAAAAGCACAGGTCAATCACACAAATAGCTTTCCGAACGGACTATAATGGGAGATTCTAATCCTAGTGGTAAACATGAATAAGAAAGCAGGACAACTGTTGGAAAAGTCAAAAGAAAGAAAACAACTTTCATTCATGGTGAATATTCTCACAAAGTTGCTGGTTCATGTGAACATATTAAGAATTAAACACACAAAAACATAGATGTGAGGTTTCTCATTCTCTTCCTTCACCTCACTCGCACTGCTCATCAAATCATCCCACCTCCAGCCACTCCTTCCTACTGTACTCGTCCCATACTCATCTCCCCTTCCCCACTCCTTTTTTTTTTCGATTGTTTATTTTTCTATCAGGTCTAATGTGTGAAACTGAAAGTTAAACCCACCTTGCCAACACCAGGCACTTCCACACCTTTGATGGGTCTGGGAATCTCCAGACTGCGCACCACGCCATATTTTCCACATTCTTCTTTGACATCTTCCAAAATATCTGGAATTTAAGAAAGATGATATAAGAATACAAACTGATACAGACCATAAAGTGCAGTCAAGGACAGAAACTAAATACACACAAAATGAATAATTATGTTTGCTAAAAAAAAGAAAAGAAATAAAAACATGAAAAAAAAAGTATGTTCAAACAAATGCCTCATTCCTACCTGGGTATGACTCAATGCCTTACAATTAAGGAACCTCAACCTCAACCGTCAAGTTCTCTGTATAAATCAACACTGATTACTGCGCAAAAAACAAACAAAAAAAACCCCTAACACTGCATGTCTCAACTTGTTTTAGAAACCTTTTGTTTTCCCTTATCAACCATCTGAAAATTTGCTCAATCCAAATGGCACACATAAACTCTACATACTCCAAACACTGGAGACCACTGATTTGTGTGCAAATCAGTATCAATCAACAACAAAGCTCTCATGCCTTTTTTATTTTTCTCCAACACTTAAGAAAATCTCTGCGAGGAAACCACCAGACCTTGATAATACGAATACACTCATACCAATCAAATCTAAAATGATTATATCAGACGTTTAGAAAATACACTCTCAGCAGTCAAATTTGACATGAATCAATATAAAAATGTACATGCTTCTGTACCTTAGCTTCACTGTTTTATGTAACTTTCGACAAGCAAATATGCTGGTTTTGTTGTTGTTGTGGTCACATAACAGCATGGAATCTACTTCAGAATGTACCTTCATATTTTTGTACCTCAACTTCGTTGTTCTAATTTTTGTCAAGCAAATTTGCCGATTTTGTTGTTGTCGTCATTGTCTCAAGACAGCATGGAATCTACTTCAG
Organism: Conus canariensis; assembly: GCA_033310375.1. Taxonomy (NCBI): domain Eukaryota; kingdom Metazoa; phylum Mollusca; class Gastropoda; order Neogastropoda; family Conidae; genus Conus; species Conus canariensis. Next base: position 34,391,692 of record CM065714.1, read on the forward strand.
AACGCACCTTCATATTCTTCCTCATCTTCAAGCTCCTCTGGCAGGACCATGTTCATCAGACAGAGCACCTCTGTGGCCTGCACCCCTCCTTGGTTCAGGTTCAAGCCAGGGACTTGCAGCTGCACAGGAGCTTGCTGCAAAACACAATCTTTCATCAAAACACTAGGCCAAAAAAAAACAAACCATCACATCAACATGACAAGTGATGAATGGCACTAAATATAAGGTCTGGAATGGCACGGCATTGTAATGGGTCAGAATAACAATGTTCTTCGTAATGTAAGACCAAAAAAATTCTCTTTTTTTGTTGTTGTTGAACATGGTGGTGAATTTGTAAAATAGTAAAATCCTGTAGAATTACACTGGTCAACAGAAAACTTCAACTGGTCATTTTGAAGATCATCATTTTCAGCATTACAAACTGTATTATAACAAGCTGACGCAAGCTATGCCCAGTGTGTGAACTCTGGTCAAATTTTATTGCACCACAGAACTAAGATGCCGCAACCAGCAAGCCTGGCCTTTGTCAATTACAGCTTTTCTCACTTTTGAACCTTGTGCTACATTTACCACCAGTCATCCTATCACCAGCATCTGAATTGTTGTCATCATCCCGCTATCTTGTTTTTTCTCACCCACCTTTTTTTTCTGCTTAACAGCACTCAGGTACTGTTGTTTTCTTGATTCCATGGTTAAAGTGATACATAGTTAAGGCTGAAGTTATACTAACTCAAAAGCAAACTTCTGGTCAATGCAACTTTTAAACACTTCCCTCTCTTTTTACAGAGGGATGAGACAGAATCAGAGGTATTTGTGTTACAACTCACAGTCTGAGCACCCTTTGCTCCAACACTTGCACGCTGTACGATCAGCTTCTTGTCACCCAGCTGCATTCCATTCAGTCCAGCACAAGCCTGAAAAAAAAAGAAAAAAAAAAGACCCAACTGAGTGACAATGGAATACCATAACATTCTACACCCAAAATTTACACATCTAAGCTATTGATTAAATCACAAACTCTGGTTATCAAGAACAAAAAGTAAGGTTCATGCAGCGTTTACTGTCAACTGTACCAGAACATGAAAAATGCTAAGAAAAAAATCAACCACACACACACAACCAAATACTGAAATAAGTTTCATGCTCTACTTAAGAAGCCTGAAAAGGACCAATATGTCGAGGCTTGTTACTTCAATGTTTGATGTGTTCATGTGGCACTTCACATTTGTTTTTATGCTTTGACTGCCACCTGCAGTCATTTATTCTGAAACTTACTTCTTTCAAACTGTCACCTTTTGTTGTGTGTGCTTTTTGTGTGTTCAAGTGATTTCCCTTTCCTCTCTTTTGGATCTTCAAGCATAGGCTTAACTCACTCCAGTCTGATGTTGGCTATAGCAGACGTCCTGCGCACAATGCTTTCTCTCTGACTTCCGCTATAGCAGATCGTACATTAACATTTTTTAGAGCCAACGTCATGCTGGGTGTTGAAAACTGAAGCATTCCATGTGATAGCCTTATTATCTTAGAGTAACCTTTCACCACTGCGCAGGCCACCTCATGAATTGTTGGCTGATCACTGAGCTATTTTTATACCAGCTCAGTCCTGTGGTTGAAGTGAGATCACAATGGCATCTCAGCCTTCGAAAAGCGGAGTGTGAAGCAGACAGAGAACACGTGTTTACAGACCTGCCAACCCCCTAAGACACCAATGTGTAAGAACTGAAGCTCAGTGAGGCAGAAATGTGTAATTTCTGAGAACTAAGAGTAATCAAGTGCGACACTTGCCTTTTTTCAAACAAACATGATGCGATGAAATTGTTCGCACAATTTTTGTGAACTTTACTTTTCTTCAAAAACAAGCTTTTAAGTGTCACAAGAAATCTTTACAAATTATAAAAATGTAGAATACACTGGAAACACACAAAAAATCCCCTACACCATCATGGCATGGCACATCAAGGCTTGATAGTGCGCCAGAAACAACCTCAAAAATGTTCTCCCCTGTTGCTGACTCTGTGCATGTGGGGTTGGCTATCAGCTCAGTGGCGATTGTGTCATTTTTTAAGTATCGCACCATCCCAGGAAAGAATTTGTCCCCCCCCCTGAATTCCTGAATTCCATCAGTCCCCAACACAAACGGTCCATTCTGCAGTCGAGATGCAGCAGCAGTCTGGGCTTCCATGGCAAGGGTCCTCACAATGTGTGTTGTCTTTGTTCGACCGCTCTTGAACAGTTTGGCGATCTCCGAATCTGAGAACGCTTCTTTAAAAAGCTGGGATGCATGGTCGGCTGCGCCAAGAGCGATGTGCTCGACGAAAAATCCGGCCACCAATGCTTCAGCCCAAATTACCCTTTTCCTCATTTCATCCTCTTTTGAGGTGTCTACAGTCTGAAAAAAATGTGTGATGCTGGAAGAATTCGGCGCGTTAGAGGAATCAATGTGCTTGAGTGACTCAAAGTGACGCTTCACATCCACCATGGCAAATTGTGAAGTCGACTCGCAAGTGGTACACCGTGCACAATTTACACCTTTAGCCGAAGGTCGTATGCAGGGGAACTTTTCCGATTATTCTTTTCGGAACTTTTGACCAAGTTTTTTCTTTTTCGCATCTTGTCCAGAACTTTTTACTCCACGTTTCGACATTTTCATAGCTAAAACTTCAAAAGAAAGCCAACTTCGCTGAGTGGTAAAGATTGTGAAACGAACTGCGCATGACCGGAAACGCTTCTTGAAGATTACTGATTATACGCACGGCGCCGTGCGCGTCTGTACATAAGCCGATTTTTTCGTCCGTTTTTTTGTTGTTGTTTTTTTGTTTTTGTTTTTGAAAACTTTCAATGCGTAATTTTTTGGCTAAATGCGTAAGAATTATCACTTGGGCGTAATAAATTACGTGAAATGCGTAATGGTTGGCAGGTCTGTGTTTACAGCTTACGTGAAGCTGTTGAACTTGTTCAAACTGGAGGATCAGACCTTGAAGATATTGAACACGATGGCGACAGCAAATTTAGCCCATCTGCAGAGCCTGAAAGTGCGTTGGTAAGTGAACATGGTGACGTTCAAAGAGAGAGAGATAGTGGGTGGAGTGAGTGACAGTGTGGCGAGGCTGGCGAAGCTTGAGGCAATGCATATGCAAATGAACCACCGACAAATCAGAGGCAGGGAAGATCCGGTTCATGACGTGTATGGTTACCTGCTTTACATGCACACACATACATACATACTTATTCCCATATGCAAAACACTAGACAATGAAGTAGTTTCCACAGCCAAAGCTTTAACCCTCTTGCATTTGCATTTTCAAGCCCAAAACTGTTCCTAGTATTCATGATTTTTTGATAAATCAATGGAATGCGGTCAGTTCTCAACCCTAGTCTTTTGAACCAATTGTTTTCCACACCCCTTACTACTGCTAAGATTTCACTGGACACCTCTCAGGGATGCCCATTTATTTTGGCCAGCCTGGACTTAACACAAGGTCACAGTGTGTGAGGGAAAGTAACGCAGCACGTGCGGCCAGTTGCAGCCGTAATGACACCGGGGAGACAAAGAGAGCGGCCGGATATGGGGAAGCAAATGCAAGAGGATTAAAGGACTGGACTGGAGATTATTACCTGGTCCGTAACATTCGGGTCCAGATATTCAGTGAACGCAAATCCCTTGGAGAGGCCTGTGGCATTGTCTCTCACCAGATTGAACGATTTCAGTGGCCCGAAGGAAAGTAGCAGCTCCTTCATCTGTCAGAATGACAACAGAAATTTAATAACATTATCAGCCATAACAATGAAAAACAACCACACATCTACAGCAATAACAGTTGGAGCAAAACAAAGGACGACAACAACAACAGCTAACAGTAATATTTGTGAATGCTTTCCACCAGTAATCTACAAAGTTCTTCACCCTCTTTATTTCTTCACTCAGAAAATAAAGGAACACTTTTCTATAACCCAGAAAAGTACTGTCCTCAACTGCCTAGCTAACCAGCTGGGAGCACTTTTGGTGCAGTACTGCTCCTGGCTGGATGGTTTGGCAGTTGAAGACAGTACTTCTCTGGGTCCCACACGCACTTTCGGGTGTATCTTTTTCTTTATTACTTCACCAGGATTAATCCAAGTCATAAACTTGAATATCAACTGCATAAAATACTACTCTGATTACTGGTTAAATACTAAAATGCAGAAAGGTGCTGTGGCACAATCTGAGTTAACTGTTTCAATTCTACTTACCTGAGACTAGAACTGAACTGCTGCAGAAAATTTTGATTTTCTGACCAAAAATTGCACAAAACATAAACACACACAAAACTTCTCATTTTCAAGTTAACTTCAGTTTTAAACAGCACAAAAACGAAAGGCAAAACACACTGGTTGTAACTTGCAAGAGTCTGACAAGGTACGGTACATGACACACACACACACACAAAATTGTGTACATTTGCTCATGTATTTCTAGCATACACATCTTGATCAAAACACAAGTATCTCCATCTTTTCAACGATTAATTCTTTCAATGGGTGCATATACAAATGCACCACAGTTAATAAAAGCAAAGAATGTGACAAGAACAGAGCAGCAGAACTTGCCTGTGTCTTGGTTGGGCACATAAAACAGTTTGTTGCAAATAGGAAGATATGCAAGCGGTGGGGTTTTCAACCTCTTCCCCCTAAGCTAGTGAACAAAATGGGGAAGAAAGAAGAACAACTGTGAGTTTTGAATTTCAGTCAAAACATGAAATTTATGATGATGCTACATCAATACATTCACAGTTGCTAATTTTCAACAATAAATAATGTTGTCAATCCCAGTTCCCTATCTGCCTATCAATTATATTCAATATGTAAAAAAGACATCTGAATGCACCTTCTAGTTCAAACTACATCAAGCATCACAGATTAATCTTGGCTTCTGCAACCCAGACATAACCTAAGTCTCTGTTTCTCAATCATAAACATCTGCAATGACTGGCAAATGACTCAAAATTTTTAACATTTGAAGCCTGCTTTAACACCTTTGGAGTATTAAAAAGAGTGACACCTGAATCTACCATCAGCTTAAGACTAAAAATTTCTGTGGACAAAGGCATCCCAGTGAACAGCTTTCTCAGGCCTGTAAAAAAAAAAATAAAAAAATAAAATAAAAAAAAGAAACGAAAAAAAAAGTAAAAGGGACTTTTCTGCACAATAAAAGTCATTTGCAGGATTGTGCTTCATAGAGAGAAGAGGAAGGAAATGTCAGTATCTGTGGAATCATTGACAAGCAAACTGTTCAAATGAAGACAGCGCCTGGATCAACCTCCTGTAGTATAGTTTAAAGCATTTTCTGTTTGCTTGCCTAGAATTTCTCCCAAACTGCTCAAACGAAGACACACCTGTATCAGTTTCCTGTAGTACAGTTTAAGCAATGCCATTCACTTGTCTAGAATCATTCCCATGCAAACTGTTGAGATGAAGACAGCACCTGTATCAATGTCCTGTTGTACAGAAATCATTTCTTCTCACTTGCCGAGATTCATTCCAGTGCAAACTGCTCACACAGAGACAACACTTATATCAATCTTCTGTTGCCCTGTTAAAGCATTTCTGTTGATTTACCCTCTGAAGTGTGATGCGCATACATGACAGTTCATGTATAATCATACATAATGCATGTTTGTGTTATCATTCTTCTTGTGTGTGTGTGTGTGTGTGTGTGTGTGTGTGTGTGTACTTTACTTGTGTGTGTGTGTGTGTGTGTGTGTGTGTGTGTGTGTGTGTACTTTGCTTGTGAGTGTGTGTGTGTGTGTGTGTGTGTGTGTGTGTGTGTGTGTGTGTGTGTGTGTGTGTGTGCGCGCGCGCGTGCTTGGACACAAGTGAATATGGGGAAGGCTAGGTGGTCTTTGTGTCTGTCTGTGTCTGTGTGTTTGAACATAGAATTATTAAGGTCTTGCTGACCACAGCCGCCATCTCAGGGCTGTCCCATATGCTTCTTGCTCTGAAAACTACAGCAATACCCACAGACAGATGCTACAATGTCTAAAATATTCACACCTTTTCATGATTCTGGTCTCTGTCTGACAACAGATACATTCGAAAGCATCCAATTCTCTGGCTGACAACAGATACATTCCAAAGCATCCAATTCAAACCACCCTAACAATTTATCACTTTGACCCTGTATACCTTGCTTACTCTGGTTTCTTCTTTCCCCTGATCTTTTCTTCCTTGTTTATTCTTGTTTATCTTTTCCACTGATCTTTTCTTCCTCTTTCTTCGTTTGTTTCTTTTTCTTCCCTGACTCTAATTTCTCTACTTCGTATGCTAAATGCAACTTCGCTTAATGCTACTTTTCACCGAGACCACCGCGCAAAACTAGTTTAGGAGACGTCTGGATCCTGCAAAAACAAAAGGACTCGGAGAGAGGAGGGGGGAGTTCCGAGGTAAATGGCTCTGCTACGGTACCATGAGGGATTCCTGTACCTGTTTTACATCAACCAAGACACTCCAGCACCTGCTTGTGGCATTCACCCTGTAATGCTGCTGCAACAAGGGGCAAAAACAACAAAACAGACTACGGTAGGAGTCAAGTTCCTACAAAAACACATTTGAGTAAAGACAGACAGCATCTTGGAGACTGCCTGTTTGCAATCATATCCAAGAGCACCTACCTGATCCTCTGCCAGGTAGCTAGGCAGACCACCAATGAAGATTTTGTGTGCTGAATCTTGTACAACTGTAGACACCACACCTGGAAAAAAAAATTGTAATCCTGACAGAACTGTATACCCTAAACCTGAAAATCAATGGAGGATAATTCTAGGACTAGGCTTGAAAATGATGGCACCAACTGAGTGACTGCATTCAGAATCACACAAATGTATTCACTAACTGGAGAGAGAGAGAGAGAGAGAGAGAGAGAGAGAGAGAGAGAGAGAGAGACACAGAGAGAGAGAGAGAGAGAGAGAGAGAGAGACAGTGTGTGTGTGTGTGCACGCAGCTGCCCATGTACATGCATGTGTGTGTGATATCTGTGTGTGTGTGTGTGTGTGTGTGTGTGTGTGTGTGTGTGTGTGTATGTGTCCTAGTCTGTCTGACTGTATGTGTCTGTCTGTGTGACTTTGTATAACTGTGTCTGTGCATGCATGTATGTTGAGTTTGTGTGTGTGCATGCAATGTGTGCGTATGTCTGAGTGTGAGTGCGAAATCATCAAATCTACCCCAGATCAATCTCCCACAAAATTTATATCTCATTTTGTCAGAAATTACCATTTCACAGACTTGTCTGCCCACCAAAACCAAAATAGTACACTGTCAGTCAAATACAGCCAGATCCTCATCCAAATTACCGTAAAGTTCGGACTATAAGCCGCGACTTTTTTCCCCAGCTTTAAACTCTACGGCTTAAACAACGATGCGGCTTATTTGCAGATTTTTCCGATTTCAGGAGCATCACACCCTCGTCTATTCTTAGCTTCTCTGTAACTCACCATATCGTGTTTACTGTTCATGAATTTTTATTATGCTTTTAACTACGATTTTCTCTGTAATCATGTAATGGAACCAGTAACCCGTTCAGAAATACAGGAATCGACATAAGTAAAGCAATGGAAGCCCATTACTGATATCTTTTTTCATCAGTTTGTCTTCTACAAAAATACGATCGCTTCGAACGGCGCAATGTGTGGACCATTTCCGACCTGTTATCTTGACTTACACCAGCTGATTTACGAACAAAATAACTAAGCACTGGCACGGTATTAAGCGAAATAAAACAATCGAATCGTTTCATTAATGTTCTGGTTTGTTATTATATGCGTTATCTTACCAAGTGCGTCTTGCAATTAAAAAATGATTACTGCATTCGACTCGGTCATTGTCAGACCTCGGCTTTGTTCCGCCATTGTTGAAATCGTGGACAGGGAGTGAAGGTTTGCATTTGATACCTTCACTTTGATTGGCTTGCGCTTTCGAGTACTCAACCAATCGCTTAGCTTGATACACCAGTGAATGCAGGAGAGAACTGCCTTTCTAGTGCATCGTTAATGTGTTGGTTTTTTTCGGTATTTTTTTTCAGCAATGATGTTGGAAAGACAACACTTGTAAGAAGCCTCATAAAAACTTCGATTCTAATTGATTTAAAACACATCGTACTAAAAAAAAACCAAAACCCCCCCCCAAAAAACAAAACAAAAAAAAACCAAGTAAAACTGGAAACATGCTCTTGTATTCTGACCTATTTAAATGCCAATGAATGCAATGAACACATTGTATGTGTTGATTTTCGACACTATGTTAACTCAACACTCGGCCAACTGCCGCCTGCGGCACATCGGACTGTGTTGTATATATCTGCGGCTTATAAACCAGTGCAGCTTATTTGTGAAAAAAGTTCAGATTTTTAAAAAATTTGGTGGGTGCGGCTTATATACAGGTGCGCTCAATAGACCAAACTTTATGGTAGTAATATCACCATCTATAAGTACAGACTAAAGGAAACCTCCTTTAGATGAAAATGTGAATAGTAAGAAGCAACAATCATATAAAATGATAGAATACTAATCACTTCTGACACACTGGAGAGTTTTAAGATTACCTGTAATTTATATTTGTGTTCAGTCTGGTTTGAGCTGACAGTATCCAAGCATCAATCGCTTCAATGAAACTTGCACAGTGACAAATCAAACATTGACACATCTTACTCTTTAAATCAAGCAATGTCAGAAACTATGACTGTCTTAAGTGCTTGTGGCACCTAAACATGAACCCACCGCCACACAAGAGAAAAAGAAACTGAAAATTCACAACTTTTAAACTGAAACTCTGGTAAGCATTGCTCTTTTGTAAGGAACTGTAGCATTAGGACTTCAAGGTCTGTATGTCAACATCATAAAATCCTGTTTTAGCATCAAGGCAGCTGCAAGGATCACCCTTCAGCACAAAAGGAGTTTCTGCTGCTTCCTGCGCATTTTTTTTTCACCATAGAGAAAGTCCTGGCTCATCCTGTACTACAGTGTGGGAGGGTTAGAATGGTTTTTTATGACATGAAAATCAATGTCATGCTATAAATTTTTTCCCCAATTAAAGCTTGCTATTCTAATAATGTATGCACCACATAATTCTGATTGATAGATCAAAAGCATGGAAAATTGTTGCTTTGGTTTGCAACAATCAAATCATCAACATGAATGACTAGTGTGGAACATCAATTCAAACTCTAAAAATTACCACAAACAAAACCAGGCTTAAATAAATGTTACTAAGAGCAATTTAAACAGCAATCAACATGAAAGAATAGTGTGGAACATCAATTCAAACTCTAAAAATTACCACAAACAAAACAAGGCCTAAATAAATGTTACATCTGAATGAGCAGCAGCGCACTGCATCAGCAGATAAGACGTCGGAAGACCAAGGCCAGGATTTAAACCACAGTGCCAAGGACATCCACGCTGTTGGTTCGGATGAGGAATTTGCACAGGCCCTCGATGCCAGGCGCCTGAAACTCAACCTGCCACGAGCAAACGAAACTGAAGATTGGGAGAAACTGGATGCAAAAATCGTCCAAAGACTCGATGCACTGATAGGGAAAAGCACCCTGGAACACAAACTAGCCACATATGGGGACATTGTGTATGCCACATGTAGAGACGCCTATGGAGCAAAACTACCCAAAGAGAAAACACCTCCAAAGAAATCCAGACGCCAAGAAAAGATGGACAAGATCAGGGTCCAAAAGAAAAACCTCAAGATGCAAATGAAGACCGCACTGCCAGCTGAAAAACAAGGCTTGGAAAAACTGTGGAAAGACCTGAAAGAAAAACACAGTGCCCTCAGCAAAGCGGAATCTGCGAGGAAGAGGAAGAGCAAAAAGAAGAAGACACAAGAGCGCTTCTTCAGAGACCCCTTCCAGTTTGCCAGAACACTGTTTGAGCAGCCAAAATCTGGGACCCTAAGTGTGGACAAAAGAGTTCTTGAGCAGCATCTGAGGAAAACATACTCTGACCCACAGAGCAAAGCACCACTCGACATTCAAGGTCTGGTGTGGCCAACCAACCCTGAGGAACAGTTCAATGGCAAGCCTCCAACGTTGGCGGAAATCAAGAAGGTGGTCGACAAAGCCAGAGCCAAATCATCACCAGGGCCAAACGGAATACCTTACCAGCTTTACAAGAAATGTCCCAAGGTGCTGGAGTGGCTCCACAGGCTGCTGCGATCGGCTTGGAGAAACCAGAAGATCAGCGGCCAGTGGATGACGGCAGATGGTGTGTACATCCCCAAAGAGCAAAACTCAAGTGACATTAGCCAGTTCAGGCCAATATCACTACTGAACGTCGAAGGGAAAATCTTCTTCTCTGTCATGGCAGCAAGGCTGACCAAGTACCTGATGGAAAACAAGTACTTGGATGTGTCAGTCCAGAAAGGTGGCATCCCAGGCGTGGCGGGCTGTGTAGAACACGCCACAATGATCTGGGACGCAATCCAAAAAGCAAAAACAGAAAAGAGAGACCTGGACGTAGTGTGGCTTGATCTGGCAAACGCATATGGATCTGTGCCCCATGAGATGATACAGTTGGCTCTTGAGATGTACCATGTGCCAAAGAACATCCGCGACATGCTCAAGAAGTACTTCAATGGCTTCTCAATGCGGTTCTCTACCAAGGAGTACACAACAGACTGGATCAACTTGGAAGTGGGTATTGCAATGGGCTGTGCAATTTCCCCAATACTGTTCGTGCTGGCAATGGAACTCATCTTGAAAGCAGCAACAAACAACGCGAGACAAACAGACCTTGGCGATGGATACAAGATGCCTCCTCTCAAGGCCTTCATGGATGACACTACAGTGATTTCATCCAGAGAAGACGAGACACGTCATGTGCTGGAGAGGCTGGACGACATAGTTGCCTCATCCAGAATGAAGTTCAAGCCAAAGAAATCACGGAGTCTCTCACTGAGGAAAGGAAAAGTGGCCGGATCTGTGGTCTTCAGTGTTGCCAACCAGGCCATTCCAACAGTCACAGAAGAACCAGTCAAGAGCCTTGGAAGATGGTATGATGATACGCTGAAAGACACACAAAGAGCAAAAGAAACCAAGCAGATGGCGGAGGAAGGCTTGGAGACCATTGACCAGTGTGGGCTCCCTGGCAAATACAAGGTCTGGTGTCTGCAGTTCATGCTGATACCAAAGCTGCTATGGCCTCTGATGATATACGACATCTGCACCAGCATAGTGGAGGCAATGGAAGCCAAAATCAACAAGTTCACAAGGAAATGGCTTGGTGTCCCACCCTGTCTGACTGACATAGCGCTGTACTGTCGCCAAGCAAAGCTGAAACTACCCCTGAAATCCATCCTGGAGGAATACAAAGCAGGGAAGATCAGACTTCAAAGCATGCTGGAGGACTCAGGAGACAAGGTGGTAGAAGCAATTAAGCCCCAGCTGAAGACAGGCAGAAAATGGAAAGTTCAAGAGGCGATGGATTCTGCAAAAGAAAGTCTCAAGATCAGAGAAATAACAGGACACACACAGACCAACAGACAGGGACTGGGGGTGACCAAAACTGAATGGTGGTCAAAGGCCAAAGGAAAAGCCAAAAGAGACATGATGATTCAGGAGATGAGAAAAGAAGAAGACCAAAAAAGACTCCAAAAAGCAGTCCAGCAGAGCCAGCAAGGGCAATGGACAACGTGGGAGAATGCACTCCAAAGAAGTCTCACTTGGAATGACATTTGGCACATGGCCCCTCTCAGGATCAGCTTCATTCTCAGATCTGCATATGACCTTCTGCCCTCAAATGCAAACCTGGTGAAGTGGGGGAAAACAGACGATCTTGCATGCCCCCTCTGCCATGAAAAACAAACAGTGGAGCATGTCCTAAGCTCATGTAAAGTAGCCCTGGCTCAAGGAAGGTACACATGGAGGCACAACCAAGTGCTCAAAGAAATTGTACAAGTAGTCTGGGCTAGTACCAACACCACAAAAGGGAAAATCAGGACTCCAAAAGCACCCGCAACATTCTTCACGGCAGGAGGCAGCAAATCATGGCCAAGAACAACAGTGCCACTCGAAACATGCAGGCAGAGTCTGCTGGACGGGGCAGATGACTGGGAGTGCACTGCAGACCTCCCAGAATGGAAGAGTCACCCAGAGATCATCAGCAAGAGTGGCATGAGACCAGACATAGTAGTCCACTCTAAGTCAACCAAGCAGCTGATCATGATCGAGCTCACGGTGCCATATGAGAACAGAATGGAGGCAGCTCAAATCTACAAGACTGAAAAGTATGCTGATCTGGCAAACAGCCTGAGGAGAGAAGGCTATCAGGTCAAAGTCCTCACTGCAGAAATTGGAGCTAGGGGGATTGTAGAACGTCTGCATACAGCCTCATGAAACAGCTCTCAGTTGCAGGGAAGGAAAAAACCAGAGCCCTGAAAGCAATGGCAGAAGCGGCAGAGAGGTGTTCAAGCTGGATCTGGTCAAGGAGGAACAAAAGTGAACTTCATAAGGCTTAATTTCCCTACAAATATCAGGTGTCCCTGTGGCTCAGTGGTTAAAGCGCGAGTCATTAAGTGGAAAATGAGCATGTCCAGAGGTCATGGGTTCGAATCCCAGCCATGGCTCGTCCCAAGATGGGAAAAAAAGGGGCAGCAGAGGGACATCCGGAGTCATGAACCGGGTGTGGCCCAACCCCCCTAGAGTGTCAGGAGATAAGGGCCGAAACACTTGCTTGAAGGGGGCTTCTCTTCTGAGGACTCTCTGCTGCCACGCTCTCCACGAGTTTCTTTCTACTTACTAAGAGCAATTTAAACACACACACATACATTCTATATACAGTAATTACGATTAGACATTACAGCAACAAGAATCCCAGCACAACAAAAACATGTCAAGTCTGCACTGTGCATACTTGAAGGGGCACATGGCCAAGCTTTGCTGTATGCATAAATAAACAACTGGGGGGGAAAAAAAAGTTTTTCTTCAAATGAAAAGGCATGTCAAACCATTAAACAGCCAACAAAAAACAGAAAATGAAAGGGTGCCTCATAAGGTCTGTGCACCTGAAAAAAAATTATAGGCCAAAAGATAAAAAAAAAAAAAAAAAAAAAAAAATCTAGGACACTAAACTAATCTTGGAATCTGGGAACAACTCAGAGAAGTAGGGGGGTGGGGGAGGTACAGAAGACAAGAAATGATGATGCATATCAGAATTAAAAGTCTGATGATGAGACATCTTTCTAGAACAAGATTTCGTAGGTTTCATTTCATCATCCATTTTCTGGTCACATCAACATTCCTTCCTATCGGTGGTTTCGGCCATTGTCACTGCAAGCTCATAGGCACAACACAAAGTCTTTGATTGCAATTATCTTAAAGACATGCTCAGGGGGCAACAGTCCCTTCACAACATGCACAAGCAGTTTTTGAAACCACTGGAAATACAGCATCCTGAACTAGGTGGTACCACCATAATGTGAAAAGCATAAGGGGATGAAAGACAACTCAACAAAACGATTCAAAACAGCATGACAAATTTTTTAAAAGGAAGAGGTATCAAAAACGCATGCCAATGATACCTGGTACAGCCTGGGTAGGGTTTTCTGACAATCCTGGCAAAGGTTTATAGTCACTTGGACGACGGATTTTCAACGGTTGGCCTTCATAAGCGATGCCATCAAATGCAAGTGCTTGGGTGGTCTCATCCACCGATCGAAGCTGTCAAAATACAAACAGCATAATCACATTCTCAAACAACTATATGTAAAATCTATTCACAAAACACAGATATCATACACTCAGCATCTTTTTTTCATGTTTTAACTTTCTTTTAATGCAAATAAATAAACCTAAAAACAAGCAAAGTCGAAATTTAATAGGAGTTTTTCAATACTTAACAAAAAGTAATGAAGTTCAATTCCTTTCTTCCCTCTTTTTTTAACTCTCAAGCCTCATCCTCCAAATCCTTAGGTAATTTGAATAAGGGAAAGATGAAACACACAAAAGAAAGTTAATAAACTAAAAATAAAGGTTTTGTAAAGAATGGGACATAATCTTGTTGTCTAAAGCTTCAAAAAGAATAATGTACACACATATATACCCTTACCTCCAAGAAGGCAAAGTTCTTATCTAAATTAATGTGGACAGCAATGACGGGATCTCCCTCAGCTTGTGCCAATCCAGTAATCTTCATCTGGTGATTGAAGAAATCCATCATGCTCTCCTGCAATCATGACACCCAACCATCCATGACTGAGCAGCTATGTCTGCAGTCTGTATCTTCTCCCTGAGGAGAAAACTAAAACTAATAAAAGTCACTCTCCACTGGGGGGGGGGGGGGGGGGGTTAATTTTTCCATAACCAATGCTGTTACCAATTATTTCCCTTGGTTACGGATTCCCCCCCCCCCCCCCCCCCCCCCCCCCCTCCCCCTCCCCCCCCATTTTACACCTTTCTATACAAGTTAAAAAATGTACTGTTAAATATTAAAAGAAATTGCAAAAGATAATCTTTCCTTTCAGTATACTTTCAAATATCCATAAGCAAGATTACACCAAAACGCCTTTGTAATCTTTAAAAAAAAAAAAAAAAAAAAAAATTCGCCTGTCACAAAAATACATGATATTCCTTTTTCTAAGCTTTTTCCTTAAAAAAAATGCTATCTCTATTATAAAAAAAAAGTTCCATCAGCTAATACCTAAAACTAAGTATGAAACATGACTCCATCCATTAAAAAAGGGAAATAAACTTGATTTTTTTCAGACTGCTGTCACCATCTGGACATTTTTGCAGTCACTACTAACTTAGGAAATATTTACATTGAAAAGACCTTCTTTAAATATATGTACCCACACATATATCACTGATTTGAAAAATAATCCACACAAACATGGCACACACAATAACTGACAAATGTTAAAAATGGAAAGAGTCAACTACTGTGATCTCCATAGGTGTGTAAGTGGTATATGGCATCTCTCATTTAGAAGATTACCATTACCACACAAAACCCTCTTACAGGGCTTCTGGCACTATCATTTGTTCATTTTCTCAGAAATATACATGAAAAATAAACAAACAAAAGGGGAAAATGGAAAAACATTATACTCTTCTATATCAGGTACCCTGCACTGAAGCAGCAACGTCAACTCCACTATGTCTACTAACTATGAACAGTTCATCACCTCAGTCACACCAAAAGGAATGTTGCCAACATAAAGTCGCCGTGCCTGGCGACTCATGGCGCTGCCTGGGAGAGTCACAGTGGCTGTGGGGTTGATTGTGGCAGAAATTGGCATTGCTTGAGGAACCTGGCCGGCCGCTATGGACAAATACATAATCAACTTGTTATGGTCTCTGCATCAACATTAAGATTTACATGACTGTGTAAGCAATACACCTGTCAAAAAAAGACATGGGTCACATGCAAAGAGGACTAACAATGACACACGATAAAACAAATCTGAACTTCCTCTGAGTAAGGATTATTTCACACAATTCATGTAAGATTCTTTCTCTCTCCCCCCCCCCCCCCCCCCCCCCAAGTCCATTCATTAGGATAACATCTATGCCTATTCAATGTCAAGGTCCCCCACCCCACCCTCTACTTCATTTTTTTCCCCCAAAGCCACACATTGATAAACCCCAATCAGAACCAGGTCACATAGGACATGACAAGCCATTTTTGCTGCAAGGCATTTGAATTTTGAGCAAAAGGGCAGTACCAGGATTCTGTAGTGGGATGCCCTTGTCAGTTTATCTTTAGGAACAAGTCAGTCTGAACTGTTATCAGTTGGTGAAGGGTGGTTACTGGCCATCTACTTTCAAGAACTCTCCACAGAGAGCAACCACATAGTCAGATGACTAAGCTGGTCTGTCCATCAAGGTGACCAGCACTCCCTGCTCCATGTAATTTCACAATTGGTGAGCTTGGTGTGGGACACTGCCACTGCCCTGTACACAGCATCAACACCCATGTCCGAACATGCAGGTTTCATGGGAAGCACACAATCTCATCCCTGTATTACATATCTCATCAGTTGTATGCAGGATGACACGGAGAGCTACCCCTGCCATGAAGAGTGAAACCACCCCAAACCCGAATGCTGCCTCATGTACAGCACATGATTCTGCAACCACAGACATCAGTGAAATGCTCTCCACACATCAGCTCCACACCATTTACTCAATTATTATAGCCAGACACCTCTATGCACTCTATCAATGTATAAAATTATTAAACAGTAAAAAATACATAAGAAATTTGAAAAAAGAAAGACTTCCCTGTCTCAAGCATCTGCTGTTTGCATGCACTCTTTAGAGCACTGTCCTATGACAAGTGTATGTGTATGTCTGCATGCACAGGAGTGTATACATACGCGCACGCATATTTGCATGTGTGTGTGCATGTATGTGCGCGTGCGCCACTGTTATGTTTGTGTGTGCGTGTGGGTGCATGTGTCTTAATATGTTTTTCTGTGTGTATCTGTGCCGTGTCTGTGCCTGCCCATGTGTGAGTCTGTGCTTGCCTCTGTGTGTGTGTGTGTGTGTGTGTGTGTGTGTGTGTGTGTGTGTGTGTGTGTGTGTGTGTGTGTCTGTGTGTGTGTGTCTGTGTGTGTACATGCCTGTCTGCAAATGTGTACACAGTATAATGTTACATGTCATCCCTTTAACAAAAACTAACCTTGCATGGCTTTATACTGCATAGGCGTGATGTGTTCAAAGCCCTGTGCTGGCACATCCCAGTACTTGTATGGCTTCTTTTTGCGTGGTTTTCTGACCTCCTTTGAACGGCTGGACAACAAACAAATGAAAAAATAATGGTATAAAGATCATTCTTAGGAAGCAAGATTAACAGTTTCAAAGACTTTACATCTGCAGTTTGCTTTATGTGCATTCTCACTTACTAAAAACATAATTTCAGTGAAAATTTTTGTCACAGCTGTGCCAGACTACACCAGTATTGCCACAGAAAAAAAATTTTCTTTCCATTTATCACATCCATTTAAAAATCATGGATTTAGTTAAACCTCAGCAGAGATCACATGTCCTGGATCTTAATTTTTTCATTGCTTAATAGATCACTTCTTTTGAAGCTTTATTTTGAAGTCTGCATGACTGAATCTTCTTGGCCCTTGAATTCAGAGGGTGAACTTGGTTCAAATCTGTAAGAAAAAGCCTGCCCAGGTGAACGAAGTTCTGAGAGGGAATTCTATCTGACTTTTACAGGTTCATCAGAAAGCCCAGCAGAGAGGGAGTTTGCTTGAGAACGGAAAGGTCCTTAGTATGACCCGCCCGATTATGATTCTTGTCAGTGGAACAGCAACGAGCGAGGCTATGGCATGCACATGACAGTTGCTCGGCAGTGGCATTTCTTGTCGGTGGGCCTGCAGTCATGCACCTTTGGATATATCTTTTTCTTGTTTGGGCAGTGGCATTTCTTGTTGGTGGGCCTGCAGTCATGCACCTTTGGATGTATCTTTTTCTTGTTTGGGCAGTGGCATTTCTTGTTGGTGGGCCTGCAGTCATGCACCTTTGGATGTATCTTTTTCTTGTTTGGGCAGTGGCATTTCTTGTTGGTGGGCCTGCAGTCATGCACCTTTGGATATATCTTTTTCTTGTTTGGGCAGTGGCATTTCTTGGTGGTGGGCCTGCAGTCATGCACCTTTGGATATATCTTTTTCTTGTTTGGGCAGTGGCATTTCTTGTTGGTGGGCCTGCAGTCATGCACCTTTGGATGTATCTTTTTCTTGTTTGGGCAGTGGCATTTCTTGTCGGTGGGCCTGCAGTCATGCACCTTTGGATGTATCTTTTTCTTGTTTGGGCAGTGGCATTTCTTGTCGGTGGGCCTGCAGTCATGCACCTTTGGATATATCTTTTTCTTGTTTGGGCAGTGGCATTTCTTGTTGGTGGGCCTGCAGTCTTGCACCTTTGGATGTATCTTTTTCTTGTTTGGGCAGTGGCATTTCTTGTTGGTGGGCCTGCAGTCATGCACCTTTGGATGTATCTTTTTCTTGTTTGGGCAGTGGCATTTCTTATTGGTGGGCCTGCAGTCATGCACCTTTGGATATATCTTTTTCTTGTTTGGGCAGTGGCATTTCTTGTTGGTGGGCCTGCAGTCATGCACCTTTGGATATATCTTTTTCTTGTTTGGGCAGTGGCATTTCTTGTTGGTGGGCCTGCAGTCATGCACCTTTGGATATATCTTTTTCTTGTTTGGCTTTTGGCAAACTCTGGGGAAAGGTCCAGTGATGGTGAGGAAAGACTCACTGAACGCAGAGAAAGTCCTGTTGACAACAGGACTCTCTTCAGAGAGCACATAAGACCTAATGGCAAAAGCTTGGCCGTGTCTGGAGTTGTACTGTCATCATCTGTCAGCGGAACAGCAACGAGCAAGGCTATAGGATGCACACATAAGTTGCTTGGCAGTGGCATTTTTTGCTAGTGGGCTCTGCAGTAATGAAATATGGGCTGGTACACACCCATGGGAATGCTCCCATGCAAGTTCTGTTGTGTCAAATCCGGTGGCCATTACACAATGGCATCTGCCAGGGAGCACTTATGTGCCTTCACATGTTAATGGAATGCCCTGTGCGTGCCTGCACCCTAAGTGAACACACCACAGGCTTCCAAGGGTGGTGCGGGATTGCTCCCAACTGGTTTGTTCAGCAGTTGGGACAGTACTTCTCTGGGTCCAACCCGCACCTTTGGGTGCATCTTTTTCTTTCTTCACACACCGTCCGTCATCCAATCAATTTGAGTTCATCCTTTGCCTGACAGCTGCCATGATAGTGTCCATCACCCTGGTGAATACCGAAGGGCTGCGAAACAGGCCAACAGGAAGAGCTCTGAAGAAAAAGACCCATTGCAGAAAGGCAAAATGGGATACTTTTTGGGAAGCAGAGCAAATCAGAACGTGGAAGTGCGCATCGTGGAGGTCGGGACTGAAGATTGAGTGTGGGTGGAATGTTGACTCTAACTACAGTGCAAGGAACCATGTCAGAAGGTGGCAGGAGAGAAGATATATTAAGTCTTAAAGGAGTGAGGTGCATAGGAGATGCTAGCCTCATGAAATCTCTGAAACCTTAACTCTCTTCAGTGCTTTCCCTTGAATTTCGATCACCGGTGATTGACGGTTTTCTTCCAGGAATTATGGTATTTAAAACAACATTTTTGTTACCCGAAGCAATGTATTGCCTAGAAAACCCGAAAATAGACACATTCATCACAAAAAATATTATTATTTTAGAAATAATGCGCAAAATGTTACGAAAAATTCATGCAAAATGCAAAAATTTCAAAAACTGTTGAGAGTTAAGAAGCAATTCCCGAAAGGTACAGAGCCCTGTCTCAAAAAACCCTACTATTACTGCAGGTCACTCTCGAAGAAAGAGAGAAGGCTGTCCGAGAAATAATTCTGGAGGATAAAAATCATAGAGCCAAGTCTTTCTAGATGCTTGGAGCTAAATCAATTTTATGAAGTACCCAAGAGTCAGTTTATTTAAGTATCAACTGATGAAAATTCAAGAGTGAAAGTCAACAGACTGCAACCTATGAAATATGCAAATCACAAAAAGACACAATATCAAAAGTACTAAAAAAAAAAAGTGCAATAAAAAGATACAATATAGTTAAGAAAAAAAAAGGCCTAGACTGCCAAGCCAGAGCAGTGGAGTGTCAAAACTGTTCCCAAAAGCAACTACGCTGCACCATGCATGATAAATATAGAATAATCTCTTTGTGCAGTAGTCTGTAAGTGCATAGGTTTTAAACTATTTGACATTAAAAATGTTATTTTAAAAAAAAGTCCTGCCCAAAACAGCAACAGTATCATCCCACTAGGTGTAACTGGCAATTTTACTACCACAAATAATACATTTATCATGATAAAAACACATAAACACACCTTCTGGATCTCTTTCTTCTGGAATCCCTGTCGCGTGAACGTCTGCGGTCTCGATCTCTGCTTCGGCTCCTTTTGCGTGGTGACCGTGATCTTTTTCTGTCCCTGTCTTCTCGCTTTGAACGATCTTTTCCATCTCGCTCTGGAAGTACAGAACAACAACAAAATTATCAAAATAAACTTGCAGGTCATAACTGTAAATTCATAAAGCAGTGATCACGTTAGCCGGTTAAAAACCTTCTGCAAAAGAATATAAAAATGTTTTTGAGCCGCCAGTCCCTAGGAACAGTTTATTTTGCTGGGACCTGCAACTTATGAAGAAGAGATGTTGCATCAAAATGAAAAAATCCATACATTAATTTTTGAGAAGTGTGTGCATCATGGTCCAATAAAATTTCAAATAGCTTTGTATACAGAGGTAGTTTTTAATCAGTATGTTATGTCACATAAAACCTACATCATACTCTTCTGGCTCTTACACACCGATTCAAAGGCGCCTGTTCTTCATTCTGTAAAGACAGCACTGAAATGAACCATCACTGAATCATTCAAGCTCTTACTTCTTTGATCTGTGGCTGCTGCTATGAGGGAAATCAACAAAAATCAATACTTTCCTCATCAACAAACAAGCAAAACCAGACTTGACACTGTGGAAAATGTACAAAATTCAAGACTCCTGACAACTTTAATAGATCTAGATAAATGCAGAAACCGTGTTTCACTTTTAGTGTACCTATGTCACTGGTTTTCATTTCTCTTGAGACTGGTTCTAGTATTGGTTGTCAAGTGACAGTGCAAGGTAGTGTTGGCACTGATTTGCAAAATTCCAAGCATGATCACTGATAAAGCCAAGCTGATCAAGTATCTCCAAGGAAAATTCAAATATCTGAGACACTGACTTTTAAAGATCTGAATGGAAATCATATCCACTCTGTTAGAAGAAAAAAGTATGACTACATTACTAATGCAACAACCGTAAGTTTATTACTGAAATACAGAAGTCACACATGACCACCTTTTACTTTAATATTTGTAATAGATTTGACGTTTTTTCTGAGTACATAGTAAGCCAAAATTTGCAGCAATATGACTACATATTAGTTATTACATAATGCAAATTTGAGGTTTGCACTTACTATGAATCAATCTGATAGAGAGTACATCATAACTTCTCCTTGGAACTGCATTTATAGGAATGCAAGATTAGGTAGAAAGAAAAAGTATTATGATTAAGCAAAATAAAGGAGAATTTGGAGAAACCGACTTGTGTAATCTCTGTCTGTAATGACACTGACAGATCTGGGCTTTTCTTTTTTGCTTAATGTAACAGAATAACCAGTCTGATGTTAGGAGTAGTTTGATTTTTTTTTTTTTTTTGTGCAGGCTCCAGATTTGAAAGGCATCACCATATCTTCTTTGATTACTTATTTGCTAACAGTAATGGAGAGCATTGAAATAAAAAGAAAAACTAGTTAAATAAACAAAAAAAAAACCGCATGCAATCTTGGGCAAAAAGCCTCGACTCTGCACGTTGGAGTGGCATATGCTATACATTGTTAAAATGAAGATGCAATCTTTTTCTTATAGACCACAGCACTCTTCGTCTTCTCCATTCCGTATGTTTATTGTTTTGAAGCTTAAATTTTCCTGATAATTTTATTTCCATATTCTCAAACTGAAGCAAAGATTTCATTGGCAGTAAACTCAACCTGCAAACATGACAAAAATTATCTATAGCAAATATGGTCAACGACCAATGAGAACCAGTTGGGTAACTCTGACTTGAGGCATCTGTATGTCTATATTAGCTTCCTGTATAGCAAGTAAGAAACAGGAAGTCCATGATTATTTTGGATTAAAATCAAACCTCTGATTTTTTAAAAATTCTCAGAAAAATGATAAATGCTCACAACAAATTTTATAGTCACCTGAAGGGCTATTTAGCTCAGAAATCCATTCCTTCATCTTCAATATGCACTTGCCTACAGCGTCTGAATTTGTCCTGCGCTGGATTATACCATACTATATAGAGCACAAGAACTGGCATGAACATGAGAAATGGAACAGGAAGACAGATGTGGGACTAAGCACTGGGCATCTTTAAAGAAAAAATCACAATCATATCTAGATGCAGAAAAGAGGTCAAATGGTAGAAAAGAGGCAACATTTTATTTGTCAGCTCTTTACCTACTTTTCTTGCCTTCACTGCATTTTATTTGTTACTCCGCATTCATAATATACACAGGGCTATAAATTCCCAAAATAATTATTAGTTAAATTCCATGGGACAAGCAGATAAGAATATTTACTTGTCCTCTCCTTCCCACTTAATTTCTGCTTGAAGACATAATAATAGCTTATTTTGCACAACTGCAAATGGGAAAAATCTGATGTAGCACAATGTGTTTGTTCACAGGGGTATAAATAGTAAAAGAAAGTTTCCAATTGCATTTAAGAGTGTGTAAGAAAAGAAAAAAAAACTGTCACATTTCCACCATTCATACATTTCTGAAGTGAACTAAAATTATAATATCTCTGCTCTCCATCTCTCTCCCTCTTCAGCACACAGTTCTGAAATAAATCCACTCCATATCTGCTCATAAAAACAAAAATAAAAATATACTAATAGATCTGTCATTTCCACGCCGCCCAAGCGCAATGACTTCATACTGCTGACAAATATTATGCAAAGAACATGTGAAAAAGAAGACATCAACCTGTCAGGATTCCATTATGAGAAAAACCAGAGAAGGTGGGTGGAGGGAGAGCAGAAGGGAGGGTGGGAATGGCAAAGAGAGGATGAAGCAGTATAGCACAGTTGTAAAAGTGAAAAGTGAAAGATGGAAGTGTGACAGGTCAACACTGAACCTTATTTCTGACCCTCAACCTGTTTTTCACCGACAGTGACACCGTAAAAAATTGGTTGTCTGACAGACAAGTAGAGAGAAAGTTTCCACTTGTCCGCCAGATCATTTAGTTGTCACAGACGATCAGAACATGTGGGTTTTTCAAGCTCTGAAATGTAACAAATGGAAGTGAAAAAGTTTCCTCAGAAATCAAAATGTCAGGCTGACGATGCAAAGAAAAGGCTAGAAAACCCGTATGGACTGGCCCAAGGGGCTGCTAAAATATGGTGTATTTCCACTTTGTTCAGAAGTATGTAATGCAAACGACTTATCTACTCATCCCTTACAAATCTGAAATGCAAACGACTTATCTTCTCATCCCTTTCAAGAGCGCTGGAAATCTTAACTTAGTTCAGGTACTCGAAGCCTCTCAGAAGCCTGATCATCGTCGAGTGTTGTAATTGTATGCTGGCGCTAGAACTTAAGCATCTAGATTTGCGGATACTGATTCTACTTTCTAGCAACTTCTTCTACTATGTTCCATTCCAAAGATTTCAAATCTCTAGCAGACCTCAAACTGTTCAATATCATGGGCTGACTACTATACGCTTTTCGTGGTACGAACATGAGGTTAAGCGATGATGAGGCTGTGCATGTCACAAGACCGACGGCGCCAAATGTCATTACTCCTAAAACTAACGAGTTCCTACATTAGTTATTCTATTGGTTCTATGTCGTTTTACCTCTCACGTCGGAGTTCGATTCATTTTCAACGTTATTGTCTGCCATTTTAGTGTAATATCACTGACTCGACTTCTGGAGACCCGTAATCTATTGTGACTGCAGGGATGGCGTCAATTGCAGTTTCCGGAATTGAAAACGAGACTGGCGAAGGGAAACAACTGTGGACAGTGACTGTGGAAAGGTTTGTGTCTTCCAACGTGGCTAGACTCACAGCCGTGTGTGATAGTATACTATGTTGTGACCTACAACATTGATAATCGTTTGACAGCCGCATTATCGAAAAATAAGCAATATCATTCAGTGCGCTTTTTTGACTGTTTTGTAAACTGACTTCGTCAGACATTCATTAATCAACAACTATGTATCAAATGGACTAAGTTATAAATTCATTCAACTTTTAAATTCTAGTCACTTCATTTGACTGCGAGTCAAATTAACTATTTAAATTAGAAGACGTGTTTACTGTGTGGCTGCGGTGGCTTTTTTTTTTTTTTTAACTCCGTTATAGTCTCACACTGAGACAGCAAAAAGACACTAATAAGAGTATAACTGCACAGCGGTCAGCAAATAAATACGGCACAGAAATGTAACTTCATATATTTTTGTGGGTGAAAACAAATAGCCAAAGAGAGAGCTTTATTTAGCGGTAACGCCCACGTCTTCAGTCCAGGCTAAGTTGGTTAAAATTATTCATTCAAAAGTGGTGTTGACAGAGAAATTACAATGGATGAAGAACAGATACGAGAGCTCGAAGAAAAACTGCGGGAAGCAGCAAGCATCGGTGATTTGGAGGTGCTAAAAACTTTAGTGGAAGGGGAAAATACTGTCAATATAAATTCACAAAACAGAATGAACGGACGGTAAGGAATATTAACCAGATAGCAGTTGTATTAGACAACCATTGCTTTGTTGTGTATGTGTTGCTTGATTACTTTTGTGCACCGGATGATGTTCCTTAAACTTATCGCACAAGCAGTATTGTACCCAAGAATTCGTACTGAATTTGTTTTGTTTGTAATGATACAATAAACAAAAATGTGAATTAGAGCATGACCAAATTACAACTTATACAAGAAAATTTATTAATGTTGACTTCAAGTAGAACTGCATACAACCAACCCTAGATCAACATTTCTGTACTTTGTCCCAAGTGACTTCATATTACATGGTGCCTTCTCCTCAGAAGTAAGGGAGGGGTTCAGGAAAACAAAAACAAAAAACTTGTGTGTGTGTTTTTTTTTCATTTTTGTGTTAAACTAATTCAATAGATTTAGAGTTTGAAATACAAGGCATGCATTCTTTGCCATTTGGTGGAAATCAGTCATTGAAAAAACTGTCCGCATTAACTCAGGTGACGAAAAGTCCAGTATTCTTGGAATGTCACCCTTCCATCCAAGAGTGAAGTGTGGTTACTGGAATATTCTGAGAGAACATCATGTTTTTATTAGCCATAATGATCTTGCTAACAGATAATGGCTTTGGAAGTTAAATGGGATAATGGCATGGCCCCCTTTTCCCCCTACCCTTTCCACCTCTTCCCTCTGGCCTTTTTTTTCCCCCTTAATCAAGAACAAATCCCTGCTTACACAATTTTCAGAGACAAATCCTTGCCCCTTTTCTCTTCTTTTTGCTACCACAGTTTTTGAGGATATACTGCCATTCTTAGATGGCTGTAAATGGGATTGTCTTCCAGTTGGCAAAATGACCTCGTTTTCTCTGGCTGACTAAGCCCAGAACTCAAAAACAGATTAGTCGAACAAGATCATTGTGTGTAAACTGGTTATTCTAAAGAAAGTCATAGTGTCATGGTTGGCAGGTTTTTGTTTTTAATGAAACATAGAACTGTTAAAATGTTCTGACTACATTCATTGTGAGTATTTGCTAAAAAAGAAAAAGAAAAAAATGAAGTTAGAATTCAAGCTTGCAACTAAACAGACAAATAACCATCATGTTCATTATCATGTCATTCAAAGTATAACATTTTCACTTTTTAAGAGCACTCTGAAATAATGTAAATTGATGTAAAATTATGAGAATGTTTAGGCTGTAGCAAGTATGAAATTCCTCAGTTTGAGGCAGAAAATGTATAACAAATTCTTTGTGCGATTAGCCAAAAACTGAAAGTGATATTAAACACACGTACGCACGCACACACACACACACACATGCACTCGCGCGCACACACACACACACACACACACACACACACGCACACACATGCACACACATACATACACACACACACATTCACACTCACATACACACACAACACACACCACCCCCTCTGATTAGTTTTCCAAGTTGGAAATAGCCCATTTAGAACACTCTACACATGCTGTGTTATGACTGTGTGTTGTAATGGTTGCTGCCTTCCCTTTTTCAGATAGCAGTTGTAATAGACCACCTTTGCTTTGTTGTTAAATACATGTGTTTTTAGTTTAGTTTCATATATTAGATGGTCACTGCATTCCCTTCCCCAATCCCATCCACCTTTGTACACAAGTTTGTAAGATTCCCTCCCCCCACCTCCCATTCCACACATTTGCACACACACAGAGGTTCCTTTGTGTGTCATACCTGTATACAAAGTCAGTCAAATAACACTTGATTTACACTATGGTCTGTGTAGAACTGCACTTCACTGGGGAGCAAAGCGTAACCATCAGGCTGTTGTACAATATCTGCTTTCCCATGGAGCTGACAAAAACAAGTTAGACAAGGATGGGAAAACGGCAGGACAGTTGACAACCAACACAGTAATCCATTCTCTCCTTGGAGGTGAGTTGTACTTGTTGATTAATACCTCATTTAGCATTATAACTGTGCCATGTCAAATGCTTGCAAGCTATAGCATTTGGATAGCATGGCTAACTTAACGATAAGACAGT
This sequence comes from Conus canariensis, assembly GCA_033310375.1. Classification (NCBI taxonomy): domain Eukaryota; kingdom Metazoa; phylum Mollusca; class Gastropoda; order Neogastropoda; family Conidae; genus Conus; species Conus canariensis. Next base: position 34,418,047 of record CM065714.1, read on the forward strand.
TTCGCTACTGTCTTTCATTTTTTTTTACAGACAACATCAGGTGGTTCTGCTTCCTCCTCATTTTACGCAATGATGCTGACTGTCTTGGAATAGTAATTGTATATGTTACAAATTTTAAAAGAGTGAAAATTAATGACCATTCCAACTGTTTTAGTTGCAGATTGCATGTTATTGGGGGAGGGGGAGGAGAAGGGGAGGGGGATTTAAAAACCCACCCCTAAAATATATGGGAGCCCCTTTTTATACAGATAGACAAACCTCACAACAGATTAGAAATTGTAACTCAAACGGTGTGCACAAGTGCATTTGTCCATAACCTGGTATGGGGACGACTGTTGAGCTGAAGGTAACAGAAAGCACTCAGCAGATAGCTAATACAGCAAGCAAATCAGAATGTGCAGGACTGATGAAAAAGTTGGGTACTGAATCCTGCCTCCAAGAGACAAATAAAAGAAAAGACATCAGCATCACCAGACGTTCAGGAGAAGTTAGAGTATGGTGAACAGTAGCCTTGTTTATAACAAGAACAGAAAGGGAGAGCTTTTATTTGCACATGATCTGTAAGTGGGTATTTTGTGATTCTACATGAGTACTGATGTGGTTGTGATGATGTGAGTGTGCAAACATACATGCAAGTATGTCTGCATGGTATCTCATGTAAAAATGACAGTTAACACAGGATCAGCAAAATTCTTGAAAACTTTAGTTTGTTCCCAATTTTTACATCTGTTCATGATGGAAAGATTTTGGAGTTTGCACATCTTTTCTTTGGCTAAACTCTTTGCTGTTTGCAGCACTTGGGTTTAAACTGTATCAAGCCTATCATCTCTTGACTGCAGCACATGTTCTTTTTTTTTTTTTTTCCGTTCAACTTGTAGCTTTAGCTAATCCCTTTGTCTTCTTTACCAATGGGTTCAGGACTGATCTCAGTGTTTTGTGTGTATGCTTTGTGTGGGTTTTTTTCCATTTTATCTTCTGTGTCACTCCAGTCGCATTACCCCATCGCTGCTCATTCCGACCCCCTGTTCTCAGTCGTACCCCAGCTTGTCCAGTTGCAGCCTCAGCCAGGCAATCAGCGAGGAACAGTGGATGACAAGTCATCATGAGACAACCCACCAGAGGAGGTACTGCACCGCTGTAGAGTCACTTTGGTGGTGTTTAGTGGTGCCTGTTCTGATCCAACATATGCAGGACACCATCAACTAAGCTGCCTACTGACGACAATGATTGCATAGTGGCAGAGTCAGAGAGTGAGGTCCTCCTCCAGAGGGTGCCACCATATCCATCCAATGACAATTCCCATGTACTTGCTGGACTGGCAACCTTGACATGAATTCACCAAGGGCGTAGACATGGAGAGGATACTGAAACTTAAGTCACCATGAGAGCAGAACATGAAGGGCCACAGAATGTTTTTTCTTTTTAAATGCTGATCAGTGAGGATGATGAAGATGATTGAGATCCCTCTCCAGAGGGCCCACCACATCTGCCCAACGACAATCCCCATGAACTGGCTGAACCAGCAACCTCGACAGAAACTCACGAAGGGCATAGATGTGGAGAGGAAATTCTATCTGAAGTCACTGTGTGTAATAGGAGATGAAGGGCCACAGATTTTTTTTTCTGTTGAGTTAATCTGTGAATCAAAATCATCTCTGTAAAACTCTCAAGAGAAGATTTTTACTTTGAAGCACTTTAACTCTGAACTAAAACTGTGTTAAGTGTCAAGTTTCTGCCAGTTTCTAGGACTTGATGCACTTGCTGAAACATAAACACTTTCTTAAAAATTTATGTTTCCAGTCTACAGTTAGAGAAAATTATAAGTTCCTAGAGATAAACATGAAACAAATTAATCTGATCAACTGAAAGATAGTAGTTTTTGTTGTTATTGTTGATGGACGAACAATGTGTGCAAGGGATGGTGGTTATGGTATGTTTGTGTGTACTTATAGTTTGGATCAGTTGTGTAAGGAATAATTGGCAGTAACCATGACTATTCTTTGTATGCAGAATGTGGTGATGTAGCAGAGCAGGAAAGTCTGCCCATCACTCCCAATTACCTGGCCCACCCTCCTTTTCCATACTCCAGTAAGAGTAAACAGCAGACTTCATCTTTGAGTGCAGCAAGTGGAGATCCACGTTCCCAGCCATCCATCATGAACAACCACACCAGCGTATCCTCTCATGATGGTGTGTGTGTGTGTGTGTGTGTGTGTGTGTGTGTGTGTGTGTGTGTGTGTGTGTGTGTGTACAGTCTTGTGTGCATAAGTGGGTGGATGTATATCCAAGCAAGTGAATACATATGCCCCTCAAAGTTATCTAAGGACATGATGAAAAACACAGTGAACTGAGGTATTTACATAAACAAGAGTGTAAACAGGCAAACACAGGCTGCACAGTATCCTTCGTTTCAAAACGGCACCCCACTGTGACAGAAATGTGCACAGTGACTTCTCTCTTTGTCTTTGAAAGATATATAGTGTGTAGTTAATTTATTTTTCCTTTTGTGATGTTGCAAAAAATATCCTAAATGAATTCTTAGGGGTATGTGTTTGAGTTTACCAGCTTTTCAGTTTTCTTAATGATATAACTGTCAAAAGTTATTGTGCTTATTTTTGTGTGTTTATATATAACTGTCAAATTCATATGTGGGTGTGTGCATTTATTTCATTCATTGCAGCGCGCTATAGATAAAACAAAGGATTCCTAATTATTGTAATTAACTTACCTCTTAAATAAATGTTAGTGAACCACCAACTAACTTACCTCTGTTGTATCTAAAACCCTAAGTACAGCTTATTGTGTGTCCATAGTTTTGAGAATATTATTCATGAATTTATAAACAAGCTTATTTGAAAGTAGCTTTTGACTGCATTGCACAGTCATCGTAAAAAGTCTTACACGTGATGTGTGCCCATCATGGGTGATGATGACCTTTGACATCACCAGGAAGACTCTTTGGGTTGTGGGTCCTGAGTTGACTGAACAGTCTGACCTGGGCAGTGAAGTGCTTCCCGCAGGGATGTGGATGACACCCAAATTTCCAGTCTGTTTTTTTGCAGAGGTGTGTTGTCTTAGGGATTTTGTCTTCCCACCAGATTGTGGTTTTACTCAGGCGTGACATGTGAAAATTGTTCAGTCTTCTTGTGTATCTGCTGTACACAGTCCAGATTTAGGAGTATTTAGGTGGATTGGAAAACAGTGACATAGTGATAGACCTTGGTTTTCTCTCAGAAAAAAAAAGATTTTTTAAAGCTGGGTCTATGATTTTGTCATTCAGTGAAAAGAAACTCTTTTGGATAGTGTGACAGCAGGTCTTTCGAGAAAAAGCATACCGCAGACAAGTGTTCTGGCCCTGAACTCCTTAGGGGCGGGGGGGAGGTGGCAGGCAGCATCTAGATCGAGTAATATTATCCAGGTCTTCTGCAAGACACATCAGTTTACTTTTTTTTTTTACCCATGACACTGACTTAATTTCTTTTTTAAGTGTACATTTATCCGTTGATAATGACCAAAGTAACACACCTCACGCCCCTCTTTTTTTAATAAAGGAAAAATATTCTCTATGCACTCTAGCACAAGGGTCTGATTTTTTTTTCCAAAGTGAAACCCTGATCAAAACTTTCTATAAAAATAGGTAGAAGTGTCAGTTGCCTTGTCATGCCATTTTTCAAACTGTATATTTATGATACAAAAGAAGCTGAATCTGAAATGGTGTTGTCAAGGACTTGTATGCATAGTGTCAGATAATCATTAAGATTATTGAAAACATATTTTCAAGTTGCCATTATCATTATTATCATTATTTTATCCTCAGAATGTCTGTCATTCTGTTACCATTTTAACATTACTCCTTCATTTTTTTTCCCCTACGTTCAACAGAACTTGTCCTGAAGATTCGTGTGGCACACACTGAAGACCCAGATTTCATCGAAGTGGAGCTGCCGCGGGATCACCTGCGATACGAAGCGCTGCTGAACTTGATGTGTGCTGAGCTGGGGGTGGACAAACAGCTTGTGGCTCGGGTACGCAAGCTACCCAACACCATCATCAGAAAGGACAAAGATGTGGGACGTCTGCAGGATTTCCAAGAGTTAGAGTTATTACTGACCAACCGGGCAATGAGTGCTTCTTCACGTGGCTACAGAGGCATTATCACTAGCCCTGCCTTGACCAATGAGCAGATATTGTATTGACTTTGGTGAAGTGTCTGAATCTGCTTTTTTGGGTGGGGTGGGTGTTGATCTATTTGTTTTGAGGGTTGCGTAAGCATTGTGTATATACAGATTCTTTAAAATGACTTGCTGTGCTTGATAAATAAATGTGAGGAGCAGGATATTAACCACACAGTTTGATTAATAATGTTTGGTACTTACATCTTTATGCTTTATGTCATATACTGCTTTTTTGTGCATGATTTGTGATTTCTTTGATTATGTAATCCTTATTTTGATTTTAATAGTTTTATTGAAGGGTGCATCTTTACAATGATGAAAATCCAAGTCAATACTGTAATGCTTTGCTGTTATTGTTTTCTTCCATCTGCATGTATACAGTGTGGTTGTCACTGAAGCAGGGTGCCCTGAAATTTGTAAATGCTGCATGAAAATGTATTGTCGCTGGATTGCGTTGTAGCATGAGATTAAATGGAAAAATGATATTTGAAAGGACTGTTCACACAAATGTGATTTGGATTGGCTTGCTCCTCTCAGTTTCTCCCTTACATGCAGATGTTTGAACATCATTTATTTTGTCAGTCACCTTACTTTTTCATTCTTGAAACAGAACAAGGGAACTCCAGATATTTTGACATAAAAGATATTGAGAAGAATGGATATGTCTTAAGGAAATGATTTTAAAGACATACCTGAATCATACAAGCATATGGGTGCACATAAGTTCATACACATCTCCAGCTTCTTTATTTCTGTTTTGATCTTTAAATTATCTAAATCAGTAAATGTCAGACTTGCAAATTAGCTGCACTACAGTGAATTGGTCAACAATGATCTCTTGACATGAATATGTGAAATGAAAAGGCAAAACTATGCCATGGCATAACTGATTATGTCTACCATAGTGTACCTATAGCTGTTGGCACATCTCACTGTCGCAAGCAAAAGTTGAAAGAAAATGGAGGAAAAAGAAAGAAAAGTTGTGGTAATTGCTAAGTTTGTGCTGGTCAAATTGTGCTGTATCTCATGTAAAGTTACAGTGCTTGCTTTGCATGCAATCAAAATTGTTTTATTGCTCGATTTACTAGTGTTATGTCTTTTCGTGTGACTGGATTTTTGCCGTATGTGTGTAATATTCATGCTGACATTTTATTAATTCTTTGAAATCCTGTGAGTATGTTTTCATGCGTAAAGCAAAGTTACAGATGGCAGTGATGGATGTGACTAAGCATGTGATTAGGATGTCTGACTTTTATCAGGAAAGTGCCAGATTTTCTGATCTCATGAATAACATATGTGTAGACCTTGTTTTTGACATACATTTTGAAGATGGAATATACGTGATTTAAGTTACTCAGGCACTGACCATTTGTAATCCCTAATCATCAATGCACACCCATAAGACAACATGTAAATGGGAAACCATATATAAAACATGTAGCAAGTGGATGATGATGACCAAAAACACCCAAGGCAGTTTAAATTGTATGGTGAAGAAAGACACTACACATAAAATCCCACTGCTATGGAGAAGCGTACATGTCATCTGCGAGGTGTAGAGAGAGATATCAAAATGGACATATGTCTGAGTCAACCATTATGTGATCCAATGGGAGAAAGAAGGTTGGCAACATAAGTCCTGATTTTTGTGGTATTCAGTGATGCATGTACATCCCTAAATGAGTGTGAATGCTTGGTATTACGCATGAACTGGGAACTAGAAATTACACAACATCAGATGCCAAGATGCCACATTTGATTGAAGTTTCAGCAAATACCTTTGTCATGATATTCCACCAGAGAATTGATCTAGGGTTGACTTGACAAACTGTTTTGTACAGTATCCTTGTGTGGATTCATTTTGTTCTTGGAATTTTACTTTTGCAAACAGTGTTCATTGTGTGTTTAGGTCTCATATGGCCTGTGCAGCTGATTGGGTTATAAACAGAATTCTGTCATTTTCAAACCATCTCCTCTTAGCCCTTGCAAGATTCCTTTTGAATGTAGTAACTCGTCTATTGTGAGTCTACCATTTTTCTTTCTTTGCGACCAAATCCTCACTTCAACTGCAAATTCCAATCCTATTTTTCAAATGTTTGGGGTTTTTAATTTTGGTTTTGTTTGAGCTGAAGAACAATGTACATGCAGACATGAAAATACCCAGAAGCTAAAGAGGAGAAAGAATAAACAGAATACTGAAAGAACCAGATAAGGGGGATGGATGGTAATATTGCTTATTGGACTTCTTTTGTTGTTGAAAGGAGAAGGGTGGGGGACAGGGGGATGTTGCTGCTGAGCTGTGGCTAAAGAGAGAGATATAGTGTGTGTGTGAGTAAAAGAGAGAGCAGAGTCACAATCTTTAACTGTTATTGTAGTGCCACGTAAACTCTTAATACTATTTATTTGTTCAAACCTACTATGGCATTTAAGCCATGCATGTTTCTTGTATACATTTTTGTGTGCATGCATAGGACTTGCCAGGTATAAAAGCGGATATTTTTTTTGGTTGTTATTACAGCTGGCTTCATTTGTGTCCATGAAAAAAATTATGTGATTGGTGCCAAGTGCATAATTATTTACATACATTTATGGTGGTTTTGCATGTAACCAGTTTTTGTGACTTTTTCTTGTGAAATTACATTTCAAACTAAAACAGCATACTTTGCTATGTATTTTTGTGAATATCGAGTTGGGGGCAAGCAAGATTTTATCATACTAAAGACATACATTGTCAATATGGGTCAGAAAAATATGGTGTTTGATAAAGACAGTACACTGGAAGCCGGTTAATGATTTTTCTGACTGACAGGAAGCTGGTCAGAAATGCTTCAAACTGTCAAACTGATTGCTGATGATTAAGACTGACAGGAAGCTGGTTGTTGATTTTTCAGATGAGATAGAGTTGACTGGTAATGCTTCAGACTGACAGAAAGCTGAGAGAAACCTGGTTGCTGATAGTGCAGACCGACAGGAAACTGATTGCTGATGATTCAGACTGACAGGAAGCTAGTTGCTGATGTTTCAGACTGATAGGAAGCTGGTTGCTGATGATAAGAAGCTGGTTGCTGATGATTCAGACTGATAGGAAGCTGGTTGCTGATGATAGGAAGCTGGTTGCTGATGATTCAGACTGACAGGAAGCTGGTTGCTGATGATTCAGACTGATAGGAAGCTGGTTGCTGATGCACCAGACTTACAAGAAGCTGGTTGCTGATGCACCAGACTGACAGGAAGCTGGTTGCTGATGCACCAGACTGACAGGAAGCTGGTTGCTGATGTTTCAGACTGACAGGAAGCTGGTTGCTGATGCACCAGACTGACAGGAAGCTGGTTGCTGATGCACCAGACTGACAGGAAGCTGGTTGCTGATGCACCAGACTGACAGGAAGCTGGTTGCTGATGATTCAGACTGACAGGAAGCTGGTTGCTGATGATTCAGACTGATAGGAAGCTGGTTGCTGATGCACCAGACTGACAGGAAGCTGGTTGCTGATGCACCAGACTGACAGGAAGCTGGTTGCTGATGCACCAGACTGACAGGAAGCTGGTTGCTGATGTTTCAGACTGACAGGAAGCTGGTTGCTGATGCACCAGACTGACAGGAAGCTGGTTGCTGATGCACCAGACTGACAGGAAGCTGGTTGCTGATGCACCAGACTGACAGGAAGCTGGTTGCTGATGTTTCAGACTGACAGGAAGCTGGTTGCTGATGTTTCAGACTGACAGGAAGCTGGTTGCTGATGATTCAGACTGACAGGAAGCTGGTTGCTGATGATTCAGACTGAAAGGAAGCTGGTTGCTGATGCTTCAGACTGACAGGAAGCTGGTTGCTGATGCTTAAGACTGACAGGAAACTGGTTGCTGATGCTTAAGACTGACAGGAAGCTGGTTGCTGATGATAGGAAGCTGGGTGCTGATGTTTCAGACTGACTGGATGCTGATGTTTCAGACTGATTGGAAGCTGGTTTCTGATTCTTCAAACTGACAATGGAGCTGGTTTCTGATGCTTCAAAGTGACATGGAGCTGGCTGCTGATGGTTCAGATTTGCCATTGTGGGGATTGTGGGAATGCTGGGGACTCTTTCAGTGCAAATTATATCAATGCCTTGTGGAAAGTCTGTGCTTGTAATTTACTTTTTCCTGTCATTGGCTTAGACTCGGCCCTTTTTTAAAACTTTTAATCTCTCTTTGCTGTCATCCATTGTTTTTCTGCCTTTAATGGCCTATTCTCCTGTCTGCTGTAAAAAGTTTTTACACTTTTTTTCTTCTTGTTACAATTTGTAACATGCAAACTTTTATTGTAATCTCGGGATTAATCTCTTTCCAGCGTGGACACCACCTGTCTAGTCTGTAGTATCGCTTTACCCATATGGTTTTTTTTTTCTTCTCATTTTTATTGTTACTTCTTATTTTATTATTGTTATTCTTTTTTCTTTGTTGCATTTGAATGTCTTTGTTAATTTTATTTTTAAAGGGATGAAAAATTAGGGGGAATATTTGGACAGGCAGCACACCTTAGGGTTGTCTCCTTGAGGATGTAGATTTGTTATTGTGTTATGAATTCAGTGGAATTAATTTGTAGACAGTTGTGTTTATCGTTGTTTCTTAGCAGTACAGGACCTTCCTGTATATGGTCACAACCCTGGATATGCCTTGTGTGATCAGGTGGGCTTTAATAATGAAACTAAAACGAACAAGTGAAAAAAAAAGTGCTTTAGACGAAAGTATCAAGCCAGGGTCTAAAGGGTGCAGAATTTAAATTTGATGGAGAGCTGTAGATCTTGCTGGTCCTGCTGGTTTCATTTGATATATTACAATAACATATGCATACATTTAGTTGTGTCATAGGTGCTAGTGAGTACTGTGAGGCAGGATCCAAATAATTGTCATACAGCTAACAGGGATACCAAGCTAGGAACTGAGTGGTAAACAGCTGAACAAAAATTTGCCATATTGGTTCCATGCCCTTCTTCATTTGTAAATAAGTAAAAAGCTTTGAATCATTCATGTCCTCTTTGTGTGAGAGAGAGGGAGTAAAAGGAAAGCAAAGAGAAAGTGAACAAGAAAGGTAGGAAAGAAGATGGACAGAGGAGGGGCTTACATACAGACAGAAAGAATTAAAAGAGATCTTACAGTTGCATTCCAACACACCAAGACGGACGGGTGTGAGAAACAACAGGTAGACAACCTATGGACCTCTTCTGTATCCAAACCACCATTGCCCTTCACACCTGTACACCTTACATGGTGTTTGCACCATACAAACCTACAGGCATACCAGTTGCTTTTTGATTCGGCATGATTTTTTTGTGCATGTGTGTGTGTGGATATGAAATGCAAAACTTATTACGAAAAGAAATATTTCATGAAGGCATATGCACGAATAGTTGCATTCTGAATGATACAGATGAAAGAGACAGGAAGTGTGTGGTTTGAAAGTCGATGTGCTGAGATCAGAAAATGGCATAAAGAACAGGTTGTTTTTTCGCCCCTGTGACATAATATTGATAGCCATCACATACACCTCTCTCTCTCTCTCTCTCCAAGTCACAGTCACACACACACAGATACACACATACATACACACACATGCACATATACACACACACACATTCACACTCCACACACACACACACACACACACACACACATTCCTCAGTGTTTCCAACTTGCGTCATTTTACAATCCCAATCTTCACCCTCTCGACCCCCTTTTCCTCTCACTCCCTTCCCTTTGTCCTTCAGTCACACTGTAAAATGAAACTCGCACAACACAAGCAAACTACTGAAAGCTGTCCCATCAAGACACAATGCTATATGCCAGTTAATGTCTGCCTCTAAAGGCTGTGATGCAGCACCCATGATATACAGCATCACTTCACTACCTATCAGTTACAGAATGTTAGTGAATAACTCACTAACCACATGCCTATATGATTTTGGATTGTTATATGATGCTATAAAGACGGTGTTACTTGCTGATACAGCTGCTGTCATAGAGGAGACTTATACATTACAAGGAGCTGAACTTAGGCCGCCCCTGAAGACGTACCCATAGCGACTATCAGAATTACAGTACAATAGGTATGTTAAGGGACAGATCAAAGCAACAGCTGTGGACACTCAGATCCATGACCTCTTCCTTTGGTGCTATTATGTCATCCTTCGCAGCCCACCTCAACCTGAAATTGTGTTCACGATTCAGATGAAGATATGAATCAACAAAACCTCTCCCCACTGGGGGATGAAACAGACTTTGCTGACCGACCCAACCTTAGCCAAGTGCAACCGGAAGCAGCCCAAAGCTGATCAATCTTCTGGCAAGGGTAAATTTTTCAAGCAGAACGCTCATTTATACCACCAAACCAGTAGACACGCAAATTCTGGACACAGGCCCACACCAAACCCAAGTACTGGAAGTGGGCCACATACTCCACTTCTTCTTCTTCTTCCTCGTTCGCCATCCCGTTAGATGAGCAGCCCGGTGTCCTCGATGAAGGCTGCTGTCCGTCGCAGCTCCTCCAGGGTGCCATACAGCTTGGCTTCCACTGCTGTCGGTGTTGGCCAGTACTTTCTTTTGTCTGACCACCGACCGCTTGGGGTGGGCCCCTTTGAGGCATAGGGCCCGGCTCCCGACCTCCCCGGCGGGTCTCCGAAGGTCGAGCGCCACATCGAAATTCTGTGGACTGCATCATCATGGAAGCGTATATGCGTGGTATCGTGGTTTAAGCTGCGCCAGTGGCCCGATACCTCCGTCTTCAGCTGGAGTTTTCTTTCGGGGTGCCTCACCCTTAGCTCATGGCCCGTGCGTCCTGCCCTGTGAGCACAGGGGGGATTGTTTCTCCGGGGATCCCACCCCGGGGCTAGAGGTTATACCGCGCCTCTTGACCGCATGATGAGCCCGTCATAGGACACATGGGGTATTTCAGTGAGGACAACAGTGCCACCTGTTGACCCACCCCATCCTGGTAGGAACATCGCCAGTTGGTCCGGGACTGCTTATTCTGCCAGGCAAGCCTGACTTATATCGCAGCTAACCCCCATATCTGAGGGCCATTCCCCTATCCGCCACCCGGGGACCCGCCGAGTTGGGGATGGTCGCCCCACTACTGAATTGGAAGCAGCCTGGTCCCGGATACTCCACTCAAAAGGCCACTTGGGGATTGGAATCACTACACAGCAGGTGACAACCCGTTACTATTGACCAGGGATTACAGGGGACATCAAAAGGTGTGTCAGTTCCTGCCACTGTGCCAAAAACTGTCACCCAAACCGAGGTCCCATCCCTCCCCCACCTCCGTCAGGCCAATGCCACATTCCCATGCTCCACCATTGGTGTCATGGTTAGTTCGCAGCTAGCACCCAAACTGAAGGGTACAAGCTTTGGTGTTGGCTGTCAAGCCAAAGTTTCTGTCAAGATAGAATCTTTTATCGAGGGGTCTATGTGGTATGATATTGACAGCCGCCACCATCCACCCCCAACTCAATTACTCTCCTCTCTCTCTCAAACACACACACACACACACACACACACACACACACAAACACATGCCTACACCCACCTTCCTGGTTTTTTCAGTTAATATGATTTTATAACAACACTCTTCACCCCTTCAACCACCTTTTCATCTCACTCCCTTCACCTCCAACATGATGATAGAACATGAATCTGACGATAATATAGAACATTTTGATGTAACTGGAGCATGGATCATCACCACCCCGCCCTTCCTTCTTCCCCTTGTTATCTGATAATGCTGAGATGCTCATGAACAGCCCAAGTATTTCCTCTGTCACCCAAGCAACTACATAGGATACTAGAAGTCATGACACTTTCTCTTCCATTTCGTGGGCTCACATGTGTATTGCATGTTGTGAACTCTGTTACTTTGAGGAGACCAAGACTACGGTACACCTGGAAAGCATAAACACTGCTTCCATCAGACTTGATCACCAAATAATTTGAGCTATTTACTAACCTGTCCTAGCCATGAAATCCTCATGTACATATTTGATCTTTACAGATCCAGTAGCAGAGGCTTTCCTCATCTGCAAGCAGACCAACAGTAAAATTATTAAATCTTGTTGTTTTCCCTGCCATATTCCCTGTAGAGTGTCCTTTGTTGTTGTCATTGCTGTACCCTGGCTTAAAAGACTCCAGGGATCAACTGAACAGCCGAAGCACTTGAACACTATCATACAAATGCATCAGCTAGGGATGAGAACATTACGTGTGTGACCGTTTTTGATTACCCCGCCACATGGGCAGCCACACTCCAACTTTGAGGGATTTTGGAGACTGATCTTATTATGCTAGGAGCTTGTCATGACTGAAGACAATCCCTGTATAACTATGCTAAGCATAATGACATTTTGATGTAGACTTGGTGTTCTAGCCTATGTCAGTTGGCCTGACTCAGCCTTAAGCCAAGGCATGGTGTCCTTTGAATTCACCACATGAATGGAATTATGTATCAAACACACACACACAGAAACTTGCAGCTCATAAATTCTCAAGTCTCTGACCTATTCCCATTATACCACTGAAATGTACAGCTTATAAAGATTGTGTGCATGTGCATGTGGGGCTGGGTATGGAGTGAAAGAAATGAAGGGAGCCATAGAAAGAGGATGGCAAAGGAGATTTAATACTTTAACACAAAATGTGCATAAATGCACACACACACACACACACACACACACACACACACACACACACACACACACATGCATATGCATACATGCTATAAAATGTGGCACTCACACATATGCACAAGTGCCACAGTAGTCATCATGACTGGGAGTACCAACGGAGAGAAAGATAAGATAAGATAATGTTGCTTATAGCCCAGCCGACCGCAAGGGGCCACATCAGGGCTGTCACCACGTTAAAATCAACTCACAAGTCATTTAAAAAATTTAAAAAAATAAAAAAAACACCTTTCACACATCTCTTTAAATGACATCGTCTAGAAACGCACCAGAAACTTCGTTACAAATCTTTCATCCGTAAAATCTTAGATGAAAAATGTTAATCTCTCTCAAAAACTCAAAGATCACATCAGGCGGGACATCTCTGAACAGGATTTTCATGGACTCTGCTGTAAAATGTTTGTGTCTCACATCGTGCAAGTCCCAACACTCTAAAAGAATATGTCTCATTGTGAGTGGCACATGACATGGAATGCACCACGGAGCTTCTTCATTCTTTAAAAGGTACGAATGGGTAAAATACGAATGGCCGGTGTGCAGCCGGCACAGAACTGTTTCTTCTTTACGACCACCAGATGTAGATGGGAGGAACTCCTTAAGGTTTGGACGGATCTGAAAGAGTTTGTTATCCGTCTGTGTGTTCCAATCCTCCTGCCAGAGGTCTCTCACATAATCGTTAATTTTGGGTTTCAGATCTGAGCAAGGGATATAAATATTGGACAATTTCTCTCTTGTGGCATTCTTGGCTAAACGATCAACCATTTCGTTCCCTCCGATGCCAACATGACCAGGAACCCAAGCCAGAATAATGTTGTAACCATCCACTTTCAACTTGCTAAAAAGTTCAAAGAAATGTAAAAGTTCTGGATGCTGAAGGTTGCGGCCAGCTATGGCCTCCAAAGCTGACAGCGAATCCGACAGAACCAGAAAGTCCCTCTTCGTAGACTGTGAAATTATTTTCAATGCCAGAACCAGAGCAGTAAGTTCAGCAGAATAGACAGAAGCATCTGGAGGTATATGCTTTAACAGTATCTGAGAAGGAGCACCAGGGCAATAGGCTGCACAGGCCACTCCATCCTCAGACTTGGAACCGTCAGTGAAAATTTTCTATAAGATGGAAATTTTGAACAGAGATCAGAATACAATGCCTTGTATGCCAGAGAGCTGGTAGACTCTTTACGAAAAGCTGCAAGATCAAAACAAATCTCTGGTGTGAAAAAGGTCCACGGAGGCTCATCTGGAAACTTGGAAAAATCCGACACAACTCCTAAGTCTAGACCTGCATTCCGCACGTGAGGCTGCATACGAAAACCAAACGGCGGAATACAGTTAGGGTTGTTTTCAAATTTACTTTGGAACGGAGGGTCAAAAACACAGTCATAGGCAGGGTTTTCTGGTTCCGAGAACAGTCTGATATAATAATTCAGAGACAGTTTCAGCCTGCGGTTGGACAGTGAGGGTTCACCTGCCTCTGCATACAGGCTGTACACAGGAGTGGTGCGGAATGCTCCAAGACAGAGACGAAGCCCTTGATGGTGGATAGGGTCGGAGGAGAGACACACTTACACTTACACACAGTCAAAGGAAAGAACAAACACAGAAACACACACAGACACACACACACACACGCATGCGCTCATGTGCACACGCATACGCACGCGCACTCATACACACACACACACACATACACTCACACTATACACACACACACAAACACACACACACATGCGCATGCACACACACACTTGCATACACACACTATGGGGATCATCTATAACTAACATCCCATCCCCCAGGACCGGATCAGTTACATGAGAAGGGGGGGGGGGGGGGGATCCAAATTTTACAAAAGCCACATGGGGGAGGGAAAGGGGGCAGATTGTCTCAAGATTTTGTAAAAAATAGGAGTGGGAAGTGGGATGGAAGTATTCTCTCCCAAAATTTCTGTAGTCAGGGGGGAAGAGGGGGAGATTTTCACTGCAAAAATTGGCTAGGATTTCATGAAATCTTTAACAGATCTTATAAAAGGGTTGGGGTGGGGTGGGAGTCCTTCACATGACCAAAAATGCTATTTTGCCAGCTAGGGGTAGGAAGGATGTGGGCACACAGGAACCCCATCTCCCACCTTATACAGGCATAATCTCTCCAATCCTATTTGAAATCTGAATCTGGACTATTTAAGATAAGATTGTGGCAGTGGTATGTCTTTTAGAATAGATTTGTGTGTGTGTGTGTGTGTGTGTGTGTGTGTGTGTGTGTGTGTGTGTGTGTGTGTGTGTGTGAGGAATTTTGAAACAATCCGGCATTTTCGGGTGAAAAGACTTTTTTCGTTTAAAAAAAAATTACGAAATATAAATGTATTCAGAAACATTATCTGCATCTGGGATACATGTCACAGTGATTTACATACAATTGGTTTGCCTCGGAAATGAGAGTTTTTCTTTCCTCTTCTTCTTCTTTGTTTTTTTTAAATATTTTTATTTTTTAACATAATCGGTGCGGTACTACAGTGACAACAAACATGGCACCCTGCAGGGTCCGTGTAATATTAGAGCCACGTTGGCACAAAAATGCATGATTTTGTTTTATTCAATGGAAATGATTAATTCCTCATGAGTCTGCCTGTTGAAGAGGACGATATAAGAATGCTGTCATCAACATATCCGCCTTCTGTGAACGATTGGATGAAGGCGATCCGTCGGCCAACGCAGTACCGTGTGGGTAATGCCCGAGTACAGCTGAAACCACGGATTGTGTTCTATGCTGTCACGCTGTCAGCTGCTGTGCTTATACTTTTGGTCATGGTTATACCAAAACCAGCGCGACCGTTGTGCCGGACTGAGGCAATGGATTCGTATGATCAGAGATACCCGCTTACGAGACCATGGTCTTCACGAGCAGGGACTGTGTACAAAATTGCTCTTGTTACTGATTTGGATACGAATTCGAAGAAGGAAAACTCGAATACATGGTACAGTTACTTCAGAACTGGCAACTTGACGTTATCATCGGATTTTAAATCAATCAATGTTAGATTGAGTACGCCTGTTTTGTTGGAGTCAACTCTTGCTCAAGGAGGAAGAGGGATGGAGCTGTCCGAACTTGTTGTCTTTAATGGCAAGCTTTACACAGTTGACGACAGGACTGGAGTTGTGTATGAAATAATGGGCAACAAAGTCATTCCATGGGTTATGCTCCCAGACGGAGACGGAAAAGCAAATAAAGGTATTCCGACACATTCTTTTTTTGTCTATCATACTGAGTGAAACCCAACACCGTAACATAAAGGCTCAGGGACCTGATAGAATTCCGGCCAAAGTCCTAAAAGAATTAAGTAAGGAACTCTCAATTCTCTTCAGCATACTGTTTAGTAAATCCTTAGAGACGGGAAGTATCCCGGATGACTGGTAAACTGCTAATGTTGTTGCCATATTTAAAAAGGGCTCGAAACAGGACCCGGGTAACTATAGGCCAGTCAGCCTAACTTGTGTTACATGTAAAGTACTGGAGTCAATTGTGAGGGATGTTATTGTGACATATTTTAATGATTTCAAACTTTTTGCTGACTGTCAACATGGCTTTCGAAATAAAAGATCTTGCATGACCCAGTTGATCCAAGTCATGGATGATTTAACTACACTTGCTGATGACAAAAAATCAATAGATATTGTGTATTTAGATTTCCGTAAAGCTTTTGACTCGGTACCGTATAAAAGACTATTGATCAAGCTGAAACATTATGGAATTGACGGCCCCCTCCTAGACTGGATCGAGGACTTTCTGACTGACCAAAGACAGAGGGTGAGGGTAGGGTCGGTGTACTCTTCGGACAAACCAGTTTTAAGTGGCATCCCACAGGCAAGCATCCTGGGCCCAGTCCTTTTTACTATATTTATCAATGACTTACCGGACGTGATATCGAGTACGTGTAAAATTTTTGCTGACGATAAGAAGATCTACAGTGACTCTCAGTTATCCGGATAAGGACCTTGACAACGTGCAGGAGTGGTCACATAAGTGGAACTTATATTTCAATGTCCAAAAGTGCAAGGTTTTGCACATAGGTAAAAAAAATCCAAAAACCGACTACACAATAAAATTAGGAGATTCAAATGAGACGATCCAAAAATGCTCAGAGGAAAAAGACCTTGGTGTTACCTTTGACTGTGATCTTAGTTTTGACCCACACATACAAAAAGCGATCAGTAAAGCCAACCAAATGATTGGGTTGATTAGACAATCTTTCTCTAGACATATTTCTGAAATTGTACTTAAAGCACTTATCAGACCACATGTAGAGTACGGAAATGTTATCTGGTACCCACTGCTCAAGAGACAATCGGTGTCGATAGAAAAGGTCCAGAGAAGAGCGACTAAGTTATTACCAGAATGCAGAGACATGACTTATGAAGACAGGCTAAGATATCTTGAGTTACCATCTCTAAAAGCCAGAAGGGTAAGAGGGGACCTGATCCAAGTGTATAAAATATTTCACCAAGCGGAAGATATTGATTTTAACTCTTTATTTCAAGTGAGTAAGTCTGATATCACAAGAGGCAATGAAGGCAAATTGTTTGTTCGTTTTTAGGAGAAATTCGTTTGCTAACAGAGTAGTTAGCAGATGGAATTCTCTTCCGACCAACATTAAACTCACTGACACACTTAACAACTTTAAAAGCCTCCTTGATGCAGATGTAAGTTTTAAAGGCATAGAATTTGATTTTGATGACTGAGACTTTTCTCATACTAATATATGTAACCGTAACACGCTGTGATTTACACCCCTTGTGCAATACTGACATAATAAATTGACGGAGCACATGAAAGCCGCGAGGCTATACAAGCTCCTACCTACCTACCTGCCTACCTACCATAAAACTAATAAGTACTAGTAATACTAATACTGTAATCTATAGGATACATGCATATATTTAAAACTGGAAAGAATAGATAAGTTCATTACAGCGTAAAAATAAGCGAGCCAATACCATTCTGTTATATGTTAGTGTGGCTTGTGTGTGTGCGTGCATGCGTTGTGTGTGTGTGTGTGTGTGTGTTTAACCTTTTTATCACCAGCTATCCCAATGCTGGAAGCAACAGAAAACCAGCTGTGCAGAAAAGCTATTGGGAGACATACTACTACTAGCTTAGATTCACAAGGCAGTGACTTTACTTTTAAACCACTGAACCAACTGTTATCATTCATACACGGTCTTAAAGATGATACAGCACACATTTATTCCATGATAAAAATGTTGTATTGAAGTTTGAGAAGAAACCTGAAATGAAAAGATGTATAATACAGTATATATATGCACACAACAATAACTGAATTATAAATTCTGATGGTGCCAAGTGGTGACTGTAGCATTCTGACTGCAGTTAGCTCTGCAGCAACTTTGATTTATAATGAAAGGTTTTAGGATCTTTTGCATTCAAAGTGATTTTATTTATTTACTTTTAAACACTTGTGTTAGATTTGCTTCAAATTAGTACAGACACTACCTGATGATATGATAACAAGACAACCATTTTCTAAATGTCAGTTCATATTATTTATATTTATATATAAATGCAAGTTTACCTGTCTGGTCTTGCTGTCTGCATTACCTTTGACTAGTTTGAGAAGTACACATGTATGCAAAGCCTCAGATTGCCAGCTCACCTGCAATATTTGAAATTCTTAAATGGTATGCTACTTAATAGCAAATCATTTTCAAAGTCATGCATCAGGCTATTGCATGCCTATCACAGTGGTGCCAAATTGAGAATGGGTCCTTCTTTCTCTCCTTGGACATTGTCTCATTTGTCAAAAATTAATGCTACTGAAGGTGGAGACTGGCATTGTCAGTGTCACACACCAGCCAACATCGAAGTTTGAACAAGTAGTTATTGGAGCAGATCAAACATTAAACTTTACAGCTTCTGCTTGCAAATTATATGAAGAAATAAATCTTTCTCCATAGAAGTATAAATGTTCATATTCTCTCTGTCTCTCACTCTCTGAGTCCCTGTCTCTGTCTCTGTCTCTGTCTCGTCTCCCTCTCACCCCCCCCCCCCCCCTCTCTCTCTCTTCTCTCTCTCTCTCTCTCTCTCTCTCTCTCTCTCTCTCTCTCTCTCTCTCTCTCTCTCTCTCTCTCACGCGCGTGCACACAGCGACATATTTTGATAAAATCACAAACAATAGACACAGAATAGCATCTGTAGATGCGTAAACACACACACACACACACGCACACACACACACACACACACACACACACACACACACACACACAGTGACACACGTTCACACTCATTGTGATGAACACTGAACAGTGACACATGTATACCATGTCACCAAGGGGAAAACGATGATAACTAACTATTCAAGTTTTATATGGTCTCACTGCTTTAGTGCTGATAAATTAATAATTGTTTTGAAGAGCTCCAAATATTGATTTAAGTTGGTCACATGCCTAAGTTGCTTTTTGTTTTTGTCCCTTTAGTTTAAGCTACCACTGTTATCCCATGGTGTTTGAAAACAATTTGATGCTCTGCACATGCCTATTTTTTGTAATTTTTACACATTATTGTCTAGAGCTGGCAAAAACACTTTTTATTCATGTTTCTTGCTTGCTCCTGAGTTTTCTCTACTTTTTTTTTCTTTCTTTTTTAGATAATGACCTCCTTCCTTGAGTGTGTTCCATTTTCACTGTCTCAGTCTTAACCCTTCTTCCTGTCTTAGTAATTACTATTAATATTAAAAAATGCACCCTTACACTGTTACATATTGCACAAAAAGACTGGTTCTCCGGTTACCTCACCACCAACCAACTTCTCTTTTTTGTCTTGCTAGAAATCTCTCTCGGAGAGCTCAAGTACAAAACAAAAAATGTTTTAGAGAGGATTTTTTAAAGCTCAACAAGAACATAAAAAATTGTTTTAGCTTACAAGAGAGGATTTTTTTTTTTTTTACAAATTTTTCATAACAAGACTGTTTTGTGTACTGAGTGACATGCTACTGTTGGAGTGAATGTGCATAATACTTTTAAGTAGAGCCTGATCATTCAACGCAGATGGTTACACAGACACATGCACTTTCTCTAACAAATGTGTGCATACACATTATACACATGCTGTACATTCATGCACACTGCCAAGTCACACACAGTACACATGATATAATGTACACGCAGTGACACACACACCAACATTGTACATTTCACACAAACACACACAGTCACGGCCACGCACACACGCACGCACGCATGCACGCACACACACACACACACACACACACACACACACACACACACACACACACATACTTTATTCCATTGTACTTTGTACATGTTTCAGCTAAAGAGAACATGAAATAGAACTAAAAGTGGAACAGAATAAAAGGCACAGTGAAGTGAATCACATCCAGACAATGCGTCATGTTAAGTTGTAAACCTTGCTTCAATTCTGTTTTTCAAGCAGTTGGTTTTATACTTAAGTTTGTCTGGTTAATTTGCTTTAAATCGCGTATACTTTGTAACTGTTCTGTTGTTTCATGCTAGGTTTCAAATGTGAGTGGGCCACAGTCAAGAACAAGAGGCTGTATGTGGGAGGACTGGGCAAGGAGTGGACAACCACCACAGGGGAGGTGGTCAACCTCAATCCCCAATGGGTGAAAGCAGTGAAGCCATCGGGTGAAGTGGAACACATTGATTGGCATGAGAACTACAATGCATTGAGGAAAGCCGTTGGAATGGAGCTGCCAGGTATGATCAAGTGGTGATGTGCATCGTTTCATGCGATTGATTTGGAGATTAAGTTTTGAAAAATTCATTCATGGTCTTACACTACTGTCATGCACAATTTTCGACAAAAAATGTTCCCAATTTTCAGTTAGCCTGAAAGGAAAGACTTGATGATTTTCTTGGTCTGTACATCTTCTTTGAACAACCGATATTTGGCTGCTGACTTTAAAGAAAAAGTCTGGTCATTTTGATTTTGAAAATTTTATTTGTATCGGAACAGTTTCGACTGGCATGTGTCCTTTTCCTCCAGTTAGTCCAAGTCTTGCTGTCTCTTGAAAAAGTGTCTGATACAATATTTGTGTGGTTCTTTTAAGTTCAGAGTAATTGAGTTGAACATTCTCTTCAACCTGTGGTGGCAGGAATGTGGTCACATTGGCAACTTTGATCAAACTCACTGGCAGTTCACACAGCGATCACATTATGATGAATTGAGGGCTTGTAAGCAGTGATCCAAAATGAGCGAATCTTGCACCATTTTTCCTTTCATCAGATCATGTGATTATGACACTTTTTACAGGTTGTGATGCTAAAAATTTTCATACCAGAGTTGAAGTGACTTGGATGGAAATGCAGCTCTGATTCCTTCTCACTGCCAGATGAAATTTACCCAACTAAGTTTTCATTTGACACCCTGCTGACATGATCTTCACTTCTGTTGTGGATCATATTTTTCAGCCACTTTTTATTCAACTGTACAACACCTGAAGTTAGATCGTGTGAGAGGCCCATAAATCTCCTTCAGTCTCTCTGTCTGTCTGTCTCTCTCTGTCACTCTGTTTTCATTTTTGTGTATCTTTTTTATCTGTCTTTCTTTCTCCCTAGGTCATTGGCAGTTTATATCTTTATTGATCAAGTTGGGTTTTTCCCACAGAAATATTTTTTGAAAGAAAATTGGCATTTTAGATGGTTTGTCGCACTCATGCTAGGTCTATTTGGCCAAATTTGTGTGGCTAACATAGTAAAGAGACACCTGGTGCTGCCATCTGAGGTGTCTAGCAGACTGCAGAAGGCACGGCATATGCTACAGGATTGTTCACTCCATGCTGACATGAGAGAGAGAATAGGACTCTAGATGTGGTGACAATGCATCAGAAGCTGTGGGGATGCACTGGGGAGCTGTAGAGGACGGGCAAGGTTTGTTTCAGAGAAGGGACTACAGGTGTGACGGCAAGTGAGAAGACAACCTTTTTTTTGCTCGCAAAGTATGCTTCATAATTTTCTTTCATTTTTGGTTAACAGTAACTGCCTTACTGATCTTTAGTTTACTAAAGGGACAGTAAGGGTTCATCATGAAACTTTTCTGTTTTATTGGTCATCTCTCCCTCTGTATTTCTTACAGCTTCACAGCCGTCTTGACCTACCATGTATCACTTGACCAGGAGTAACATTACCTAGGCAACATGTGTTGAGTGAGGAACAGAGTTTCTATTTCCCCTACACAATGAGGAAAATGACTTCTATTCCTGATCATTGTCCTTGATGGATAAGTGTAAAGATGTGGCAGAGCACAGATCACACAAGGAGAGATTTAACAGCATTTTGTCTTTATTCTACCCCCTCTCTTTACTTTTGCCAGTTTGTAGGTCTGGCAGTATGTTGGTTGTTGACCAGTACCTGATAAACTGTAGGAGGGCCCATAATAAGCTTTGGCATATCCAGTATCTCACCTAGAGAGTAGACATTGACTATAAGCCCACCACAGCTCCCCTTAGCTTCCACTAAAACAAAACTGGCGTTGGTTGATTATCCCATAGCTATATATAGAATGTCGGTTCCACATATTGACACCAGGACATTGCGCTTCTCTCAGCCCTCCACTTCAGGAGTTTCTGAGCTTAGCTCAGTTCACTCCCCTCCAGGATCACAGTCCATACTGTGAGGGAAAGAGGGCACTGACGACTGATCTTTTGCAGGTCTCATAGCTGGCACCCACAGTTCTGCTCCTTTGAGGGGAGGAATTCCTTTGGAGGGTCACAGGTTCCCACCAGGGGAAGGTGATCATTTGTGTTGGGCGTGTGGTGAATGCTGTGACCTGCCCTTCAGGCTAGAGAAATGCATTTCAAACATCAGCTGTGGGGAAATAAAAGATCAGTGTTGTTTTGCCAATGTTATAAGTTGATTATTGTGACATCTAGCAATTTGCATTCACATGACTACCGTTTCAAGTTACCATTTATGACATCACAGTGTTTGTGCCAAGTGATTCACAGAACAGCACTTACCAGTTGGAATGGAGCACAAAGGTTGTTCAGTTTTGGACACATACTGTTAAAAGGGCAGACAAAAGATGACTTTTATTTTACAGTTTCTTTGTCATTTCGCACTTTACTAAAAATTACAGCCAGTTGATATGCAGGTGGTTATGTCTAGGGGCAGGTAAAAACTTCGTCTGCCTGCTTCCTGAGCAGGTCAGAATTAAAAAAAAAAAATAATGTCCAACCTTATGTGTCCTGTCCATTGGAGTGTATTTTCAAGTCCCTATACTCTCATGACCACACGTTTGTATCCCCATGTGTGTATGCCCTTTTGCTGCTCCACTTTAGGGTTTTCAGGCCCTCATTTGCTTCTGTCTACCTGCTGGAGCAGCACACCAGGAACAAGAGTCCGTCTCTTTTTAGGGTGTGACTCCATCCAAGGACAAGCTCATCTGGACTGACTTCCCTCTGCATTCTGCAATGCGGGCCCATCGCATGCATTCAGCTCTGAGAAAATTTGTTCTAGAGCTCCTGTCCATATGCTCCTCTTAACATGCATATTGATAACTGGAATCTGCGTGGAATCTTCTACACAACTGATGTAACTATCTTCCACAGAGAGATGTGTATTTCTGGTCTTTTCAGAGGTATGTAGGGGGAAGATTTAGCGCTTGGCACCACTACAAGGCTAGATTTTGCTACAGTCTAGTGCTGGGCTTTAGCCTCTGGGCGCTTACACTGGCACATCTTTTCAGCTGCTGGGGTCTGCCAAGACATTCCCTGTACAGCCAGGAATTCAACCTCAGATTCACAGTTGTAGCATTGTTTCATACCCAAGACCGATCAAGATCCATGATTCCATGGGTAGGATGCGCAGACGTCTGGATTTTGGTCATGTCTTCACCACCAGTCTCAGAGTCTTGCATAGGGGGATGTCCCTCAGGATTCAGGTAAGCCTGCAGTGGATTTGATGAAAATCAAGGACTGAAAGCCATAGCTAGTAAATTTCACCCAATCACCCACTAGTTCCCGAACTTCCAGGGTTCAAGCCTTGCGCAGGAGGCTAGCCCTGATTGCTCATATCAGGCTTTTCATCAAAAAGAAGAGAGGTCTCTCTCTCAACGACTACCTCAGTCCCAACAACAAGGTGTGCCTGAACCACGGAAACAGTTCTGCCCTGTACTGTTGTGGAAAGGCCTCTGATAACCTCATCCTCAGTTACACCTCTGCTCATCAGCACCACTGTCTCTTCAAACTCCACAGGCAAAGTCTGTCTTGCTCTGCTTATTAGTCATCAGTTTGTTGGCGGCAGCTGGGACTCAATAGATGATCAGTCCCATGCTCGAGGTGGGATCTTTTTTTTTCCTGGGAGGGTCAGTGATCTCCCCTCTTACTCAGTCTCACTCTTCCCTTTCTTTGTGCGCCCTTGTCAGCCAGGCAGGAGATAGTGCTCAAGACAGTGTATAGAAGCAATATTTGATTTTCAGATGTCATCTCATTTCATTACTTGAGACTCGCTGTAGCCAGTACAGGGTTTCAGTTGTAATACCCTTCAGTGTTAGGAAATGAAAAGGCTATGTATTGACAAGGAGGTAAATATGTCCGTTTGGGGTTAACAGGAAACTAAGATGCTGCATTATTACATGCACAGTGACTGATATCTCCACAGAATTATCATTCGTTGAAGAAGGCTAACAAAGACCCCCTCATTGTTCTGGTGTTATAAACCAAATTTTCAATTACTAGAATGTTTGTTAAAATGGCGAGGTAGTCCAGCTCTTGCAAAATGTGACAGATTTGTTTGAAATCAGTTTGGCCAAATTTTGATGCCAATGTGTACTGAGACAACCCATTGTGCCATCTTGCATTTCTGCCAGACAGCCTTAGAGTCACTCCTGCTTCCTTCTAGTCTGTGGCCAACCCTAAAATCCCCTGTTGATTACAGCATTACTACAGGAGAAGGAATAGTGGGACTATAATACAAGCACATTTATCCCAACAAGGAGTATAGGACAAATTCCCCACATTGGTGTCATGTGCTGTACCATATTTCTCTATACTTAGCACAGTTCAAGTTTTGCATACACACATGAAATGAGAAAATATCATGATCTAACTACTCTTCAACATGATATATCTCAGAGGAATCATTTAAGAACATTTTAGATGCTGTAAACAATTGTTTCAGGATACATTATTCACGAATCGGGTGTTTGGAGTGATGTCCACAAGAAATGGTTCTTTCTTCCTCGCCGCGCCAGCACCGAAAAGTATGACGAGGACCAAGACGAAAGACGTGCAACCAACCTCCTTTTTATTGCGGATGAACGTTTTGAGAAGGTTGAAGTCAGAACTGTTGGAAAGGTCCACCCCACTCACGGATTTTCTTCATTCAAGTTTGTGCCAGGAACTGAGGACAGTGTTATTGTGGCACTGAAGAGTGAAGAAGACAAGGGGAAAATTGCATCTTTCATTTTAGCATTTGATATACATGGGTCTATGCTGATGCCTGAGCAGAAAATAGGTGAGGTCAAATATGAAGGGATTGAATTTATATGAATATGCTTTGGTGTACTTGGTGAATCTGAGTTTGTGCAAGTGCATGTACATGAGTGAGTGAACGCATGCGCTTGTGTATGCTACTGTGTAGATGTATATGTCAGTGTACCGATTTATACTTTGTATATAATGAGAGGTAATATTTCTTAATGGTGAATGCACAAAAAAGGGTTATCTTGATACTTTGTGTGTACATGTCAGTGTATGTGTGTTTGTGTGTGTGTTGGAAAAAAAAAACATGTGATAATGATTGTTTTATGAAACATTAAGTATTGATTCAGGAATAGGAGTTGATGGTGCAAGATAGGGATGTCATGTAGATAGGGATGATATAGTACACTTTATGTAGACTTTGTTATGCTAATTGTAGTAACATTCAAGATTTTTTGTGCTTTATCTGTGGCTATCTGATGTGCTGTGTACATCAGCTGTGGTTTACAGTACTTGGGGGAAATGAAACTAGAAATAAAAGTACTGTCTCAGAATTGAGTTAGATGAGATTGAGTTGTTGGGTGTTTTGTATAAAACATGTCTAGCTAACATACTTCAAAAAGTATATAGTGGGAAAATCAAGGATGGTTTCTGTAACAGTGTATGAATACAATAACACTTCAAACCAGAATTTGATAAGTAAAGTAGATACTGATTTCCGTTTATTCTGTGTCACGTCATTAATTTGGTTAAGTACGACTTACAAATTCTTGTCGTTTACCAATGATTATGTTACTTAACATGTACTGGCGCTATCTGTCCCAGTAAGGATCAACCCTGTTGAATGTTGTATTTTTGTCCATTCATTTGCATAAGAAAGATATGATTTGATTGCAGTGGTATGTGCCTTTATTTCTATGTCGATGAATAATGTATACTGTCGTGTTTGAAATACAGCAGACTGGAAAGAGGTGGGGTGAGAGAAGGTGCAGTGTACTTTGAAGCTTCCATTTCAATGTATGCATTATATGCCTTTGATGCAAGGAGTGATTGGTGGATAGTAATCGATGGAGTCCTTATGGTGCTGAGCAGTACATGCTGTGTCAGCATTTAATATTTATCATATATAATTTTCTAAGCTCTGAATTTTTTTTTTTTTTTTTTTTTTTTTGCTGTCTACAAGGTGTTTTTTTTTTTTACATTAATATGTTTTGTGAATAGTATGCTTCGGGAATTTTTTGTCAAATGAGAGGGTCCATATATGAGTAACTGAATGTGCTCTGGTAAAGAACTGTACAGAAACATAGAGATTATGAATTTTGCTGAAGTCCACATTATTCTGTAACTTGATTTTGTCAAATGGAACTCTTTTTGCATTGTGGGTAGAGCTTGTCTCACGAATTTGTACAAGCTGATCAATCGTCATGCTAAATTTTTATAAAGCCATTTAAAGTTATTAAAGATTCTTGCTAGATTTGCCGTGCTTACAGTTTGGCTTTCTTTTCGTGCATGTATATTTTTCATTGCCATCATTCTTTTCTTCTCCTGTCCCAACTTATTTGTTCTTGAGTACATGACAAGTGTATTAGTTGGTTGGTTGTTTGAAAGTACTATTTGTGTCAAAGTTCAAGCATTCTTATTCTGATGTTACTTGTCACTCCTTTTATGTTTAGACTTGCATGGGATCATTATTGTCAGTCTTATTTGGAGTAAGTTATTAACTTTTATTATGTTATACATGTAGATGTTTTGCCACTTTCATGGTATGAAGGGTAGGACATTGCCTTGTACAAGCCTGTGAATGAAAAATAATGAGCGTTGAATTTGTAGTTTATTTGACATACCTAGCTTTTAATAGTGATTTATGAGGCAGACAGAGCCCATTAGCTTTAACAAACTCAAAACCCAAAATATGTCTGTTTTAAAAGTTTTCGTTTTTAGAACGTCTTGATATCATCCAGCCAGCTGCAGAACCCTGTCAATCGGATTTTCTAATTAAGTTTTAACATACAGTGCTGCAAATCAAAGTGTTGTCAAATATTTCATGAAAAGGTGACAAGTATGATGATTGAGAAGTTTTCAATTGGTTAAAAAAATCAGATGCATTGTTTTTAATTTAGAGCGATGTGATGCACTCTGAGCCTAGTGTGTGAGTGAAACAGCTTAACAAGTCTATGTTCTCCATGGCAAATGAATGTAAGAGATGTATGCTGTGCCTTCAGGTTATGTAATGTTGAAACCAGGAAGCGAACAAAGATGACCACCTGTCATTGCTGTGCAGTGATCAGTCGGGAAGGCTGGGGGTCACATCCCATCAGAGGCATTTACTTGTGGGAGTTTTCAGCCTTCTCGATTCCCACCCACAGTTGAGTGTGGGGCAGATGGGGAGACTGGAACCACACAGGAGATTTTGATCTAATTAATGTTGTCCAAGGTTTTTACTAAAATTTCCTGCCCAGAACTGCCGGTTTCTATTGTTCAGGCCTTGCCGATATCAGGATATGATATGAGCATGCTTGGTACAGCTGTCATGTGTTCTTGCATCAGAATGGAACTCCACTCACACCTGCTCAGCAGCTAGGTGAGTTGTCAGAAGAGGGGGTACTAGGAGGTGCTCGGCACAAGTTGGATCAGCACCCAACACCATAGAAAACAGCAAAAATGCAGATCTTCTCCAGTGGGTTGCCCCATGACCTAGTATCAGTCGCTGTCTGTGGACTGCAGGGCTGGAAATTTTGATTGCTGCCTGTGGACTGAGGCGCTGGAGGTGGGCGAACCAGGATGGGGGACTGCACATGTGATGGCTGGAATGAGCAGGGTTGGAAAAGGAGGGGGGGGGGGGGGGGGGGCTTTTTGGATGAAACAGCAGAGAAAAAGAAAAGATGACCCAAAGAATGATGGTTGGAGCTGCAGTAGTTTAGACAGAAAGATCACATTATCATTTTTCCATTGGGCAAGAGTCAATACCTCGCTGTTTTAGTACAGTGTTGTTTGAGTGCATTTTTTTGTCTGGTTTCATTGTTTTGTTTGCATGATTGATATCGGATTTTGATTTTTTTGTTGTTTTTTCATTGAAATTTGAATATTGTGACTTCAGCTATTTGTCATACAATCCCCCCCCCCCCCCCCCCCCCCCCTTATTTTTGCCATGGACAGGGAAGTGCTTTTTTTTTTTTCTTTTTTATATTTTAGGACCTTTACAGTTTCATCTCTGCCCAGAAATCTTTAAAGAGAAAGCTTTTTAACAATGGTTTAATTTCAAATTTATGCATGTTTATATGTATATTTCTTTACAAATGAAGAGGGTACATACAAAATTCAAAAACATGTGATGGTAATCTAGTAACTTTGATGAGCAGTTAACATTTTAATACTGCAGGGTGAATTACATGTTTTCCTTTGGTTTGCTTTTGTTTTATTATGTAAAGACAATGTATGCTTCATGACTGGATCTCAACCTTCATCTGGCTCTTTCAGCCTTTCATAAACTACATTCAGTGTCACAGTGTGAAGCCCCGGAAATGCTATGTGTGGAAACTTCCGCAATGGAATAAGTCAGATTTTCCTGTAATTATTTACAGCTGGAGCACACACAAAAAAAGCACCGTCAGACAATCCATCCAATTTATATTTTGGTGTATATTTTGCTCCATTTTATTAAAAAAGAAAAGAAAAACCCACTCATCTCTTTGGTTAGATGGAACCATCTTTCTCCCATTGTGGGAACAAAAATATGCCACTGAAAGTTTCAGATTTCCTATCGTGCTACAATGCTAATCTTCTGTTGGGATGGCTTCTGCTTTTGAAAAGGAAAGTTCGAGAGCCATAGGAAAACAAACATCAATGAAAATTAACAGAAGAGGCCACCTAAAAAAAAAAAAAGAAAAAAAAAAAGAAGAAAAATGATTGGTAAGTATTTTCCATGGAAACTCTCCTTGAAGACTTTTGAAAAGAAAAAAAAAATGCTTTTTCTTAATCTCAAAAATAGGTTTGGAAGAGAAGCTGTGGTGCTGTTTAAGGTTATTTGGATGTTGAATGAATGAAAAATAGTTCCCCACCCATCCCCCTTCACTTACAAATGAAGGATGTGAAAATGACCAAATGGTGACATCCCTCTTTCTGCAGTGAAGGGTTACATGTAACCATGGGCATCAGTGTCGACTCTTCTTCCAGTTGTCAGTTGTGTAATGTCTGTGATTTTAATTGTATTGCTGGTTCAAGCTGTGATCTACGTGAATTGTTTAACATGCTGATTTTGTTGTTGTTAATGCAAGCATTGAATTGTCTCTGCATGTCATTATTTTGGAATGTTTGAATGGTCAAGACTTCATTCAAAATTCACTGAAAATTGACTTTGCTAAAGTGACTTTGCTCAAATTCACAGTCGCATCATGTATGAAAAATTATTGACTTACAGAATTTAAAACACATTCTGTGCATTCACTTTGGGATTGTCATATTTTGTTGTTGTTGTTTTTTTAAATGAAAGCATTTAATCATTCTTGCATGTCATTATTTTTAAATATTTGGATGAAATTTTATTCCAATATCACTGCAAAATGAAAATCGCTCATTGTCACATCATGTTTGGACTTTCAGAATTGAAAACACATTGATGATCCAAGGCGAAAGGAAGAACAAATATTATTGTGCATGGCAATGGTCAAAGAACCCAGAAGTTAATGGATTCTGGGGTTGGTCAACCAGTCTTAGATGGATCCAGGAGTCAAAAGGTTAACAAGCAATATGGATAAAAACATACTGTTTAAACTCTGTACAAGAAAGGGGTGCTTTTAAAAAATTTACTTCGACAATATGGAAAACATACCGATTCAATTGTAAAAGAAAGGGTTGCTTTTTCATAGGACTCTCAGACCTTACGGCTGTCTTTCAAACTGGAGAAAGACAACAAAAATATGGAAACTGAAATGGTCAACAAAAAGCGTACTGTTTTCAGTGATTGGAAGAATTCCATTCTTAACAGATCCAATTGTGCGTGTGAAAGATCCATCGATGGAGGGATCCATTTTGATTACTCTGATAATACTTTTTTTTTAATGTAACTTAGGGTTAATAGTAAAGTCCCAGAACGTTTGTTCATGTTGGATTGTGGCAGTGTCAAGTGGTATGGCCCTTGCTATCTGCTGGGCTTGAACAACATGATTTATGATGGTAACCAATGTTGATTTAATACCAAAAAAGAAACTGTTTGTGATTGTAGTGTTCAGAGATCTATTCAAGCATTTCCTTACAGCAGGAACAGTTTGCTATACTTAAAACACAAAACACACAAATGTTTGGACTTTTTGTCATGATTGTTTCGAGTTTTTCTGTTGTTTTGAGTTTTTCTGTTGTGACGTATGTTCATTTCATTCATTGCCTTCATGAACAGTGTAACTTTCACGTGTATTAATCATCATTCATTGGAACATACTCTTTGCCTCAAGGAAAATTCTTTGGGGGTTGGTTATGCGTTTTTCTTGTCTTGTCTTTTTTTTTTCTTTCTTTCTTTTTTTTGTGCTTGTATCATCATCAGGAAAGCTAAATTCATCAGTAGTCTATGCAGTGGTAGAGAAGTTGAGGGCAACACTTGAGGTTCAAGGCATGCAAGAATGACTGAAAGTGTTAAAACTGGAAAGATATGATGTTGTACATGTCTTGCATATGGTACTTTTATGTGAACTTCAATGTGAATTCAAGCAATAAAAGCCTAATTTAAGTTTATGTATTGATGAATATATTTATGATTTTGTTGTTCATATATTTCATCTCTGAATACAGGGGTTGCAGGGCCTTTCAAATCTTTTTTTTTTTTTTTTTTCAAACCAAAACCCTTTTAATACTTTTTCATTATTTTGATTCAGCAAAGTGGTCCTCTCTGTCTGTCACTAGTCCTTTTATTCCTCCCAAGGTCTTTTCAAGTCATTAACCATACAAACTGTAGAGATCATCATCCTTAGCATTTTTTTCATCATTATAGATAAGCTTCCAAATAAGATCAGTTGCATAACGCAGTCTGGTTTGGCACACTGAAACTGCATTGTCCTGAAGACTTCCAGTTGAGGCTTTCAACTTTGAAAGTGGAATTGTTGGGCAAATAAAATAGTTGGGATGGTTTCCTGCTCCCACATGTACAGAGAGAGAGAGATGGTGGTTGAGGATTAAACAAGAGGGACTCTGCATGTGGTAAACTTGGATTGGGAAGGAATATCAAGTGTGTTGATGAACTCCAGATCAGACCAGCTGGCATAAACTGTGTTGGAAAGGGAATGAAAACTAAACTTTTAGAAAAGGATGAAGGAGCATGGGGAAGGGAGAGAAAATTCAGTTGAAAAGTCAGAGAGGGATGGGAGGGTGCTGCCCTTGCCACTGGAAAGTCATCTGGTGGTGACACAAGCATGCAGCCACACGTACGTTAACATGATAAAACAGCAAAGACTTCAGCTATATTCGTCTGTACGAAAGAGGAAATTATTCCACCAACCAAATATTTTGTTGTTAGGGTTATAGTTAATTGCCACAACTGTCTCTTAACAACAGGGTTCATACAAATTTCCAAACAAAAAATTCAAGGACTGGTTTGGCCAGAAGATCCCATGAAGGGTGTAGGAGGGGGAGAATGGTGGAAGTGGGGTGTCATCGCTATCTGGGAACTTGTTGAACGAAAATGCCAAAGAGAAACTGGCCTTTTTCTTTTTTCAAACAGAATATGACTCAATAAATCTGCAACTCTGTGACTATGTTAGCATGAAAATGAGTGATTGATACTTTACATTAAGCAAGGAAATGGAGCTGCCAAGGCCTCAAAAGCACAAGTGTTGCATTTTGATTTTTCAGGTGTAGTATTCCAAATGTAAGTAGTATGCTTGTATACAATGCAATAGGTCAGAATCCATAGCTCTATCAGTCGCACTTTTGCTTCGCACACGGTATAATGGACTATGAAGACTGAAACCTTGTAAGTTATCATGTAGGTTTGATTTGATCCACAAAAAACTGGCATGAAATTATTCTTGTCTTTTTTTTTTCTCTAAATGAACTTAGCAGTTTTTCTTTAATGAAATAAGACAAACTAAAAGTCTACGTCGATTCGATTCCCTTTAAGCTGCCACTAAGTCTGTGAAATCGTGTTTTTTGGGTTTGGTTTGCCTTTGCTTTGTGATTTGTCAAAAAGTCCAGCAGCATAGTATTGTCAACAAAATTGTAGCATGCTACGCCAGAGCGTAGGAATGCACATTACTGCATTGTAAGGAAATGTGGTGTAATGTTATGGATTTTTATGCTGCGATTCTTTTTTCCTGCTTTCTGCATGTACTTTCATACTTTGAATGACATTAATCAATAACTCACTCTGCCATTAGTTAGTAAATAATATCCACCCAATACCACAAAAAATACATCAGGTGTCAGTGTGGCCAGTTTTAGATCACACTTGAGAACATTCTCTTTCAATGATTATGAAAACAGTGACAGCAAGTTTTTTACACAACAAAGGGAGAGACCTCTGAAGTTTGTTGGTCAGTGATCACATTCAGGCCATCTCAACAGCCATTTCAGTGTTTGTTTTCAAATAGGGCTTAAAACTGACAAACTTTTACGATCAAACTGGAGGAAAATTTCCAAACTCAATCTGCACCAAAATCTGTTTCAAGTCACTCAAAAGCAAACTCTTGTGTATAATCTTAACTTCGGAGCAGGGACTATGTGCTTTGAACAACAAAAGCAAAATTCACTCATAATGATGCTCTCTTATATTATTGGCAAGATCCAATTTCCACAAGTATCTTAAATAACTACAAAGTTTAAATAGTTGTTGCATCTTTGCTGGAAACTCACTTTACTTGCAACAACAATTTTTTTTTTGTTGTAAGGCACAAAACTGAAACTTTTACAACTCTCTACTGCCTTTTAAGACCTTGAAAGGGTGACTCAGTTTTCTGGACTGTCAAAGGACTGAACCCTGTCTGTTGTTGAAATAGATCAAATATCCACATGCAACCCCTACAAGTACAACACTTACTGACTTCCCTATCAGCAGATCAGGGCTTCCAACTTTAGCTGCATGCTTATGGAATTGTTGAGGCTCCTCATGACAAGTGTTCTTTTATCTATGGTGCCAATTGCACTGTAAGATGGCATCATACATGTGTTAGTGAGGAAATACTACTAAGTGAAAATACCTCAGAAATCGATACTATAACCTAATGGATCCATTTGAAGGACACCAGACCACTGGTTGTGATGTAGACATGTCTGACAATGGCAGTAATGACTATTCTGAAAAGAATTGTCTAACAGCAACTTCGATTTCATTCAAAACTCTTTTGACACATAAAGCTGGCAATGTCTGTGGAATTCAAAAGCAAGTCTTCCATTGTTTATGAACTGCTCTGCACTGAGGCAAGTGGGATTAACCTGTGGCATATTTTTCATCCGTTGATTGATGATGAAACTGAAAATGTTACTTACTCTGCTCTTTTATTGAAAATGGCCAGTATATAAGTCCACAGAGATATTTTCCTTGATAGTAAAGCAAATTTAAGATTGTGGGAGTTTTGTTTGTATGATTTTTTTTTCTTTTTTCCCCCCTTTGTATTGTTCAGGGCATTTCTTCCCCTTGCTCAGTGAACTTAACACCCACACAGCTTACTCCAACTACCCACACACAGCTTCATCCAAGATTTTTTTGTTTTTTGCCATAGTACAGGCAGTCCACATAAGCAGTTTGCATAAGGTCTACATGAGACAAAGATATTCAGCATTATGTAGAGTGTGATGACCAGTCTCCCAACATCCACTTCTTAATCAGAAATGAAATGAGGCAGGGAACAGTAAACGATAAACAGTAAACAAGTTGAGTATTTTTTGCTCCCATTATTAGATTGTTCGTATATGTATTTGTCTGACTTTATTCAAGTTTAAAAGGCTGTGCCAGTCTTGAATAAAAGTTACTCTGTGTTAGATTTTCTTATGGGAGCAAAAAATACTCAACTTGTTTACTGTTTATCCACTTCTTAATCAACTCATGTATCTTATTCACATTCAATGCATCCCAGGAAGACATATCTTGTGCTTTTGCTTAAGAAACTCATGCACATCTTGCCTTGGAAGAAAAGAAATCATGTCAATAAACTATGAGGTGAAATAATTGCATGTGTGTGTTTTGTGTGTGTGTGTCCTTTTTTTCTCTCTCTCCAAAATACAAAGGTATTGAAAAAAGGCATGACTGATATACCCATGGCACATTCAAGTGATTCTTTGTATCCATTGTACTATTTTCATTACTTATTTATGGTGCAGATCCCACACATTCACCAAACCTCTTTCATGACACTGGAACAGTTGTGAACATCATAATTTATTCATTTGCAGTGACAGACAGTGAGATGATCAACCAATCGTTCCCTCATTTTAGTACAACAAAAATGTACTGAATTAAATGAAATAAAAATAAATAAAACAAGAGTGTCCAAGTAACTGTTTTCAAAACGGTCTTTGTCAGCAAACTGCACATTGATGCCTACGATCATGAAGCAAAATTTGATTAGAAATCCCTATTGAGGAGAGGACCAAGGATTAGTATAGGCCTCAACCCCTGAAAGGTTGAGGTCAGCAAGACGGTCTACTAAAGTCGCAACACTTTCTGTGAAATGAAAACAGTGCAGTTGCCATGTACGAGTTACAGCAAAAGGGGATCAATTCAATAAACTCTCTCTCTCTCATCTCTCCATTAAAAAAAAGTCAAATCTTGGAAAGTTTTTTTTTTTCCCTTTTGCTTTTCTTTTTCATTTTCTACTGGGGTTTTAGGTTAGTGAAATAAAAGTATGAAAGATGGAGATGAATACAGTCTCCCCGGCCCATCCTCTCTACCTTTAACAAAAAACAAAAAAACACACACACAAAAAAAAGAAACCTGATAATCACATGCACAATATCACCAGCATCAGTATGAGTACTTCATAAACAAGACATATCCTGTCAACGTTGCGTTTGTTATTATTTCGCCAACAACAAAAGTCATTTCACTTCAATGCACCAGACAAATGATGCATTCAACCAAGAACTAAATCAACACACATTCACTGATGACAGGTACCACATGAACTGGAACTGAATGATTTCAGCACTGCACTGCGGATGTTCCTTGAAGGTCGGTCTGCTCTGACTGCCCACATCTACTTGGTCTCTGCCTCTTCTGCAACAGCCAAACAAAAGGGAGACTGTATTAGCAACAAGATTTTCTGGCTACATTTTCGACTAATATGCAAATCAAGACAAAAACAAAAACATTTGCTGTACAAATATAATCATATGACTGCAATTCCAGGCAATTACTTTACATACATTTATGTGGTACACATTCCACTCGCTATGAAAGCTGTAATTTCTAGCCATCTTGAACTTCGATTTTTAAACTTTTTTCTTTTTTTTTTATGACCATATTCATTTTCTCTGTGTGTGTGTGTGTGTGCGCGTGATTCTTTCTCCCTTTCCTTTTTTTTGTACTCCCAGTTCTTATAGAACACTCACTCCAGACAAAACTTCTGGGCCGATCTTTCTGAAATTTGGTAGATATGTTCATTATGAGTCAGAGTAACAGCTATAATGGCCCAAAACGGTTTTTCTTCTTTATGGAATATCTCGGTGATGAAATACATTATGACGCATGTTTGATTGTGACGTCAAATACATTATGATGCATGTTTGATTGTGACGTTTTTCAGGAAGATAAACTGGGAGTACGTTAATATGCTTCATATCTTGTTTTTTTAATATATGTGTGTGTGTGTGCGCGTGCACATTTCTTTCCTTCTTTTCATTTTTCTTGTTCAAAAACTTTCAGCTTTGACGAGTTCATTGTGTTAAAGGTTTTTCTTTATTACAAAACACTATACGACCTATCTTTTTATAACACAGTAATACATACTTGTACATCACCTATTTTCCATTCAAATTCGAATGTTTCAAACTCAGCATACATAATTAATATGTGCATACAGAGTCATTTAGACATGCTATAGGTAAAAATCAAAACGTCCCCTGAATAATTCTGTGTACATTTGTTAATCATTATGCCCTGGTTAAGAACTGACTATCAGTTTTCTAATATTTCTACTTTCATAATCCCTCATAACTGTTTATAACTAACCCATCTAAATACACTACTATGCAACCCATTTTCGAAATTAACCTTTCAAAAGTGGCGGTAATAATTTCATCCCAATGAAGACGATTGGTCAAGTCTTCCATCCACCCTCCCAAAACCTATAAATAGACCTGCACATACCCTCAGACTCAGATTCCTCATCTTCTTCACTTGAAGACTCGTCCTCATCATCAGATTCAAAGGTGTGATCAGGTATATCGTAGATACGAACAACAGGCTGGAAACATAAAAAAAAAACACACAATGAAAAACAGTGACCAGAAAATGCCTCCCTATGCACAGCAACGACAGCAGTATTGATGGCTCACAAACTGATGACTTTAAGATGATATTCACAGTGGCAGTGAATATTGAATTTCATTCTTAACATATTTGCCATGATTCATTTACTTGAGGTTACTAAATTTCTGTTCAAACAAGCTTCATACTTTTTTTTTTTTTAATGATTTAACACACAAAGGACTCTCTGTGCATTTCAACATACAACACTGGTACCTTCTTCCCCGCCCCCTCCCCCCCTCCCTCTTCTCTTTGAACTGAGATGTCACTACATTTTAATCTTCATTAAAAGCTAGCAAAATGAAGCAAGTGAGTGATCAAAGATGACAACTACACATACACACCCACACCCATTAAAATTTGTTAAAGAAAAAAAAAGCACCATACCTATTCAAACAAACTTCTTAGGCAACAAGTAGGTCTCTGAATACAAAGCAATCCGCAGGAAATTCTGATAATCTATATAAATGACACAAATATGAACCAAAGATCATCTTGCATCATCTTCCACTGGTCAGAAGTTTACAAAGACGATGCAATGTGACATCCAATCAATCTTCTTCCCTTCCCCAAACCAATGAAAACTCAAAAACAAGCAACCAAACAAATCTGTTCATGCATGGCATGAAAATGCCATCCGGCCACAATGTGTGTGAAAAAGACAGCAGGCACTGACCTTGTTGGGGTCCTTCATGATGAGGTATTTGCCCTCTTTCAGCTTCATGCAAGTGTCCACGATGCAGCGCAGGATGCCCCAGGCGTTGTCCATGTTCAAGTTGATCTGAGCAGCAAACTCAGTGGGCTTGAACTGCTGTGTGCCCAGGATCACGTGCTTGGCTGTGTCCTTCACATGCTGACGGGAGACATATCTGTGTGGCATGTTTTGGTGTTTCATTATTAGACATGGAAAGAAAGATTCCCATTTGTTGGCTTGAAAATAGGTGCATGAACACTAGCAGCATGATGCACAAAAAGCACATGGAAAAAACGCTGCTCTCTCCTTGAAACTAATGATGCCATCATTTCAGAATATATGACAGTCAGAACATCTATCAAATCATGGCTTCAAACGGTATATTACTACTTCATAAAAGATACAACCAAATGAGTTTCCTTAGGACTTTTCTTTAAATCATGTTTAAACATAGAACATCGGAGAGTATTTGAGTTTTCATTTGAAGAGGAACAAATACTAGCATAGACAAAGTCACAACTAAATGCTCAAGACTTAATGAGTCTGCCTAGTTTACTCGTCTCTCTAAAAATGTTCAAACTTACACCACTAAAAGCGACAAAACTTGACTGGTGGGATTTATTACTGCAGGAAATAAACTCAACAGCACACCTGTATTACAAAAAGCTGTGAAAGTTGACCAAAGCATTAAACTTATGCTTTCTCTTGCTCTCCTTTGCCTAAAACTTAGATGTTATAATCAGATAATGTGAAAGGCAATTTTTCTACTTTAACTTTGATCTCATTCTGCCATTGTCTTTGAAGTGTACTCTGCCTAAGCAGACCTGGGTTCACATAGTACAGACTGACCTTAATGGCAGTGGTGTAAGGATTAACATGTTGCTTCAAAAATGTTTTCACATGCCATGTACGCTCTACAACATAGCTCACCCAAACTTGATCTGATTGGAGCCAGCCAGAATGGCTGACACGGTCCACTTGGCCAGTTTACAGCTGTTGTTCTTCAACTCTGTGGCCAGTACTGCACCACGCTGACTGTCCAGACGACTGCGCCAGTCCACACCGCCAGAGAACTGTCAAACAAAATCCACATCAACAGAAAAATTATCAACAGTCTATGGAAGAATTTCTAGCAATAGCCTTAATTAAAAGAAAGAAAGAAACAAACAGAAAATGAGAATACAGCCCTTTCAGAACAAACCATTTGTTTCTCCCATCAAAACATTTTTTCTACATAACTCAATCAGTTCAGAGGAAGCCAAGCACACTTCTTGATTCAAATAACATAGAAATGACTTTCAAAAGCATATCAGAACACGTATCAACTAAGTATTACTGCACACTGCATATTCAATAACAAAGGAGATAACTGTGAAACAATAAGCTTCCCATCCTCCTTCCCTCCAAAGTTGGTGTAAAGACAAAACAACATTCAACCGAGTCATATACTTTCAAATTTATCATAGCCCAACCAATCATGCAAAGCCATTTCAGGACACTGTATTCTACATAACAACAGAAAATTAATGAATAATTAGTGCAACAGTCCAACTGTAAACGATTAATCTTTTATTCAATGTGTTTTCATTCATGAGTGATAAAACATGAAAAAAAAATCAACAATCAACCAACAACATTAAAACATACTGACTACAGTCATCAACTAGTTGACACATCAAACATTAAAGTAGAAGCAAAGACATTTCATGAAATAATCTCCAACCAGGAACATGAAGTCAGGTGTGCGCACTAGTTTCCTCTACATGTTTTTTTTTTTTTTTCAAAGTATTTACTTAAAACAAATAAATAACAAATTCATGTATGTACAAATATATTTTCCTCTACATTTATTCTTTTTCGCTATCAATATTCTTTTCTGTGCCAAATCCCAAACTCACCCTGGAGTCCCACTCATTGAGTGACTTGACATTGATGAACTGCATGTCATTGTTAGGTCCGTACATGACAGCGTCGTGCTCGCAGCGAGCTATCAGCACAATGTCATTCCCCAGGTCCCACTTGCGGTACCTAGAACACAAAGTAACTTGAAATTAGACTTTCACACCAAGTCCATGCAGCCAAGTCCATTCATGTCCATGCAGGGATATGTAGTGGTGAGAAAGAAAGAGGGACGATGGGTGAATTCTGATGTTACTGCAGACTTAAAAACTTCTAAAAATCGAGTTGGACTGTTTTCATGGTGGAGGGTCACAGATACATCTCTATCTCTTCCTCTGTGTCTGCTCAGCATCATTACTTCCATGCCACTCATTGCGGCCCCTCCAAACACAGCCATACCCACGTTGTTCTGTCATACCACTGCAGTCCCCTGGAAGCAATCAATGTCAAGTCATCATGAAGCAACCAGCCTGAGGAAACACACAGCACTGCTGTCACTTTGGTGGTATTAAACAGTGCCTGTTCTGATCCAACTTGGCAGGACACCACCTGCTATGCCCTCAACTGATGTCAATAACAACTTATTTGCAGCGCCGGCATGCTAGAACTATACTCCTTAAACAGAGTAATATTAGTGTAATGTTTACCTTCTTATGACAGTGCTGGACCACTTCACAAACTCTGAAACACATCACTTCTAAACAATTGTATTGTTGGGTACAAACCAACTGACATTCTTTTGCATCTGGCAGTACTGGATATGCTGATCAGAACTAACAATATTCACAAATATTTGAAAAAACAAACAGTTACTTTCATAGGTATATAAAGAAAAATCATCCTCTTCTCTGAAAAAGAATTGCTTTAATAATAAAATACTGTTCCATAGTACAATTTCTTTCTTACATCTCTTTACCAAATAAAGCTAGCGCTGGAATTTGGCACATCATACGATGAATGCAACTATGGTCTAGCTATTACTGCTTTATCCATCAAGTGACAAAAAGGTCTCCTTTACCTGTACCCCACTGAAGCAACCTCAGTCTCCTCATCTTCTTGAACAAAAGGATTCTTGTTCTCAAACGTGTACTTATCCTCACCCTGAAAAAAAAAAAATTTCATGTAATATGCAGGATGACACCTGCATAGCATAGAATTTTGGAGAAGAAAAAAAAAAAGAGAGAAAAATTTGAGAAAAACATCTGCCATTACTTTTCACTGAAGAAATGTATCGGACAGGAAACACCACCATATTAACAAACGCTTATAAGGAGATCAATGCACAAATATAAAGGTAAATACTAATGCGAAAATGAAATAAAACAGGCAGTTACATAGGGAAACGACGGAATTTCATGAAATGTGTTTCTGCGTGAAACGGAAGACACATCCCAGAACATTCCAGTACATCAGAGTCAGGAGCTTGTCTTCTTAAAACCACTTTACAAAACACTGGAGAAATCAATGCAACGAACTGCATTTCAACCCCTACTGACCGGTTTTAAGACTTGCTGGGAGAAATTGTGGTTGATGAAGGTGGCCTCCAAAGCCAAATTGCGAGGGGAGTTAATGCTGTTCCCTTCGTCTTGCGGGGGCTCTGTGGCCGTCTCGCTCACAGTTAGCAAGTCAAAGTCAGAGTCGTCTCTTTTGTCAAAGAACAGCTTGTTGCCCACACGCTGGATGACAATGTCCCAGGAGTAAGAGGAGCGAGTGCAGCACATGATGGTGGCCAGAATGGCATCTGTAGCGAAGACATTCCCCTGCGTCTTGGCCAGCTGCAAAAACACATGCAGAGTTCACATTCACTGTCACCAACAGAACATGTTTGTACTGCATGCAATGTTCCACATATTTTTAAGGAAATTTTTTGTCCTCCCATCAGTCTGAGTGTCTTGATCAAAGAGGAGGAAAATAGCACTTTGAAAGATTCAATATGACTGGGATAGTGGGGAAAAGGGGGAGTGAAGGGTGGTTGGGGAGAATTCACTGTATGCCTTGGTACAGTCAGCCGAGTCATGTATATTGGTCATGACCAAAGCACAAAATCAAACCATCTTTGTATCAAGAACAAGAGACTTTAACCCTCTAACTGTCAATTCTTTTCATATGCAACTTTTCTGCAAATACTAAGTTTCTGTCTGAAAGCATCAAATGAAATTTTATAACTTGGTTATTTTATAAAATTCCTCCCTTCCCACCCACCAATCCCTTACTTTATACCTTAACCATACCAAATTTTTTCATGAAAATCGAGAAGTGGATGTAGTTTGGCATGAATGTACCTGATT
This sequence comes from Conus canariensis, assembly GCA_033310375.1. Taxonomy (NCBI): domain Eukaryota; kingdom Metazoa; phylum Mollusca; class Gastropoda; order Neogastropoda; family Conidae; genus Conus; species Conus canariensis. Next base: position 34,459,732 of record CM065714.1, read on the forward strand.
TTGCACTGATTTTCTTTATGATATTCCATTCTCCTTTTCCAGTAAATTTGGAATCTATTCCATACGCAAAGCCAACTAGTCCTCACACACCGCCACTGAAGATTAAAGCAAGTGCTAGAACACCTGCACACTCTACATGGTTTTCTGAATTGTTCTTTTCAATTCTGCAGGACTTGGGCAATTCAACTATTCACAATCGTGTTGAATAGACAGTCACATATCACTATAATTATAATCTCACTCAAAGGTAGCAGAAAACTTTTTTCTTCTTTCAGAAGCAAATCAAAGCAGTTTCACACCAACAGCCATTTTAGCTGTCATCGCTGTCCTCAAATGATGCATGATACTTACACACCCCATATGGGAACCCATTTTTTTGCCAGTCTGAGGAGTAGAAAACGGAATATCAGTAGCTGGTGTCTAGCAAATGGGCAGAATATTAGGTTAAAGCAGATAATCCAACAAGAAGAATCGATAAATTTGATACATCTTCAACCCTTGTCTTCACTGCACAAAAAATAAACTTCACTAACAGAAAATTACACTTACTCGCCGGATGACAGGATCGTCTGTAGTGGTCACCTTGTGGAAGACACGATTAATGCGCTTCAACGGCTTTTCGTTCTTTGTGGTCACCCGGTCGTACGTTTTGTCATACACTTCCATGGCACCACAACGCATCCTGCAGTGTTATACATAATTGTAATATTCACTATGTTTGTGCTCAAGATTTTTGCTATTATGTTTTGTCATACACCTCCATTTACCAACAACAACCTGCAGTGTTACACATAACAGCAATTATCATTGCGCTTGTGCTGAAGATTTTTACTATGCCCTGTACAGCCCTGTGAAATAACACTACCATAAACAACAACAAAACTGTCTACAATGTTCAGGACCCAAAACACTTAACACAAAAACTGATTACAAAACAAAACAACTGACTGGAAAGTCAGTTCTACTCTGACAACTTCACTTCTGCAAAGAGAAATCAAATGATCAAAGTTACTGACAATAGCAAATTTTCTTTTCCAAAGAACTTAGTACAACTTAATTCCTTCTGACAACATGAACAAACAAATCGTGCAAACATTTCTTTGCCTGCACTACAGACGTTTTTAAGTGCTGTAACTGCAACTGTGTCTGTGCTCTCACACATACATCAGTCATTTGCTTTAGTCAGAATATCAAAGACACCATTTTATGTATCCATTTTACATTCTGGTGATTTCATGTGTAAAAAATAACAAACCTGGACCCGCGAAAGAAAAAATTAAAAAAAATAAGAGACAGACAGAAAATAAAAGACTTGGAAATACTTTTCTTCTTAGGTGTATGAGAATAAACCAAAAGGTGATATGGGAATAAAGCATTAGGAGATCATGGGAAGAAGACACTTACAGATCTTCAGCTTCCTTGATGTCTGGCAGGTTCAACTTGGTGAGACGAGGGAAGTCCATCTCTTCAACAACTGGCCAGTCGTCTTTGATTTGCACTGAAGCATCCCGGTGCTTCATTGGGGCCTGATGAAATCATGTATCCTCAATTACATGTTTATAATATCTATTAACATTGTAATCATTCACATCTCTTGAAACCTGCAAGTGAAACTCAGGTAGATATTCTTTTCTAATCCACTGGTTAAACACACACACACACACACACACACACACACACACACACACACACACATGCACACTTACACACAGAATCCACCTTATAAATCAACATTGGAAAAAGGGAGAAAAGGGGGTAGGGCTGTATCATCATGCTAAATAAAAACAAAGAAAACAATTTCTTCATACTTTATTCCTGTTCTCTTGCATCTGCTTTCCAAACTGCTTTTGCCATTTCTTCAGCATCCTCTGACGATCTCTGCAAATAAAAATATATGTATTTAAGTCATTTCAATACAATCCACATTGCTTATAGCCCAGTTGACTGCCAAGGGCCATTACAAGGCTGTCACCTCATTAAAGTTAACTCTCAACATAATTTTTTTTTTTTTTTAAAGAAAAAAAATCACATACATTCACAACTCATTAAATACAGATTTTCTGATTTTCTGAGGGGAAAAAGCCACAGCTGCTTAAAATCTTTCTTCAAAAAAGTTTAGATCTCATGAAAACTATTTATGTCTTTCAGAAACTAAAAAATTACATCAGGTCATACATCTCCCCCTCCATCCTGGCCTCTTTCTTGTGTGCCACATCAGACCCTTATTCATATAGCAAAGAATGTCATGAATCCTATCAGCATGAAAAAAAACACTGAGATGGGTTAACACTTCCATGCCTCCTGCTCCCACATCTGTTCTTCCACAGATTAAATGATTTTGAATATCAGAAACACTGCAAAAAGCTAGCTAAGGCTGACAACGCACTCAAAACAACAACAAAAATTGTAAGCATGACCTCTCTCCTTTGTATACTCTTGGGATGCCTTCAAGCACAATGAAAGCTGTCTCTGTAAGCATTCGACATGACAGGTTGCCCTAGGCGATCAACACAATGAAAATTTCAGTGTCTCCTCTGTAAGGCATCAAATTGGTAGAGATGATGTCAAACAGACAGAGCAAACACATGCAAATATGAAGCAATGTGGGAGGGATTTTTCTTCAATCTTTCTTTTCTCAATCTTGTGCAAACGTGAAAACAAGTCAGGTGGATGCAAGAGATAATTTTTAAGCCATGTATCCATGTCTGAGACTCTCTGCTCAGCTGAGGTTTAAAAAAAACAACATATTATTTGAGGCATACAGACATCATTTTATGGTCAGTTAAAATGTGCACCATAAAATTGTACACAGATAAAAACAGTGAACATTTAAGAACATTTTTCATCTGTAAAAACAACAACAACAACAACATTTTCTTTATATCAACCTTTTTTATGGGCATAATGATACAACAGGAACAAAAAATCACTTACCGTTCCCGATTCTTCTGGGTTTTGGTGAGCACCTGCATGTTTGCCTGAGCTTGCTGCTGCCGGCGTTCTCTCTCTCGGCGCTGTTTCGTCTGAAAGTAGGAAAACTTCTTACTTGAGGAAAAAACAGTGTCGGGGTGCATGCCTGCATGTGTGTAAGTGCTAGTGTGTTAGAGAGAGAGAGAGAGAGAGAGAGAGAGAGAGAGAGGTGTGTGTGTGTGTGTGTGCATGTGCATGTGTGTATGTGTATGAGACAGAGAGAGAGAGAGAGTGTGTGTGTGTGTGTGTGTGTGTGTGTGTGTGTGTGTGTGTGTGTGTGTGCGCGCACTTTAATATCATGTGACACTGCCATTCACTTAAAAGATATCACAGACTACAGCAAAGCGTTTTCTATTCTGTCCAGAAACTGATTCTGGTGTTATGCACTGCGCACTGTATTGTAACAATTACAAATCTACGTTACAAACTGCCCTCTAGGTTTATTTATAGTAATGTGATGATGATGCTAAAACAAATTTTACTTTTACTGCTATATGGTTCGTATATTTTAGACAAACTGGTGGGCAAGAGTTACAACCTTAACAGCTGTATGGTTTATCTGTTTTAGACAACCAGATAGGCCTCATAAATGTTATTATTCTATTTGCTGGATTACAGCTTCAAGCCTACATTTCATAGACTGACTTTGAACATGTTGGAAATTTACAACTTCAGAGTCAAATGAACTACAAAACTTCAACTGACAAACTTACTTCGATATTGACACCAAAAAGCTAAGCATGTGTAATTGTGTGCGCTTGGTTTGTGCCAATGCAAAAGAATGTGCTTGTGCATGTGTGTGTGTGTGTGTGTGTGTGTGTGTGTGTGTGTGTGTGTGTGTGTATGTGTGTGTGCGCGTGTGTGTGGGCGCGCACGTGTCCATAGCTTATAGATAGACAACAGTCTCACTATTACTGTCAATGGCCACAATGTTTATTTCATCATCAGATTTGGAGAAGGAACAATGATTCAAAGCAGTATTCCCAAACTGGGACCTACTGGATTTTGTGATTTATAAGTGATGCCTTATCTACTTATCAAATCTAAATACAAAGCAGTGCTGCTTTGTGTATCTTCGATGTGGAAGTGGTGTGCTTCCTTTCTGCTTCTCCCATAGTTCAATATGTTCCCTAATCAACACACTGATACATGCCAGGCTCGTCAACTTTTCTGCATCACCAGAAAATGGCACTTTTTTGGTCATCTTCTATCAGCCATGCCTATCACCACTTATTCTTTATACAACTTTCTAGAGCTGAAACATTTGCAATCAGGCAACATCCTATTAAGAAGCCCACCTTTGAGTCAATCTTACAAATGCATTGGACAGAACAGCCATTCTGTCCATTGAGTGCCAAAGAATGAGACACCCATAAACGAGTGCTTCTAATCTAGACAAATTAGGCCTTTTCCAATTCTCAAGAATGTGAGACACGCTGTTGATGTTTTCCTTTCCTGAAAGAAAAAAGAGAGAAAGAGCTACCTAGTTTGGAAAGAGTTAACCTGAACTCTTGTTACTCAGCAGAATATTGGTTCTGCAGACCACCCTATTCCTCACCCTCAGTTTTCACCAATTTCCGCAAAGTTGAAGTGGAGTACACTGCTAGCGTTTATGAATTTGTTCCACTCTGTACCCCAACAAAAGGCTAGAGAACTAAATACTTCAGAAGTTTGTCATGTGTGCAAGCATTTTGTGCATTGACATAACCGCATTTATCATCTATGTATGTGACTGTCACCTTCACTGGAGCATTAAGTTGATAGCTACTGACAGAGACCAATCACCATACCAAATAAACATTACCAGCAGGGAGAACAACTGAACACTTCCAATTGTCCAAATCAGAGCACACAAGCAGCAAGAAGCTCAACTTGAACAAATGTTTCATCTATATCACCTGCTGAAACATTCGACGACCTCGTTGATACAAAGGTCGCTGCACCCTGGCCGTGTCCACCAGCTGGAAGGAGCTCTCATCTTCTTCGTGGTAGTAGGCATACTGGATACCCCCAAAGGCTGAGCTGTATTTCCCTGTTCACAAGACCAATGGCTGTATTACAAAATTGTAAAAATATTAATAATAATCAGTTATGATTCTCCGATAAGTTTATTTGCACTTTTCTGATCAACTCAGTCCATTAATCGCCTCAGCGGTTGAACGGCTATTTGTGGTCAAAATCTATAGAAGCCACTTAACATCAAAAGCATTCTGTGATTTTTGTGTGTATTTCTTTAGCTTTCCTCCCATACTTGAACAGGACATGGAATAAAAATTGTAAATTTGTGTTGTATTAAGAGGTGTGAGAATGACAGCAACTGATGAAGCGGTTCAAAAGTCACAGCTTTGTAAATCTGGTACAATTCATGAGGTCTGCTGCATAGCTGATTTTCGTCTGCTTACATCTTGGCTATAGCTGACAATGAAAGGAATAATCACTTACTTAAATTCAAGTTCAAAGGATCAGATTGACTGTTAGTAATTACTATAATAAGTCTTCACCTTTACATTCAACTTTTGTTTTACTAATTGTTTAAAACAGACCAATTTTTGGTCATGTGACATGATCATATATTTACTTTCAATGTCATTTCAGAAACGGTTTTCAAGCTTCAATGGAGCAGAAGGTTTGCTAAAGCTTACCATGTTTGCTTGAAGTTCATTAGTATATGTGCACACGTGCCTCTGTGTGTGCAAATATGTGTGTGTGTGGTATAGTGCGTTTGTGTGTGTGCTCTCAGTTTTAGTTTCAGTTTCATCAAGAAGGCGTCACTGCATGCAGATTAGTTCACATACGCTACACCACATCTGCTATGCCAACAGACCACAGTGCACACAGATTACAGCTATGAAGAGCTGAATAAATTAACAATAATTTCTCGGTTCATTTATTCAGCTCTTTATACTTATAGCTATTACCTGTGAGCACAGTGGTGTTTTCTGAAAACGTGTGTTCAGGTTTTTATCCTTCACCATATGTCACTCTTGACAGCGCAGTCTGACATTGGGGATCCCCTAGGCTAAATAACCATACATTTTACATAGGCTTTACATAGGCATTTTACATAGGCTTTAATGTGTTCTTTTACTGTGTTTATCCTTACTTTGTTACAGATCCTGGTGGACCTTTGTTCGTAAAGAGTCCTCAAGAGTTAATATGCTAACTCACAACTGTAATGACAGCAGCCCCTGCCCCCCTCCCCCCAGCAACCTCTTCCTTATTCCCGCTCAAGACACGATTGAAATTCGGCTCATCATTTTCAAAACTAACCCATCACTTGTACCAGCAATGGGTCATTTGACCCTTGGAAGGTCAACACAATCTCAAGCTGTGGTGTCAGTAAATTCATGTGGATTGTCTTCTGATGGCCTTGGCAGCAGCCTGCTGAGGGTGTGTTCACTCACAGTGGGTCTGCGATAACGCAATTATTGACAGGATAAATCTGTATGATGTGGCTGTGCATATGGGGAAACCATTGCATGGCATGGAGTAATGCCCAAGAGTGTGTGGTAAATAAGAAAGACAAAAAAAGTGTACTCGAAATTACTGTTCAAAACGTTTATCCTCTTTGTACTTACCTAGATATCTCTTATCCTGATACGTTGCTCCTGTCCAGTCTGAAACCTACACAAAACAAATTAACATGATAAGGTTATTACTTTTGCTGTAAATAAATGAATTAATCAAAATCATATAAAATAAACGTCAGGTAATTGAAAACTGCCACTAGTGCCACTGACAGAAGCTGCATTCTCAAAAGGTTTCAAACTTGAATTCTTCATTTAAAAAGAAAACACTCACACACACACACACACACACACACACACACACACACACACACACACACAGTGACACACACACACACACACACACACACACACACACACACACACACACACACAAAGAAAATAAGGTACAAAGTAATCTAGACTGAGTTGCTTTATTTTAAATTCCTTCCTAACATGCACCTCACTACCATATCGTAATAAAACTAGATGCATGATTGGATGGAAACAAATGCAAGCCACCTATGCCAAGAAACAGATTACAAGTCAATACAGCTTCAGTAGTGCTAGAAAACACCATAACAAAGTTTGAATTTGGATAGTGTAAAATTTTGAAACTCAATTTAAGACTGAACCATTCCTCTTTTTTTCCTTTTTGTCTTTTTTTTTTTTTTTTTTTTTGTTTTTGTTTGTTTCATTGAATGTACTACTCTGTCTTTCTTTTCTTTTTCTTCGTCTTTTTTTTATGTTGTTTGTTTCTTTCTTTCTTTGTTTTTTCATTAAATGTACTTCTCTCATTTAGGTAGTATAGTGAAAAAGAAAACTAAACTAAACTTTCAATGTATGACAAATTCTGCTGTCAGAAGAAGATTTAAGATTTCAAGATGTGACGAGGGAGGAGCAGGTTTACACATCACCTACAAGCTGGGTATATCATACAATGAAATCGAAAATCAGGTACACGTAAAAAGCAAAAGGGTATAAATGTGCATACTGAAACTTGATCACAGGGTGTGAACATGTACTGATTTAAACTAAGGCGGAAGTGGCAAAAACAACAGAAACAATACAATAAACTTTGTTGAAATTCTTTTTTTTTTTCCGGTCACAAGAACCAGAATTTGAAAATTGCGTACATCAGTGGTTTTGCCACGATAGGATTGGGAGCAATTAGTACTTGTTTATCATCAAAAAGACTTTAACTGATATGCACTTGTTAATCATCAGAAAGTCAAAGTAACATCGTTCATCGTTGTGTGTCAAAATCAAATCCAATGCCATTTAACAGCAAATTCACTATACTGATCGCACATGAAGTATCAATTCAATTCAATTCAAATTTAATCCTTTGACCCCTGCTGGGGCATGGAGGATACAAATGTAACAAAGAGAAATACGAAACTCACTCAGAACAATGTGTGAACATAGTTGCGAAATGCTGAATTCTGGTAAACTGTAATGATCTCATTAAACAATCTTCCCATTTTTTAGAAACTTACTAATATTCAAACAAATGTGTCTTCCTTTTTGAAATAAATTACAAAAGTTGAAAACAGACTTTGGTTTTAGATATTTTTTAGGGATGAATTTTTCACGAAGTTCATTATATTTTGGACATTCCATGATGCAATGAAATTCATCTCCAATTTCACCCATTTCACAGTTACGACAAATACGCAATTCTCTTGGAACATTATGGTGTCTTCCAATTTCAATTTGCAATTTATGGTTACTACATCTAAATTTAAATAAAGATATAACATAAATATCTGGTAAGGTAGAAATATAATGTTCTTTTCCAAAGACAGTCTTTACACTTTTATAGAATACACACTTGTTGCTGTTTTCAAGAGAACTGCGCCAATCACGAGCATAATTATTTTGCAACTCCTTTTTAACACACTTACATAAGTTACTTCTGTTTGTGAATGAATGAGATTCCCAAACACAATCAAAACCAGTTTCAAATAAAATGTTTTTAACATAACTAAGCCATGGTGAAACGAAAATTCCTTTTGCATATAGTTCATGTAAGATATTATATATTTTGTTTGAATACTTCTTAGAATCAGGAACAACAAAGTTAGCCCAGAACCTTATCATTCTCACTTTAATCAGTACAGATAAAGGATAGATTCCGGTTTCACCATAAATCATTGAAGTCATTGTAGTTTTATTTAATCTAAATAAATACTTTAAAAAATGTAACTGTAACTTTTCTAATATATCAACATTTTCATAACCCCAAATTTCACAACCATACCACAACACAGGTACAACTATGGAATAAAATAATTGTATGCAAACATCAATTGGCAATTTCTGTTTTCTTGCAGTTTGTAATAATGAAAACATTGCCTTGAGAGCCTGATTATAAGCACATTTTTTTGCTTTGTAAAAAGAACCTGTTCTGCTGAACTCGATGCCTAAGTATTTCATTGAATTGAGAACCTCTATTTTTTCATTTCCAAAGAAAAAAATTTCACGCATACTATTTCGACCATGAAAGACAACTATTTTTGTTTTCTTTGGATTTACTTCTAACTGCCATATGTAAGGCATTAAGTTCTTTTTGCAAAGCTGATTTAGAATTTGCAAATAAAATTGTATCATCAGCATATAACAATACAAGCAATTTAATAAACTGTTCAAGTTTCAACTCTTGCGTTAAATCATATTCTAAAGTAGAACAGTTATTGTCAATAAGGAACTGTTGTAGATCATTCAAAAATAATGAAAAACTGTTGTAGATCATTCAAAAATAATGAAAACAATAAGGGTGAAAGGTTTTCTCCTTGACGAACTCCCCTAAAACTGCCAAAGAACTCCAGCTCCATGTTAACCACGGTTATCACAACGGTTCATGGTGTGGAAAAAAAAGGGGGAATAAAATAACAATACACAATGATAAACACAAACAAAACAGACACACAACACATGATATAACTCACTGATCAATAGAATTTGCTTTTGAGATAAAATATGGCATTTATAATACTTTGCATGTGAAACCCCTCCAGAATTTTGTTCTTGGGGAAATGAAAACCCCAAATATTTAACTTGAGGGTATACAATTTCAAATGATGTGAAAACCAGGAGGTCAGCCATGTAATAATGTATGTAGGAGAAGAGCCTGAAGAAAAATCGAAGCACAGAACTGAGTGTACAACCTGTCTTAGCTTCAACAGAAAGCCAGTGAAATTTTAAGAACCCCAGCATCTGAGTATGATCATGTTTCTTTGCCCTGAGGACAATTCTGGCACCAATGTTCTGAACTCGATGCAGTTTAAACAAAAAATGGACTGGGCATCCAGTAAGGAGTGCAATACAGTTATCAATAGGAGTGTACTGAGGTCTTGCTCTTGATTCTTTGCACACAAACGTAGCAGCAATTGGTATTGATACTGTGTGAATTCCTGTGTATGCTGATTAGCATACTTCAGTCACACATTTGGTGAGAAACATGTTCATGGTCTTGTCAGATATCATCAATCCAAAATTCATAGCACAGTGAGAGAAAGGGTAGTTAGTAATACCTACACAGAAGATGATTGTGGATCATAAAAAAAACTCACATCCTTAGACTGAATCAGGTGAGCTCGTGTTATGTCATCCTTTAGCTTAAGCTTGTTTTATCAATTTATGTCACCCAGATCTTAAGAAAACTGACATTGGTATAGTTCTGCAGGCCTTTGGAACTGTGGATCAGACCTGATGGACATGTCATGAGTCACAGAACAGTGTCATCCGCAAAAATGTAACTAGAATCAAGGGGGAAAAAAAGATTCTATGTGTGATGTGAGCAGAACTATTCACATAACCAAAAATGGCGCTAGAACAGTGTTTTGTGCAATTCCAAAATGAAGAGTTGCTGATTGTGACTTCTTATTGTTAATCATCACAGTAAGAGTTTTATGTTCTGCTTCATAGCATTGGAACCAGTCCGCTGAGCTGTACACATTCTGTACAACTGTCTGAAATCTGCCAATTAATGTTTTGTGATTTCTTCGGTGGAAACTGGTTGGATACATCATACTACTAGTACTACTAAGTACTACTAGTTACACGCCCACACCCATGTGGAACATTAATGAGATCAAGGCTGTGCAAAGAAAGAAAGGCTGACATATGTCTAGTCATCAATATGTTATGTCTTCTTCTTCTTCTTCTTCCTAAAAGGCTGGTTCACTCAAAAACGAGTAGGTCACCAGCGCGCATGTTAAAAAATAAAATAAGATAAAATAATTGATGACTAGACATATGTCAGCCTTTCTTTCTTTGCACAGCCTTGATCTTATTAATGTTCCACATGGGTGTGGGCATGTATCACAACACATCAAGAATCTCAGCCATAACTGAAAGACTGTTGTGACCTTCCCACCAACATCGCTGGAAAGTTGCAAGGTTGGCCATGCTAAGCAAAATTAATGACTTAGACAATAAGCGCCGTAGGCTCCCACCCAGCAACAAATACAATCTATGTCATCCCTACCAGTTGCAACGGATCCTAGATCTTTTTCTCTCCGGATTGTGTCTTACTTTGACATGCAATCCACAAAGCAACAGAGTAATCACTGCTAAATCGGCATGTTGATTGCGGCCGTCAAATTAATGATTAAACTTCAAGAGCGACTGTTGAACAGAATTGTTCAAGACATCGGCAGAAGTCAAACCAAGCAGATTTAGCACTTGTGACAGCTTGATCCTCACGTGGCTTAGAGTCTTACCTTCCCAAGACGAACGTCCTTTGAAAACGGTTGGTATGGAAGGTCCTTGTACATTTCAGGCATTTCACAAGGGCCCCATCCATCTGGATTGTCTTGAATCTGCGGTGGATCGAATCGTGCCATGTTGCTGACTTGCACCGGAAAATGGCGGATCACCTCACCTCTTTGACTTAACACCACATATATGTAAAACGAGGAGAATTTTGGAATATATTAACCATGATCAACCTAAAATTACACAAATTTACCCAAATACTCTAAACCATACACAAACCAACAAACTTTGCCAAAAGTGCTCTTCACTATGTGAGCGAGTCTTTAAATACCATAACAAAAACACCACCTTAATTCAATAATTACACTCAGGTAATGTAAAATTTTGTTTTATGATAAAACTATTTCAGTCCTATAATTCTAACTTCAAAAAGAAATAATTAGTGAGTTGGCCAAACAACAAAGACAAACAAATTACAAGACAAGATATGATGAGTTTTGACCTCTTAGTTCTTCTTCAGGCGAGATAAGCAAAATCCAGGAAACGAAATGAAGAACGAGCAATCACTTACCTTCTCAAATTTGGCGCAAGATGGGTGTTGATTAATTCTGTATTTCTAAGCTAATGCTGCTTGCGCATCAGAACCAAGAACATTTCACTGCAGTGTAAGTCAGTTCAATGCTGCTCCATTTTTCCCGAGCAGATGCATACACATAGTGACAACAGCAGAAGAAATAAACGCACACAAATTAACATGCATTCAAGACTAATGCTGGCTTTTGACCCTGAATATTGCCACAGGGAAGGCAGAAGAACAAAAAAAAAAAAAATGCAAGTAACCTCGTTATCAAAAATGTATATACGAACAGAGATGGAAGTGAGGCGGGGAGACGTCAGTATAAATAACTATTATGGAGACTCGTTCCCTTTATCAAACAATAGCATGCCCCGGCAAAACTTCGAGCTTAACTGCTTGCCGTATCCATTCACAATGTATTCATATGAAAAAGGCAGTTTGTTGGAATGATGAATGACCAGTTTAAAATATTAGACAAACCCTGAGAAAAAAAATCTGATTGCTTAAAGTTCTCCTCTAAAAGTTTACTAGAAGCCAATCAATGGAACATTTGACCCTGAGAATGACAACAGTAACATATTGAATCGTTGCTCTACAGACTAAGACGTGACGAAAGTTACACTTCTGAGTTGTAAATAATATAAGTCTTATGAACGTGACAATATACTGATCACACACACACACACACACACACACACACACACACACACACACACACGCACGCGCACGCACGCACGCACGCACGCACGCACGCACGCACGCACGCACGCACACACACATACACATGTGTGCAAGCACATACACACACACACACGCATGCACACGCGTGTGCACACACACGCACGCACGCACGCACACACACACACATACACACACACTCCATCCACTGCTGAGTGATCAAATGTTATCTTTGTAAACAAAGATGGAAAGAAGAGATACTGGATAGTTCAGTAGCTGAGGACAGTAGACTACATCTCTGGGTCCCTCTGGCACCTTCGAGTGTACTTTTTTTTCCTGGTCTGCCTGTTAGCTGACTCCGGGGAAAGGTCAACTGAAGGCAAGGAAAGACCCACTGATCAAATGGAAAGTCCTATTGCAAACGGGAAAGACTGCAACAAAGGACCCTCTTCAGAAGGCACGTGAGACCTTGTGGCAAACGCTTGGCTGTTTCTGGAGTCGAACTCTTTTCACTTGTCAGTGAAACAGCACATGTCGCTGCGGGATGTCCGCAGCAGTTTGCTTGATGGTGGCATCTTCCGCCAGTGGGCTCTGCAGTCATGAAATACGGGCTGATATGCCCATGGGGACACTTCCATGGAGGTTCTGTTGCGTCGCGCCCAATGGCTACCACGCCATGATGCGCTAGAGAGCAGTTATGTCACTCGATGGAATGCCCCATGCGTGCCTGCACCCTATATCAACACAACGCAGGCTACCAAGGGTGGTGCAGGATTCCTCCCATCTGGTTCATTCGGCAGTTGAGGTCTGGCTTTACGGGGTCCCACCGGCACCTTCAGGTGTATCATTTTTTTTTTCATGGCTAGGTAGTCACGCTTTCCCATGCAAGCACAACTCTTACTGGTTTCATCAGGAAACACGCCAGATAAATCTTATTAACAAATATCAAAGAGAGCAGTTTGACAGAGCTATCCAAAACTGTTTGGTTTTCGTTACATCATGGGGATCTCATTGCATATGCAATATGTTACTGTCCATTTCCCAATGGTGAAAGTGTAATATACCAAAGAACATTAGAGTTTTCGTTACATCATGGGGATCTCATTGCATATGCAATATGTTACTGTCCATTCCCCAATGGTGAAAGTGTAATATACCAAAGAACATCAAGAGCAATAATGTTTACGATAATGTTTTCTTAACCTTCTTGTGTCTGTTACTCCCTTAACATTTGAGAGTGGACAGCAACCTACTGTGCACGTGATGACAGGTCTGTAATGAGATAAAAAGCCAGTTTGGGATAGTTCTGTCAAACTGCACTTAAAAGAACGAAAGTTGTGTGTGCCCAGGAAAGCTTGAATGTTTTGCTGTGAATTGTACACAGTTACATTCCTCTAAAATCAGTTGTCCTATAACAATGGGCCACATTTTCAACGCGCTCAGATTCCTAAAAGAAAACTTACAGCGATTTTGGCAAATAGTTCTGAACCTTTGATGAAGTCTATACTTTATGGGGTTACTTTGATACAGCATTTGGGACCTAATATTTATAGTTTAACATTATTTTCATACTATCTCTTCTTCTCCCCATCTTCTTTGAAAAAAGGTTCAGAGTAAGACAGAATAGCATCTTGAGTCTAATTTGGGACTCTGAACTTGCTTTTGAAATGTCCTAGCTGGCGTCACATTTCAGGCCTTAGAGTTCACCTATGTCTGCCTTATCTTTTGCGCCAACAGGCATTTTGAAAATAGTACTATTCCTTTCAACTCTTTCAACCCTTCAAACTTTACAGCTTGCGCAGCCTGTCCTGCCTGGCCATTTTGGACTGATCTTCTTGAACAAAAGGGATACTTCACTCAAATTCTGAGATATCAGAAACTATTTTTTCAAAGGTAAGAAACATTTCACATTGTTATTGCCAAGTGATTGTGTAGCAAGATATCATATGGTCATGTAATATGGTGTGCGTTCGGACTTAAAATGCGTTGATACGCTACAAGATTATAACATTATTACATGGACAGACTACACCTTTCATTTCAGTCCTAAATATCATTAAAGAAAAATGCAAAAGCAAAAACAAAAACAAACAAAAAAAACGCTACTCATCCAAGATCTATATAAAAAACAAACAAAAAAAAAACAACTCTGTATCACAGAATGTCTTTTTGGACATGATTCTTTAACTAACACAAATATAATTTTATTCATTACATAAGTTCGTGTTTGAATGTGAACAAAAGAACCAACCATCGTCCAAGGACTAGAAAATTTAATATAGTATAACCAAGCTTTTGTTTATGGCTATGTCAAATTTGAAAAAAATTAACTTGCGTAGTTTAGGAGTACAAGTTTCAGTACATCAGGTCTGTAGCCTGAGCATTGCTTGGTTGCAGGATTGTGACTCTGTTCAGCAGCGCTCTAGCAATGCTGAGTTGAATGAGCTAATCTCTGCTTGGAACCATTTAACATGTCTTGATGGAGATACAAAAGAAAAGAAGAGAAATCAGCTGTTGTTCCCAATGAAAGTTCTCTGAACATTGTAATTGTTTCTGTCTGTAAATTAAGAACAAAATTAAAATTCTCATATTCTATTGGCCATAGGGGCAGTGACCTGTCAGAGGTGTAGTGTGTGTAGGGCATGTCATAATGGAAGGAAGAGGCCATCCCGCTGTCTTCAATCTTCTCTGAACTGAATCAGGTACCCATTTACTTGTGGAGAGAGAGAGTGAGTGAGTGAGTGAGGAGGAGGAGAGAGAAGAGAGAGAGAGAGAGGAGAGAGAGAGAGAGAGAGAGAGAGAGAGAGAGATTCCATGTAAGGCTTGAACTCACAGCCGTCAGCTCCACAAGCAATCATTTTACTATGGGCCCCTCTGTAAAGAGTCGAGTCTTAAGCAAGACCTTTGCACATTCATTTTCTTTTTTTTGTCTAAACGGAGTTTTTTTTAAGCATTTCCTGCGCATTAAAGTAAAACAGAGCAATTGAATTTAAGCTTGTTGATATATACCATATGAACAGATGACACTCGCTTAAAGCTTGAGTAAGAAGACATAAAACATATTTTAACTTTAATTGCAATGGCCCTGTAAACACTTTCATTTCCTCTATCACTTTGTGGAAGAGTACCCTCCTTCTTCAAGGCTGGAGGCTAATAATCTGATGTCAGTTACACACTGAGTGATTACCTTATCCTCGAGGCTTCTCACAGCAGACGCTGGGTGACGACCACCACAAGATCTAAACAGACACATCGTCCTTCAGCTGCTGTACAGCTGTGTAAGGAGCTGCCAGCAGGTGAAAACCTTTTCAGAGGCGGGCCAGTGAGACTAGTCACCAGACCCACTAACACCAGTCTTTACCACTGGCTTCAGCATCAGCCTGATGTTGAGCCAGGCCCACATAATACTGCACAAGCGAGAACGAAGACTGGGGAAGGAAGACGGGGAAGAGGGGAGACGAATTCAAAGTGAATAATGCAGCCATCCTGGACTTACCCGGAAAGAAACCAAGGATGGCGTGGAGACGATCTCAGCAGGCTGTGTGTGTGTGTATGTGTGTGTGTGTGTGTGTGTGCGTGCGTGCGTGCGTGCGTGTGTGTGTGTGTGTGTGTGTGTGTGTGTGTGTGTGTGTATGTGTGTGTGTGTGTGTGTGTGTGTGTGTGTGTGTGTGTGTGTGTGTGTGTGTGTGTGTGTTTGAGGGGGGGGGGAGGGGGGAGGGGAGGGGGAGAGAATTTCTGCCTGTAAATCATTCGGTTTGTTTAGTGTCTGGTGCTGACATGTGGAGATACGATTGGTGGGTGTCGTGAGATGGGCTGGCCATCCTTAGGAGGTGCTTTGCATCTATGGTTACAAGGCCATGATGATACTTACAGAAAAATGAGTGGCATGCTCTCGTCCTTCCCTCCTTGAAGGACGCTCTATTGAAGGTCAGAAAGTCAGGAACATGTTGGCCCGTACACATTCTGTAGACACTCACCTATAGCCGCTGGTCGTCTTTGAACTTTTTCAAGGCAGGACTTATGAAGTGTGGGGATCCCACACAGGGCTAGCATACTGCAACATAGGGCGAACAAGTACCCTGGAGGCTTCTTATGGAGGATAAACGAGCTGACATCAAGCTAATGGCTGAATCAGTTAGGAGGCGGGAGGGAGGGGGGTCACATTGACTGTAGCAACAATATAAAATTTAGAAATCGTGTAAGTCATGAAAAACAGTGATATTCTTTTAATGTTGCCATTTTCTAAAAAAAAAAAAAAAAAAAATGTGCGAGCCACAAAGATGACATACATGCACCTTAATTAGTACATATTTAAAAAACGGAATCATGACAGAGAGGAATGTGCAGCCATATAGAACATCACTCTTGTTTCTGCCATTGTTGGTATACAAGAATGACGACTAGTTTAATCACTGAATGAGTGATACACTAGAATTGTACGATCATCGACATACTTTATGTTTAAAGCTGGCCGAAAACAGAATCGATTCTATCGAATAATTGTACATATACAAATGGTGTATGTGTGTATATATCGTGAAAATTGCTACTGTGTGTATAATCGCAGATTCCGGAAACGTAAATGCCTGTGTTGACATGGTGGACGATGTCTGCAACAAAAAGTTGATTAGAACAGTTCGTCTTGATTATGGCTTTCAGTGGGAAGCAGGGCGATCCTGGACACCCTCTAAGCCAACATGTATGTGTGAAGTCATGTGTCTTTCAGTTTGTGTCTGTTTTTATTGGAACTGATAAACTTCGAACATCGTTTGAAAGTAATCCGTAGCTACTTTCCGAGAGTGTTGATAAAGATCTGTGCTTTAGTCGTGTCTATTTTTGGGATCATTTGTAATGTCAGATAACTTTTGAAGCTGCAGAATACGCCCTCTTTCCATTTCCCACAGAAAAAAGGCCTCCATCCCGTAAAAAATCCTGAACATAATTAATTGCCTGTGACTGCCACGGTGTGTGTGTGTGTGTGTGTGTGTGTGTGAGACAATTCGCGCGCGCGCGCGCGCGCGCGCGTGTGTGTGTGTGTATGTGTGTGTGTGTGACAATTCGTGTGTGTGTGTGTGTGTTATTTACATAACATTGATTGACTGGCAGTTGGAGTACATGTGTGATTTAAGTTGACTTATTGGAGGTAAATAGAATTGGCATGGTAGAGGGAAGAGGAGAGACAAAGTAAGGGTGGGGGTATGGGCCGGTAATAGGTGTTAGATCTTGGAGGAAGGGAGAGAGAGAAAGAAAGTTACTGTTCTGCTTGAAGTACTGAAAAATAGCCTCCTCAAATGTTCATGTACCAGTGGATAAGTAACCGTTGGAAAGTTGATTTTATGTACATCACACAGATGAGTACATGGGGTCAAACAAGTATATTGCTGGAAAGAGGCTGTGAGAGGGGTTGCGCTGGAAAATGTTACAGCTGCAGCAGTCAGATTCACAACATTAATCAGTCAATCACACACCACACACCTGGTGGGTAAGGTGGAGTACAGAACAGAAGTGTGTGTGTGTGTGTGTGTGTGTGTGTGTGTGTGTGTGTGTGTGTGTTTATTCAGCTTCAGTGACCCCAGCTGCTCCACCTTCCCTATGCCTCTTGTGCATCACTGTCAGTTATTGTCTGGATCTGGTCTGGATCTCCGCCTTTAGTTGTCGGTTGGCGGCTAGTTGTAAGAGCCATTGATGACTGTGATACAACTGGTTGCGCAGCGCAAGACTTTAAAAGATTAAAAACAGAGGGGGTGTGGGGAGGAGGGGGAGGGGTGATGGTGGGTTAGTGGTGGAAAACGGCCGCCTCAACCCTGCCTAGTGCAGCATTCTGCTGCTGGATGGTGTTGTTGTCCAAGAGGTTCCACTCCAGGGGGGTTCTAATGAAAAAGGAGCCTCTATATTGTTCAGTTGCAGTGGGTTGTATGACGAAGGCTCTATTGTTGTTGTAGATCTGCCTTTGTAGGGGGTTTTGGCTTACACAGTCTGTAAATGTGGTTGGCTTGATTCTCCGACTGGTTTGATCTGCTGGGGTGAGGAAGGTTTTGGCTGGTATGGCAGGGATCAGGTCGCCAGCAATCTTGTACAGCATGGTGAGTCGAAGCTGTCTTCGGCGGTCCTCCAGAGGTGGTAGTTGGAGGTATTGGAGCATCTTGGTGACGCAGCCTGGATCCCTGTCTCTGTAGTTATTACAAATAAAGCGGGCAGCTAGTCGTTGGACCTTTTCAAGTCGATCGATGTCCTGCTTTGTGTATGGATCCCATGCCTCAGCGCCGTACTCAGGGTGGACCTGACAAGTGCAATGTAGGCAAGGCGGCGACATTCCTGTGGGCAGTTACGGAGATTTCGTCGTAGGAAGCCCAAGGTTGATCCAGCCCTCTTGCACAGCCCCACGACATGGGCAGTCCATTTCAGGTCAGAAGAAATCTGTATGCCCAGGTAAGGGTTTTGGTGGACTTGCTTTAAGATTGTGTTGTTCAGGCTGTAGAAGTGGCTTGACCGGTTCAAGGTGGAGAGGACATAGCATTTCTTTGCGTTAAAGCGCATCCCCCACTGGTTTGCCCACTTTTCCAAGTTTTTGAGGTCTTGCTGGAGGATGAGATGGTCCTGAATGGAGCGGATTGGTCTGTACAGAAGGCAGTCATCAGCAAAGAGGCATATTGTTGACTTTACTGATGCTGGAAGGTCGTTGATATGGCACAAGAACAGCAAAGGGCCGATCACGGTGCCTTGGGGGACCCCAGACAAGACTGCTGCTTCCTCAGATGCGTCGCCTTCCAGCACCATCCTCATTCTCCACTTGGTAAGAAAAGTCTGTAGCCATGTCAAGATGGGTCCACGTATGCCATAGTGGTTCAGCTTCAGCAGAAGACGGTCATGAGGCATGGTGTCGAATGCCTTGCTGAAGTCTAAAATAATAATGTCAGTCTGGCAGCCCGAGTCATGGGAGGTGAGAATGTCCTGCATGGTGGTCAACAATTGAGTCTCACAGGAATGACCAGCTCTGAATCCATGGTTTCTATCGGTGAGGATTCGATGCTTTTCCAGATGGTAGTGGAGATGACGGCAGATAATATGTTCCAAGATCTTGCATGGAACTGACGTCAGTGAAACTGGTCTGTAGTTCTCAGCCTTGTGATGATCTCCTTTCTTTGGGACTGGTGAGACATTCGCAGACAGCCAGTCAGATGGAAGTTGCCCTGTCATCAAGGCAACTTCCATCTGACTGGCTGTTTTTATGTCAAAACAAGACCAAACTTGAATCCATATGCTGAGACTATGTTGTTCATATGTAAATTGTGTGTGTGTGTGTGTATGTGTGTGTGTGTGTGTGTGTGTGTGTGTGTGTGTGTGTGTGTGTCACTGTGTGTGTGTGTGTGTGTGTGTGTGTGTGTGTGTGTGTGTGTGTGTGTGTGTGTTTCAACTCTGTGTGTGTGTGTGTGTGTGTGTGCGTGTGTGTGTGTGTGTGTGTGTGTGTGTGTGTGTGTGTGTGTGTGTGTGTGTTTCAACTGTGTGTGTGTGTGGTGTTTTGTTATTTCTGTATTTTGTGGTAGACCCTGGTTTCCCTGTTCAAGTTGAGGATATGTGAATGATTCATTGATAGCATGGATTTCATTTTTGATTGTTCTTCTGAGGAAGATGCAGGTGTATCAGTTACCTTTGTGTTTGTGTGTGTTTGCAAGCATGCATGAGAGAGAGAGAGAGAGAGTGTGTGTGTGTGTGTATGTGTGTGTGTGTGTGTGTGGTGTGTGTGTGTGTGTGTGTGTGCATGTGCGCACACGCATGCCTGTGCACATAATAACATGTGAGTGTGTGGGCTCTCTTGTCCATAAACATAAGACTCAAGAGATGAATAAATGTGCTTACAAGCAGAGTGTGGAAGAGCATTTTTGGGACATGATAGGTTGGTTAATTTTCTTAACATTAATGCATCGGTTGACGGCATCTACCAATGATCTTGCTAACAGGTAATCGTCAGTAAAATAACACCTGCAAAAGTAGAATACTAAAATATTGTTGAACTGCTGGTCTCGAGGACCAATCTTATTTTGCTTGGAATGGCAGATAAATTACTACCTACATCATGTCAGAACAAAAAAAAATATGTACAGTAATTTTCAAGTAGATTTGGTTCATGATCAAACAGAATTTAATGGATCACATTCTGTATAGTGGCATTTTTTTTTCAGTATGTTTTGTCATATTAAGCTTGTATCATAAGTCAACTCTTTTGTTCAGATACTGGTTCAAAGATGCATGCTCTTTATTCTCTAAAAAGACAGCACTGTGGTCAGCTGTTCTGAGTCACTGATGGTCTTATGCAAATGTTCAAATAACTCTTTTGAATCTAATATGTTTTCACAGACTGTTGGGACATTCATAATGTCAGACATAAACGATTTAAAGCAGACTCCATGATAATCTTATTCAGGGATGTCCCATCTAATATGTTTTTTTGTTATTTCCTGGAAGAGACGAATGTATTTCTTTTTATCTAATATTTTGTGGAATAAATACTTTTAAAGAATGTTAGTTTTAGTGGCTTTTAGAAAATCTGTTTTAACAGTGAAACATTTTTTGTTTAACTTCTGTTCAGGGAATTGTCTTTGATAAACTGACAGATCTCATATGGCCCATTGTGGTTAGTTGGCCTTGGAATACCATGAACTGAATGGGTCTGAGGACTCTCTGCTGCCACGCTCTCCACGAGTTTCTTTCTACTGATGCATGGGTAAACCATTGACTTCCGGGAATAGGCCGGAGGACGTCCGGGAAAGACCGGAGGACACTGGGAAAGACCAGAACCAAGGGCTGTGTGGGCTGGCTCCCCACTTTGCCTTAAACATGTGGCTACTAAGAATAAAAGGAAAAGATGCTCCCAGGATTCACCGAAAGGGGGAGAGAATGATGAATCCATCGGTGCTCAACCAATCATGACTGCAAATCCCAAACGGACTATGAACATGGACCAAATGGAATATCCATGTGTCTGTGGAAAGCGTTTCGCTACCACCCGTGGCATGAAGATCCACAGAACAAAGATGGGATGTGTGAAGACTCATCTGAATGAGCAGCAGCACACTGCATCAGCAGATAAGACGTCGGAAGACCAAGGCCAGGATTTAAACCACAGTGCCAAGGACATCCACGCTGTTGGTTCGGATGAGGAATTTGCACAGGCCCTCGATGCCAGGCGCCTGAAACTCAACCTGCCGCGAGCAAACGAAACTGAAGATTGGGAGAAACTGGATGCAAAAATCGTCCAAAGACTCGATGCACTGATAGGGAAAAGCACCCTGGAACACAAACTAGCCACATATGGGGACATTGTGTATGCCACATGTAGAGACGCCTATGGAGCAAAACTACCCAAAGAGAAAACACCTCCAAAGAAATCCAGACGCCAAGAAAAGATGGACAAGATCAGGGTCCAAAAGAAAAACCTCAAGATGCAAATGAAGACCGCATTGCCAGCTGAAAAACAAGGCTTGGAAAAACTGTGGAAAGACCTGAAAGAAAAACACAGCGCCCTCAGCAAAGCGGAATCTGCGAGGAAGAGGAAGAGCAAAAAGAAGAAGACACAAGAGCGCTTCTTCAGAGACCCCTTCCAGTTTGCCAGAACGCTGTTTGAGCAGCCAAAATCTGGGACCCTAAGTGTGGACAAAGGAGTTCTTGAGCAGCATCTGAGGAATACATACTCTGACCCACAGAGCAAAGCACCACTCGACATTCAAGGTCTGGTGTGGCCAACCAACCCTGAGGAACAGTTCAATGGCAAGCCTCCAACGTTGGCGGAAATCAAGAAGGTGGTCGACAAATCCAGAGCCAAATCATCATCAGGGCCAAACGGAATACCTTACCAGCTTTACAAGAAATGTCCCAAGGTGCTGGAGTGGCTCCACAGGCTGCTGCGATCGGCTTGGAGAAACCAGAAGATCAGCGGCCAGTGGATGACGGCAGATGGTGTGTACATCCCCAAAGAGCAAAACTCAAGTGACATCAACCAGTTCAGGCCAATATCACTACTGAACGTCGAAGGGAAAATCTTCTTCTCTGTCATGGCAGCAAGGCTGACCAAGTACCTGATGGAAAACAAGTACTTGGATGTGTCAGTCCAGAAAGGTGGCATCCCAGGCGTGGCTGGCTGTGTAGAACACGCCACAATGATCTGGGACGCAATCCAAAAAGCAAAAACAGAAAAGAGAGACCTGGACGTAGTGTGGCTTGATCTGGCAAACGCATATGGATCTGTGCCCCATGAGATGATACAGTTGGCTCTTGAGATGTACCATGTGCCAAAGAACATCCGCGACATGCTCAAGAAGTACTTCAATGGCTTCTCAATGCGATTCTCTACCAAGGAGTACACAACAGACTGGATCAACTTGGAAGTGGGTATTGCAATGGGCTGTGCAATTTCCCCAATACTATTCGTGCTGGCAATGGAACTCATCTTGAAAGCAGCAACAAACAACGCGAGACAAACAGACCTTGGCGATGGATACAAGATGCCTCCTCTCAAGGCCTTCATGGATGACACTACAGTGATTTCATCCAGAGAAGACGAGACACGTCATGTGCTGGAGAGGCTGGACGACATAGTTGCCTCATCCAGAATGAAGTTCAAGCCAAAGAAATCACGGAGTCTCTCACTGAGGAAAGGAAAAGTGGCCGGATCTGTGGTCTTCAGTGTTGCCAACCAGGCCATTCCAACGGTCACAGAAGAACCAGTCAAGAGCCTTGGAAGATGGTATGATGATACGCTGAAAGACACACAAAGAGCAAAAGAAACCAAGCAGATGGTGGAGGAAGGCTTGGAGACCATTGACCAGTGTGGGCTCCCTGGCAAATACAAGGTCTGGTGTCTGCAGTTCATGCTGATACCAAAGCTCCTATGGCCTCTGATGATATACGACATCTGCACCAGCATAGTGGAGGCAATGGAAGCCAAAATCAACAAGTTCACAAGGAAATGGCTTGGTGTCCCACCCTGTCTGACTGACATAGCGCTGTACTGTCGCCAAGCAAAGCTGAAACTACCACTGAAATCCATCCTGGAGGAATACAAAGCAGGGAAGATCAGACTTCAAAGCATGCTGGAGGACTCAGGAGACAAGGTGGTAGAAGCAATCAAGCCCCAGCTGAAGACAGGCAGAAAATGGAAAGTTCAAGAGGCGATGGATTCTGCAAAAGAAAGTCTCAAGATCAGAGAAATAACAGGACACACACAGACCAACAGACAAGGACTGGGGGTGACCAAAACTGAATGGTGGTCAAAGGCCAAAGGAAAAGCCAAAAGAGACATGATGATTCAGGAGATGAGAAAAGAAGAAGACCAAAAAAGACTCCAAAAAGCAGTCCAGCAGAGCCAGCAAGGGCAATGGACAACGTGGGAGAATGCACTCCAAAGAAGTCTCACTTGGAATGACATTTGGCACATGACCCCTCTCAGGATCAGCTTCATTCTCAGATCTGCTTATGACCTTCTGCCCTCAAATGCAAACCTGGTGAAGTGGGGGAAAACAGACGATCCTGCATGCCCCCTCTGCCATGAAAAACAAACAGTGGAGCATGTCCTAAGCTCATGTAAAGTAGCCCTGGCTCAAGGAAGGTACACATGGAGGCACAACCAAGTGCTCAAAGAGATTGTACAAGTAGTCTGGGCTAGTACCAACACCACAAAAGGGAAAATCAGGACTCCAAAAGCACCCGCAACATTCTTCACGGCAGGAGGCAGCAAATCATGGCCAAGAACAACAGTGCCACTCGAAACATGCAGGCAGAGTCTGCTGGACGGGGCAGATGACTGGGAGTGCACTGCAGACCTCCCAGAATGGAAGAGTCACCCAGAGATCATCAGCAAGAGTGGCATGAGACCAGACATAGTAGTCCACTCTAAGTCAACCAAGCAGCTGATCATGATCGAGCTCACGGTGCCATATGAGAACAGAATGGAGGCAGCTCAAATCTACAAGACTGAAAAGTATGCTGATCTGGCAAACAGCCTGAGGAGAGAAGGCTATCAGGTCAAAGTCCTCACTGCAGAAATTGGAGCTAGGGGGTTTGTAGGAACGTCTGCATACAGCCTCATGAAACAGCTCTCAGTTGCAGGGAAGGAAAAAACCAGAGCCCTGAAAGCAATGGCAGAAGCGGCGGAGAGGTGTTCAAGCTGGATCTGGTCAAGGAGGAACAAAAGTGAACTTCATAAGACTTAATTTCCCTACAAATATCAGGTGTCCCTGTGGCCCAGTGGTTAAAGCGCGAGTCATTAAGTGGAAAATGAGCATGTCCAGAGGGTCATGGGTTCGAATCCCAGCCATGGCTCGTCCCAAGGTGGGAAAAAAAATAAAGGGGCAGCAGAGGGACATCCGGAGTCATGAACCGGGTGTGGCCCAACCCCCCTAGAGTGTCAGGAGATAAGGGCCGAAACACTTGCTTGAAGGGGGCTTCTCTTCTGAGGACTCTCTGCTGCCACGCTCTCCACGAGTTTCTTTCTACATATGACCATGGAGAAAAACACACCTAAAATCAATACTTTCCTATTCAATAAGAGATCAAAACAAGACTCTG
>CM065714.1:34489745-34509745 GCA_033310375.1 Conus canariensis
TCTTGAGAATGTATGTTGACTAGCATATATTACAAGAAAGTTGTTATTTTGTTTTGATTTAGCTCTTCAGCATTCGGAAATGTAGCAGAGACTCTTCCTAGTATTCAAACCTTTTTGTAATATTTAAGCACATGCAGCACCAAAGCTGTGTAGTGCCAAATTAGTGCCTTTCTTTCATTGATTTAACCTTGGCCAAAGTGGGAAGTTTCAGTCATGGTGGGCATATAAAAGCCTGTGCATGATGCATAAGGAAAATCACCACAGCACCTAGTGACAGGCAGTGGGGTGCAGCAGATGTAAGTGAATGCAGGAGATTTTTTGATCGACAGACTGGGGTGGGACAAAGTAAAAGGTTTAAATGGCACTTAACCACAAATGCAGTTTGAGATTTAAACAGACTTCTTATGGAATAGTGAATGTCTATACTAAGGGTTGTTCTTCATATGATTCGATCATTATGCTGTCAGTAATGTTTCTTTATACATCATCATGCATCTGTATATATTAGAAAAGCACAGTAATAAAAGCTGTTCCAGAGTTTTAAGATTGTAAAAAAAAAATCAGACTTTGTTTTATCAAAGTATCATTGTTATCATGAAATAATATAACTTTCTTTTTTGTCTGTGTACTTCAGGTATGTGCCCAGTGGACGATCAGAAACTGACAGTGGTGGTAGCCAACATCGCTGTATCAGAACAGATTGGAGAAATGCTGATCCACTGTCGCTATGGCTGCAAGATGGACCCGGCCACAAACACTTACGTTGTTGACCCCACGCGCTGTCAGGCCACGGTCAAACTGGGCTCACGAAAGTGAGTGATTGAAAGGCACTGAATTCATAGAAAGATCTGTGTTCAATTTTTCACTTTATTTCTTTCTTTTTTTTTCATGGCTTGTGGATTTGAATTTTTTTTGTCAGAGTATTGTGCAGGTCCCAAGATCTGTGTTCAATTTTTCACTTTATTTCTTTTTTTTTAGTCATGGCTTGTGGATTTGAATGTTTGTTGTTAGAGTATTGTGCAGGTCGGGGACCTGGTTTGTCTGTGGGCAAGGCATGAGATTCTTTGCTCCAAGGTCCAGGAATCGATTCTCACTAGAAATCTCCAGTTTGGCAGAAATGTTCTCTTCTGAGTCAGCATCAGTGCATGCTTCATTCCCCTCTAGTCCTTCACGTGAGACTTTGAACCATGGACCTGTGCATAAACACTTGCATTAAAAGATCTTGCACACTCATTCCTCTTTTTGGAGAAGAGAAGGCCTTTGAGCACAGGATATGACATGAAAACAAACCACACACACATTGCTGTTGTGTAAAATTATCAGCATCCCTGAGGCTGGAATATGGCTACCTTTAATGATGGGGTTAAAATTGGTCACACCCCAGCAAATTTCACCAGTGGTAATCCTTGGAGTTCTGTCAAAGAATGAAAGAGAGAGAGAGAGGAAGAGAGAGAGAGAGAGAGAGTGTGTGTGTACAGGTGTAAGAGTATTCAATTTGCCTTGTCTCTATGGTGCATTTTGTGTAATGTATAGTGGTTGCTATAGATTTATTTTTTTTACAGTCTGTAATGATGTTGCTTTTTTTTCTTATTGCTCTGGAGGTCTTTGGGGGGATCTTGGACTTCAGTAGGATATGGTAGTTTGAGTACTTTGTAGAAAAGCCAGACTGCTGCATGGTATTAAAATCAGAACCATACGTTACTATAAACACTGATTTATTTTCTTGTTTGTAGCTTACGCATATTGGAACTTGCTCAAAACATCCGGGCAGCTTCATATTTCTTCAGCAGCTTTTAAAAGCAAATGACTATAAAGTGTTTGTTCTGGTAGGCTGTTGCTGCCATTTACTGTGTGTGTGTGTGTGTGTGCGCGCGCGCGTGTATGTGTGTGTGTGTGTGTGTGTGTGCGTGCGCACACGTGTATGTGTGTGTGTGTGTGTGTGTGTGTGTGTGTGTGTGTGTGTGTGTGTGTGTGTGGGAGAAGTGAATTCGAAAGAATTTTGTTTCTCTTTCCATGATTTTTTGTTAATCGTGATGCCCAGAATGTAGAACCTTGTGTGTACTTCTCACATACATGATTTTAAACAGACTTTGATAGGACATGAACACTCGTTCACAAGAAGTGGAGATCGCTTGTCGGTATGGATTCCTTTTACTGTTATGGTGTTTGGAGAAGACTGGTCAGTGTGGATTGTGTTTGTTCTTTTGGCAGAGAACATGAAGAGACCTGTGACTTCATGACCTTGCAGTGCCCTAACAACAACAACTGCCCGCCCATACTCAGAAAGGTAAACTACTCTAGCAAAAACCAGGAGAGTTTCCTCATTCTGGTATTCAGCATTCCTTTCCCCCTCACCACCCCTCCCCCCCTTCCTCTCCCAACCTCGACCTTTTAAATCTCCTCCACCTCACCAACCACCCACCCCCTGCTATCCACCTCCTTTACCTCCCTTCCCTATTCATTGTCTTCAAAAATCTTAAAAGCTTTTTTGCCTGTCATCTTTTGCTTGTTTTTTTTTTTTTTTTTTTTTTTTTTGCTGTTGCAAGTCCTCATTTTCTTCTCTAAGATTACTCTGCTTAGTTTGGTACATCCATCTTTTATCACCTTTAGAGTCAAGCTATGTAATAAAAATGCTTGGAGACTAAGGGGAGATATTATTCTTATCCTTTGTGTTCAAAGGATTTATTTCTTTCAAGAAACTTGAGTCCCTTTGATTTTTTGGGGGGGTCAAGAATCTGAAGTAAAAGATGCTGGGCCTTATCTACCCCAAACCTGGTGAACAACTTTTGCATCACACAAAGGAAAACATTTTTTATCTGATAAAAACAAATTGAGAGGAGACTGGAATCTTACGGCAACAAAATGCTGCTGACATGCTGTTGAAGAAAGGAATTCCCTGTACTGGAAAATGGTAGATAGTCTCTTTTGTTCTTTGAAAGGTGTTTTTTTTATGTATACTTTTTTGATATCGGAATGATGCTTGTATCAAATTATGAATGACAGAACTGGTAATGTAATATAAGGCAGAGGGGATGGGGGAAGTGGGGGGGAGCGGGGGGTGGGGGGGGAAGGGGGGGGGAGGAATCATAAGTTAGTAAACAAAAAGCATGCCACACAAGCAAGTTGGTCATGCAGGAAAGAGAGAGAAAGAAATGGGTGTGTGGTTGAAAGAGGGGGAAGGCAAGAGGAGGGAAGAGAGAAAGAGGAGAGAAACATTCTCAATAAATTTTTCAAGCTTTGTTATTACTTCTTAGGTTTAGAAGTGAAATGGGATGTTCTTAAGTTATTGAGTGTGAGATTAAGTGTATTATGGGATGATCTTAAGATATTGAGTGTGAGATTAAGTGTATAATGGGATGATCTTAAGATATT
The DNA here is from genome assembly GCA_033310375.1 of Conus canariensis. Taxonomy (NCBI): domain Eukaryota; kingdom Metazoa; phylum Mollusca; class Gastropoda; order Neogastropoda; family Conidae; genus Conus; species Conus canariensis. Next base: position 34,493,118 of record CM065714.1, read on the forward strand.
GAGTGTGAGATTAAGTGTATAATGGGATGATCTTAAGATATTGAGTGTGAGATTAAGTGTATAATGGGATGATCTTAAGATATTGAGTGTGAGATTAAGTGTATAATGGGATGATCTTAAGATATTGAGTGTGAGATTAAGTGTATTTATAATTTGTTATGTGTGTGTGGTGGGGAATGGGGTGGCGGGGGGATTATTCCCAATGAACATTCAGTGCTTTGTTATGATTGTTAAATTCAGGAATGGAATGGCATGATTTCAAAACGTTTGTAATTTGTAATTGTTTTGTTATCTTCACATTACCTTTTCTTCTACTTTTGTTCTTGCCCTGTTCTTTTTCTTCTTATTCATTTTCTTCCTCCTTTTTTTTGCATATTTCCTCTTTTTCTGTCTGTCAGGATTTTGAAGACCACATGAGAGTGTGCAACAATGTCAGATGTCCATATCAAAAGTACAGGTATGGAGTGATTGTGGAACCAGCTTAGGTTTTTCTTTGTTTTGTTAATTTACATTCAGAACCATTGTAGTTGTGTTGAATTTGTGTGTTTGGGTTGGGGGTGGGGCTAGGATGGGGGTGTTTGCATGTGTGTGTGTGTGTGTGTGTGTGTGTGTGTGTGTGTGTTGTGTTGTGTTGTGTTGTGTAAATGTTTGGGTTGGTATGTTTTTACAATGTCAAAAACAAAAATGAAGGCAGGCGAATTTATTTGTCTTAGCCTTAATTTGTCCGCACCCTCCTCTTTCCTCCTCTCCTTCCTAGTTTCACTCCCCAACTCCATTTGGACGTTGCATGTCTGAGTCAGTAGTTACATACGGCTGATGATCTCAAATGTACATTGAACACATTTTTGAGAGCGGTATTGGACTGGAACACAAGTTGTGTGGAAACTGAAAGTATTATTTCTGTTTATGATTGATATGCAAGCTTTGTTTACTGTATTTATTTCCTTGTACATGGTTTTTGTTATTGACTTGTGACTCTGGCAGAAAAAAAAATGAAGAATAACCACAAGCAGGAAAAAAGCCCCCAAAAGACTTTTTTTTTTTTTTTTAGAGGAGTGGTAGGGGGCTGATAGGTGTTAAGGGGTGGGATGGAAGGCGGGGAGGACAAGAAGGGGACATGGGGCGGAGGTTTAATGGGAGAAAGAATGGGTTTTTTCTTTTTTCACTTTGAATTGCTTAATGTCTTTTTTCTTTGATTTATGAATTGTTGACATTTTCCTTTTTCATGGAACACGTAATGAAGATCTCTGCATGTGACTTCACAAGAGTATTCAAACACTCCGTATCTAACTTTATCCCTTGTTCAGTTGTGAGTTTGTGGGGACGCAAGAGGACCTGGAGGAGCATCTGAGGGTGTGTCGATTCGAGGGCATGAAGGACTTCCTGCAGCGTGTGGACGAGAAGATGGGGGACCTGCAGCTGTCCCTCAACCAGAAGGACCAGGAGATTGAGTTCCTCAGGTCCATGCTGGGGAAGCTGTCTGAGCGACTGGAGAGCCTGGAGAAGAGTGTGGACATGAAGCTGGGTGAGAAGCAAGGCGGGAAGGGAGGGGAGGGAATTCTGTGTGAAAGGTTCCTTCGTTCTGTTTTTTTCCCTCCTTCCATCTCCCTACCTTTCTTTTCTCTTTCCTCTCGTGCAGCTTTCCTTTCTTTCTGAAACGTTCCTTCGTTCCGTTTTTCCCTCCTTCCATCCCCCTACCTTTCTTTTCTCTTTCCTCTCGTGCAGCTTTCCTTTCTTTCTGAAACGTTCGTTCGTTCTGTTTTTCCCTCCTTCCATCCCCCTACCTTTCTTTTCTCTTTCCTCTCGTGCAGCTTTCCTTTCTTTCTGAAACGTTCCTTCGTTCCGTTTTTCCCTCCTTCCATCCCCCTACCTTTCTTTTCTCTTTCCTCTCGTGCAGCTTTCCTTTCTTTCTGAAACGTTCCTTCGTTCCGTTTTTCCCTCCTTCCATCCCCCTACCTTTCTTTTCTCTTTCCTCTCGTGCAGCTTTCCTTTCTTTCTGAAACGTTCCTTCGTTCCGTTTTTCCCTCCTTCCATCCCCCTACCTTTCTTTTCTCTTTCCTCTCGTGCAGCTTTCCTTTCTTTCTGAAACGTTCCTTCGTTCCGTTTTTCCCTCCTTCCATCCCCCTACCTTTCTTTTCTCTTTCCTCTCGTGCAGCTTTCCTTTCTTCCTTGTTTCTGTCCTTTCACTCATTCTTTCTGTCCGCCCCTCCTTCCTGCTTTCTGACCTTTGCTCTTTACTTTCTTCCCTCCTTCTGTCCTTGACGTATAGTTTTTCCATCCTTCCTTCCTTCTGTCCTCCACTACTAGCTTTCTGCCCTTCTTTATCTTTCACTTCTATCTTTCTTACTTTCTTTCTTCTATTCTTCATTCCTTGCTTTCTTTCCTCCTTCAATCTTCCACTCGTGCCTGTCTTTCCTTCTTTGTTGTATTCTTCACTCCTTTCTTTCTTTCTGTTTTCCTTTTGTATATCCTTCACTCGTATTGCCTTTCCATCTTTCTTCTGTGTTTTTTTTTACTCCTTCTTTTGTTCCTTCCTTCCTTCTATCCTTCATTCTCACATTTTTTCCCCCTTCTTCCTCCTATTTTTCATTCCTTCATTGTTTAGTCCGCTCCTTGTTTATTCTCTTCTTCCTTCCTTCTTTTCTTCACTCTCACCTTTCTTCCCTTCATCCCTCCTTCTTTCACTCTGACCCCTTATCCTTCACTCCTTCCATCCTGTTTCTCCTCCTCCTTTTTTGTTTTGATCCTTCAGAGGCTGGTTAATCATCGTTCTTACAATGATGGAAGGTTGGTTTTACTTGCAGCAACATTGTCTTTTGTTTTTAGCATTTTAGGAATGCACGTAAATTGTGCTTTTGTAAGAATTTCATAAACAATTTTTATGCACAGATCAGCTTTGCCTGTTGATTTAAAAAGAAAACAAAACCACCCATATCAGCATTTGCTATTTTTTTGATGTGGTAAAACAAAACGAGTGTGTGGCAGTATGGCTATTATGAGGATGAAAGGAAGACTGATGACATGCTTGTGAACAAGATGAACATCTGTTACAGTGGAGATGGAAGTGAATCAAGGGAAGCTGATGAATGAGGTCATTGAAAACAGGAGGGAGTTTGGTGTTGTGAATGTAAGTGTTCTGCCGTTATTCTTTCCTGATTCCTTGTGATTCAAATTTTTTTTTCTTTCTTTTTTTAGATCTTGATGTTTGTGTAGGTGAATTGTCTAATTGAAATGAATGGTTGAATCACAGACATGCATACTATGCCTTTGGATCATGTGGTTACAGCTACATCCCCATTTATTTTTTTCCTCTGTAAGAGAAGATAATCAGTCAAGGGACAGTAGCTTTTTTAAATGATGTGTTTAGCTTCTTTTTTTATCAGATTATCTTCTCTTACAATGAGAAAAAAAAATTAGCTGTTGTCTTGATGACTAGAGTGTGTGTATGTGCCAGGGGATGGATGTAGATATGGGCATGCTGGTGTGTGTGTGTGTGTGTATGTGTGTGTGTGCGCATGCATGTGTGCGTGTGTATGTGTTTTTGTCTGTGTGCATCTATACGCATGCATGCGTGCGTGTGTGTGTGTGTGTGTGTGTGTGTGTGTGTGTGTGTGTGTGTGTGTGTGTGTTAGGGGCAGTGCATGGAGAACAGGAGAGACATGTTGCATAGATGTCTGTATGTATATACACTTGTAAATGGTAAACTTTAGCACAGCTGTAGTAGCATGTATGAGGAATGCATTACTTATAACTGTCAGAGTTTCAGATTGTTTTGAGATATCAGGGGTGAAATGACCTGTTCCTGTGAAATGATAGGGTGATTTTGAAAATGATGGCCAAGTTTGAATTACTTCACAAGTTAGGGGGGAGGCAGGCGGGGTGGATGTGGGGTGAAGGTGGGGGTGAGGTAGACTGCTCAAACCTTTACTGAAATTGAAAGTTGTGTTGGACCAAACACCTCATGAGCTGGGAGAGGATGGGGTTGGGAGGAATGGGGCTTGAAGATGACACCTTGTGTGAACTGACAGTGGTATTGAATGGATAAAAATTTCTATTATTTTTCAGTTTGAGGCTTCTTGACTCAGTCTTTGGTGGCTGGTTTCATGATCTCTGTCACATTAGTCAAAACAATTAACATGTGTTATGGCATACACAATTGAAATAGTGACAAATAAGAACTTGAAAATGTACACTTCAGTGCTCAATAAGTTGAAAGGCCAATTTAATTTGAATCAGCTTTGCTGACTCTTCTTAGGCATGCAAGAAGTTTGTTCAAATAATCTGCAACACTGTTTATTTTAAAGTGAAGGCATTGCTGATTGGCTATGATAACTTTATAGCAGCCAATCAAAGCTGTAGATGCTGTGCGCATTCATTTGAAAAGTTTTTCACTTAGTAGCTGTGATTTCTTTCTGTGTTAAATGCTGACATTGATTTGTCACACTGGTCTGACTTCAGTTGATCAACATGATCCTGATGGTGGTGTTGGATCGAAGTGCCATTTAGCTTTTTCTGCTTGGTATCCAACCGCTGGTCAGGCACACACGGACATGTGTGGCAGTATGCACCTGAGCAGAGGTTGGGCCACATTCAGTTCAAATCTAATAAATTTAACCCTTATTCCATGCATATATAAAGAGCTATTTCCTGCTTGTATCATGTGCTGCTTTGAGTTTACAAATTTCAAATGATTTGATGACTTTTTTTTTCTCTCATCTCTTCTTCCTACACCATAAGGCAGTGAAATGACATTAAAGTGAGGTAAATTTATGATGGAATCGTTATGGACAGTCATAGCAAGTAGCTCTAAAAGTATAAATACAAAAACCATATGAATTGACATAGTTGCTGAAAATATATTTGACCGTGACATGGTCAAATTAAATTTGCATTTTAGCACAAATGTGAAAATGCAGTCTGCTGGAATAAAGAGTAATGATGACTTGATGAATGATGTGTTTGGCCACTGTCTGTCAAGGAACTGTGTGTCACAAGATAATTCAGTCACACTGATAATGTATAATGTTATTAAAAAATCATAGTTCATTAGCTTTGTGCCCTTGTTACATGCTGATCTAAAGTTATGACACTTTACTTAAAGCAGCCATGATCTCACAGCTGAACAGCAAAACCATGCCAGGCTGGGAAGACTGCATAACAGTCACTGTGTCAGGACGTAAAAGGTTAAACATCATTTTGAGCCAGTGTGCCAGAACACCAACAATCCGAAGCTCTGAACTTGCATACTTCAATTTTCCGCCCTTTTTTCAGTTTTCTTCCATACTTTTTCCTCTTGCTTATACCCTGGACTGAACATCAGATGTGTGTTTACAGGAAGAACTGACTAGCATCAACAACAGGATCAACCTTGGAGCAACTGCAGGAGGTCAGCGTCAAAGTTTGAACTTTGATAACAGTTTTATTTGTTATTGAGTCGTTTTTGATCCAAATGCTTGTAAGAGAGAATCTTCAAGTTTTTATGTATTCATGTCCATTTGCATGTGTAGATATTTGCTTATGTATTTGTGATATTCTGAATATTGTTATTGTTTATGTGCAAGCAATAAGCATGTAATGGTAGTGTGTGTTTGTGTGTGGTTGATTTCATTATGGTGGGCAGGAGAAGGACGTTGATGGGTTAGATACTCCTGTCAGAGTATATTTTTCAATATTTGTTTCTTTGAGTTTTCTATGTGTTTTCTTCTGCACATGTGTTCACAAATGTATGTGCATGTGTTTTTTCTAATTCAAATTCATTACATTCATTGCAGCGTACGATCCCATCTCCATGTTCAAGTGCAAGGGCACATTTGTTGGACATCAGGTATGAGAGATACCCAGAAGGGTAGAAAGCAAGGATAGAAAAAAGAAGGGTGGGGATGGATTAATTATTGGATTTAACAGTGGAATGCTGATTATTTTCTTTTGGCTGTTTCCTTCAAACAGAATTTGTCACTTTTCAATTTGCTTGCTCTTTAAATGTTGTGCTGAGTAATACCTGATTTTGGGGAGAGGAGAGGAGGGGAAGGGCAGATCTTGATGAACTTATAGTATATGTACAAACGGCTTGTGAGTTAACACGTAGGTTGCAGGTTTGTTATAGTACATATTTGTATGCATAATGATTTTGTAGTAGAATCAGTGTGTGAATGAGACACATATTCTAGAAGTGTCCAGCATTATAGTACTTGTGTTTATTATGTTTGGTATTTAACAGTGTATCTGCATGCTTTCCACAGGGACCTGTGTGGTGCCTTTGTGCCATGGGAGACTACTTGTTCAGTGGCTCTTCAGATAAAACAATCAAAGTGAGTGGTCTTCTCCTATTGTAGTCTTGACAAATTTGCTGAGTGTTGTATATTCTCTTGGTAGTCTTCATCTGCAAAGTAAAACTGCTCACCTTGAAGCTTCCATCCACCTTCTTTCTCCTCTCTGTTCTCCCTCTTATCCAACCTCTCTCCTCTCCCCAACCCCCCCTCCCCCCCCCCCCCCCCAAAAAAAAGGACCTCTGATTTATCTTTAAAATGTATGTTAATCTCATTGAAAAGACCTTTTTTTCAAATATTTTTCTTTCCAAGGACAGATGATCAGTTCCTATGAATTCTACTTATGACGTTTAAATAAACGAAAATCAGTTTGCAAAGAAAAAAGAAAAAAACACCAGAGTGTCTTTCTTATTTTTCATTCCAGAGAGTAAATTTAGTATTCATGACTCATGTGTGTACATTCACATGTAATCAGTCTGTTCTGGTTTACAGTGTGTTGGTCTGTGTATGTTTGTGTGTGTGTGTGTGTGTGTGTGTGTGTGTGTGTGTGTGTGTGTGTGCGCGCATGTGCGTGTGTACATAGTGTGGGTGGGTGTGAGTGTGTTAAACTTTAATATCGACCTTTTTAACATCAGTCACAGGTGAAAGCAAAACAAAACTAGGCAAAATGATAAACTGCAGCCATTTTGTCACCAAACGGCAAAGGCAATAATTGAATAAGTTGGATGTTTTAATGAAGTTTTCAATACTGTAAAAATGACATTTTACTAATAGTATTAATCAGCTACAATTATTGCTTCTTGTGTTAATAAAAAATGCATTAAATGACAGGCAAATATGGCAACGAATTTCTGCATATGATTCATCATGTCAGACCATTTAACTGAATTTGCGCCTAGCAGAAGTGTAGTTATAAATAATTGCCTAACTAAATGTAAAACTTAGATTAGGTTACCCACATATAAATACATCTTACCAAATATAGCAAAGTAAGAGTTTATCATTCATGGTGAATCAAATAAATGAAGCCACATGAAAGCTTCATATCAAACAACTTTACATGTTTCCATAATAACAGCAAACCATACCAGAACATCTTAGATATACCTCTGTGGTTGCATCCAGCAAATTTTAATTGCATGAATAAATCTGGGGAAAATCTGATACAGATATACTGATATGAGATGTTATGAAGCGTTCGGAACAAAATTCAGAGCTACAATATTTATCTGACAAAAGGAATGCAGTTTTGCTTTGAACTATGGCTCACTGTTTACATGCCATCTGTTGAAAGCTTTCCCTTCATCCTCTACCCACCTCCACCCGGGAACTTCTTTTTCAACACCCCTCCTTGGATTGAAAGTATGTAATGATCTTATAATACCCACTGTCTAAGTGAAACGAACCTGTTTTGATTGGCACAGAGTGAGTGAGTTACATCACTGAATTAAAATTGGGTAATGCTGGCTTACAACTCTTGACGCCCTCCCTCACCCTTTTTGGGACTAACTACAGTGATAAGACTGTGACACACGCAACACATGAGTCTAATAGGCAGATTGGCGTTCTTATTTTTTAATATTTTCTCATTCATTTGTGTTTTCACTCATAACACGATTCAGAACAGCAGCAGCAACAAGAAGTGGTGTGATGGGATGTGTGTGCAGGTGTGGGACATGGGAGCCTCCTACAAATGTGAGCGGACACTGGAGGGTCACACGGGCATTGTGCTGGCATTATGTACTTACGGAAACAAGCTCTTCAGTGGTTCACAAGACTGCAACATTATTGTAAATTTTGTTTTGTTTCTTTGGTGCTTTCAGTTTTTGATATTACTATAAATTTGTGTGTTTAGTCTGTTTTGTGTTCTCTACAACTGTACTTGTCTGTCTGGCTGGTTGGCTGTTTCTTTTTCTTTATATCAAAGCTCTGAAGCCTCAGCAGGTCTTGAGGCATTGCCCATGCTGTATAGATTTTCTTGTACATACCCAGCCATATTGATTGCCTTACCCTACTTAATGTACCTCTTAAAACTACAGCACCATTTTTATGACAATGCCTTAAACTGTATGTGTACGTAGATGTATTCTGTATTTCTATTGATGTTTTTTTTAATGGAAGTTGTATGTGTGTGTGTGTATGCATGCGTGTATGTGTGTTTGTTTGTTTTATGGTAGTTGTGTGTGTGTGTGTGTGTGTGTGTGTGTGTGTGTGTGTGTGTGTGTGTGATCCCATCCAGACAAAAAGAAAACACGGAAGTACCAGTTCTTTTGATGGACATGTTGTTTTCAGAGAACTTGTGTATTTAGATAGTCGAAACAAGTTTCACTGGCATTAGTTTTCAGCATCTTGCCCAAGGACTTGCAGTGCAGTGACAATGGCTGTTTCTTGTCAGGTGTGGAATGTGGACAACTATGAGAACGTTCAGATGATTAAAGCCCATGATAACCCCGTGTGTACTCTGGTGGCAGCCAAAAACATGGTGTTCAGTGGATCGCTCAAAGTGGTCAGGGTATGTAAGCTTTCCATTGTCAGTTTTTTTCCTCTTTCGAATAAGTAAATGACAAATTCATTACACGTACTAAGCCGTTATTGTTTTCATTTGTTGTGTTGTTGTTGATGATTTTTTTTTTAATGCAAAAGTATCTGCATGTTTCATTTTTTTCTTTGTTGAAATTTCTGTGAAAGTAGATTTAATTAAATTCAGCAAAATTTCCATTTTTGGATCAATGCTTCAGTTTCATTGGATGTATGCTAGCTTTCCTTACCATAGTTGTGAGCTATCGTGAGTTTAGTCGTGGTTTACATTTCCCAGCTCTGCATTGTGAGGATCACAGTACAGACCCCACTTGCAGATGTCAGATCACTGAGTGTTTGTCATAAAATGATAGGACTGTGTATATGAAGTATGCTTCTAACACTCATTATTGATTTTTCTGTTTATGGGTGAATGCGCTTAATTAAGCCAAGATTTGATGCCCAACCCTTGGTCAGATGCTTGTGGACATAAGTGTTCATAATCACGCCGTTTAGGTGCCAAGTGGACAGATTTGAATATTACATCTGAGATAATTGATACAGACCATCAGTATAATTAAAGAAAAAGGCTTGAAATGTAGGCTGATGATGGTTCAGTGTGACTGATTTTAGGAAAGAAGAATGTCTATGTAAATGTGCTGGCAGGTGTGGGATGTTTACACGTATGAGCTGAAGAAAGAGTTGACAGGACTGAATCACTGGGTGAGGGCACTGGCTGCCACACAGGACTACCTGTTGAGTGGATCCTACCAGACTATCAAGGTCAGGCTCTTTGTTGGCTTTACACTTTGGCAGTTGTAGTTGTGATCACATTATGTCTGTCTGTGCTCATGGAAATACAGTTGGGGAATAATCATTTCCTTTCTCACACTGGGGAGTAATCATTTCCTTTCTCCCTCCCCACCCCCACACCATCCTGCTCCTATACAGTGCCTTCCTTTTCCATTTTCCATTCCTTCCATTTCTGCTTCTTCTCCCCCCCCCCCCCCCCCCACCCCTTCTTCCATATCCCCCTTTCCTCATATTGTTGCAGAAAATATTGATACCATGATTTGTTTGTGTCAGAAACTTTTTAAGTTTCTACTTCAGATTTTATTAACTCTGGTTTTATTTTGTAGAAAATAAAGTTTCTTCAAGATGGACAGTTATGTGCAAATCAAGGTTAGTTACAGGTAATAATAAAGCAAACAGCCAAACTTCACTAAAATAATCTTTATGATCATTGTGAAGAGAATAAGACTCTAGACGCCTGAGATTTGATAATGTTAGATGTTAAGGTGAGAGCATCTTTTATCGCTGTTTTGTTTATGCGTAACCAAACTGTCATGTTAAGACAGGTGTACTGCTCTGTTTTATGTTGTAAAATTATTTTCATTTATTGGTAAACTTGTTCAATTTTACTTACCTATTATTGGTAGGTAACATTATGTACATAACTATGTTGTTCTTGTCGCTTATGCAGATGTGGGATCTGAACAGTCTGGAATGTGTGCGTAACCTGGAGACCTCTGGTGGCAGTGTGTACAGCATCACCATCACACAGCACCACATCCTGTGTGGAACATATGAAAACTGCATTCATGTGAGTCCTGCATCAGTCACCTTATAGATTTAATTATTTTTGATCAAAGCTCAAAAGCATGGACATGTTGGAACACAGTATCTTGAAAGAAAAAAAAAACCCTTTTGAGAATGTTCATGACCCCTTTTTCAGGAAATTCCAATCTCTGTCTTCGTCAGAAACTATATCACACCAAAGTCATGCTGTAAGGGCTTGCTAGCTAGATATTCAGTACATGCAGTCTCACAAACAAATGCTAGGTCTTTCATGCCTCCTTATCGTGAGAGTTTCAGTGCAGCATAGGAGAAAGACTGTGTGAATGACCAGTCTTTTTTCTCATCAGCTTGCATGTAGGCTGTCACAATCTGTATGTAGAACATTGGACTTTTTCCTGGAGAATGAAGCTTGTTATGCTTATGGTGGCCTAAGGAATCACTATACAATTGAGAATTGTGAACAGTGGTTTGGGCAAGCTAAAAATCAAGCTTGTGTGAAACAATGACAAAACTTTAGGTCAAGCTGCGCAACAAAGCTGTTATGATAAAGATCCTGATGAGAGCAGGGACCACCAAAAATTTGAAAAAAGTTTGTAAAGGAATTGTCCTTATATATTGCACAGATCTGGAAGACCATTGTGAAGATTCTTCTCTCAGATTCATGCTTTCACACATAGAGAATGGTATGTTTTAAACTAACAATTGTCTGCAGAAGCGTATTATTGATCGTGACACATATTTCAATTGAAAATGAAAAGAAATTTGGCTTTTTTACTTAAAAATATTGTTAAACTCTCCATTGCGTGCACTTTTGCAGTTCCAATGCTGGATCTTTTCCTGTTTAGAAAATGAAAAAAAAGAGAAAAAGAAAAAAGAAAAAAATCCTGTCTATATTCCATAATGCCATACTCTAGCCACATGAATGCCACAGAGGTGAACACTGTGATGAGCAATACTCACAGGAGCATACATCAGGTACTCTCCATCACATCAATGTATCATCAATGTCATTTGGGTATCATTCATGCCATTTACTCCAAAAGCTTTGAAAACATCTGATCATTTAAAAAAAAAGAAAAAAAAAAAAAAAAGAGAAAACTGAGAAGATTTAGACCTTGTTTGTGTCTGAAAAGCAGAGAATGTACATTGACAACTGGTGCCTTCATCTTGCTTCTTTCTCATAAACATGGCATGGATAATTCATTGTTCATTGTTCTGTTGAGGGGTACCAGATGTGCCTGTAACAGTTCATGTTACTCGCTAGGGGTCACATGAAGCAATCAAGGGTTCATTTGTTTGTGCATGTGTCTGAATCTTCAAATGTGTTGTTGAAACGGTTGAACAGAAGATACCTTGTAAGGTTTTAACAGCCAGAAAAGAAACACTTGTTTGGTCAGCAAAAGATAAGAGCAGCATATCTTTTCGTCTTAAAGACAGAGAAATGTTTTTTGATCAGTTAAAAGTAGCAGCAGTGTATCTTTTAGTCATTTACACTTTTAACGGTCACAGCGCATCGAAAAAACTCAAAGCTGTCAGAGCATGGCATTTGCAGGGATTCAGAATCTGTAATATGGCTGTCAGACATTTCTTCAGGAGTTAAGGTTAGGGGAAGGGGACAGGGAGGTAGGGAGAGTGGGGCAGTATTGTTGTTGAAGGTGGTGGTGGTTGGGTGTGGCATTTCATGTTAAATAATCAGTCAGCTGATCAAACAGTCAACAGTATGTCACTCACACACTCTCTTCTTATTTTTTTGTGCGTTCACTCGCCCACCCACTCAGTCATTCACTCCAAACTAAAATCATTTACTCACTCACTCCCGTTTTAGGAATAGAAATCATCATCATGAGTCAACGTGAATGATGAAATCTACACCTGCGCTGTTGTCGTGCCCCAGGTATGGAGCTGGGCACCACAAACAGCTGTCCACCTTGATGGGGCACTGGGTTACCGTTTATGCCTGGCTGCTCTGCAGACCGCTTCAGGTACCAAAGTCTTCAGCGCCTCCTATGGAACGGTCCCTGAGGTGATAGTTCACAGACTTGTCACAGTATGTGTCAAGGGTTGCTCCTCACATGGGGGAAAAAGGGAATATTACAGTGACAGTCATTGTTTAGACACCAAGCTAAGGCTGTTTATAGTTGCAAAGTGAGGCGACTGTAGGCGGAGATCTACAACAAATTTTAAAATGGTTTTCATTCAATGCCCATCTTGCACTGAATTTGACAAAGATAAGTGATTGCTCGTCTTCATTTCATTGTCCTGAGTGTTGTTTATCTTGTCAAAGAGGACCTAAGAAGTCGAGGTGTGACTCTGTGCTTCTTCTGTTTTGACCCATTGATCAGGACTTATATGCACAAGTGTGAGTGTTTAGAAACATCATTGAAGGAGAAGACTCTTGAGACTTGTGAAGAGCTCTGCCAGATTGTAGCATTTATCTGGGCTGTAGCATTACTTGTTTCACTTACCAGAGATGTTTAGCGTATGTGATGTTTGTTTTAATAGAAAGCTTGCCAGTTTTATGGTTCACCCCCCCCACCCATCACCTCTCCAGTTCTCCACTCTTCCTTACCTCCCCATGCTCTTTTATAATATTGTCGCATTAAGAATGCAACTAGTGTAACTAGCACAAAAGTGATGCACTCTCGATGCGACTAGTGTGACTAGCACAAAAGTGAATCACTCTCGATCTTTAGTTCACTTATCAGTCATCTTGCCAAATTTGGAGAAAATCGGATGGAAGAGTGAATATGTATAGGCAGCAAGATGACAGATAGACACACCAACAAACACATAGACAGACACATAAAAGGTGCTCTTTATCAGACTGATGACAGTCTTCTGAAATCTGGCTAATGATTTGTATAAAACTCGGTGACATCTTCATTATAATGATTATGGTGTAGTGAAGCGTAGGCGGAGATCAAAACATGAAAATGCTTCCACCCCATCCCCTTAAATCATTTTTACTGTAACGGAGAAATCGTTCACCCGCGCTTGTTTTTCACCACTACATGTTCACTTCTTTTCTCTGTCTGTTTGTTTGTTGTCCTGCCTGAAGAAGACCACTAAGTCAAGTACTGTTACTTCAGTGTTTGTGGTGGTCATCTGGGGGGGCTCAGTACTTTTGTTTTTGTACTGAAATGAAGGTTCAGAAGTGATCCTTATATTCAGTGTCATTAACTGTACCATGTCGAGCTCTTTCAAGCTGTGGTCACTTTTCCAGTTCTGACTGTCTGGCTCTTGTGGCTAGTGGAACTCCTCATTTTTGTGAGTGGTTATGGTTATGGGAAACTGAAAGTCCATTTTGATTTATGTAGTGTGCGTGTGGTGTGTGTGAGTGTGTGTGTGTGTGTGTGTGTGTGTGTGTGTGTGTGTGTGTGTGTGTGTGTGTGTTGATGAACAGCCATGTGTTTCAATCATTCATCTGTAAGTTTCCATTCTGATTGGTTTTAACATTTTTCTTTAGTCTTGTTTGTTGTTCTTTCCCCTTTGTTTTCTGTCTTTCCTATGTGCCTGATAACTGTGTGTGCATATTGTGTGTGTGTGTGTGTGTGTGTGTGTGTGTGTGTGTGTGTGTGTGTGTGTGTGTGTGGTGTGCGTGTGCGCAATGTATGCATATATTTCTGTATAGGAGGTAGAATTTGAAAGAAGAAAGGGAAGGATTGTTTTACAGTGTCACATGCAGCATGTCTGCTCACATTTTAAAGTCTTCTTTCATATTTTGTCGTGCACATAAACATACATACACACTTTCTGACTCAGAGGCACACAGATGCATACAAACACATATTGATACGCATATGTGAGTGTGCGCGTGCACACACACACACACACACACACACACACACACACACACACACACACACACACACACACACACAGGGTTCTTAACTAAAGGCTTTTTTTTTAATGAACTAAAAAGTGAATATCTTAGACAGCTGATAGCAGAGAGGAAAACAAAAAGAAAACAAACAACAACATGAAAGTGAGATTACCGGACTGTCTGTAAAGGTGCATTTCAGATCAATTGGAAGAGTTGGTAGGAAGATTGATTTATGAGGATATTCAAAGAAACAACAAAGCAAAACTGTAGCAACTGGCTGACGAAAGAGAAACAAACCAAAATGGCTCGGCATAAGTAAGTTTCATGATTTTCCAGTATGGAGGCTGAGACAATGCTTCCTTTAACTGTGCGAACTGCAGTGCATGTTGGCATATGTGCATGTAGGTATGTGCATGTTTGTGTTTATGTATTTGCATGTGTGTGTTGTGTGTGCATGAGATTTGGAGACTACTCCATAAATTGTACATCTGATGCTGACTTATTTCAAACTATTGAGAGAGGGGTAGAAGGAGGTGGAGGAGGGTGTGTTGAGATGGGGAGGGAGTTGAGAAGGGAGGATTGGGATGGGGGAGGGGAGGGGTGGTTATAGTGGTTGCGTTGGTAAGAGATTTATTCTGCTCAGGTGCCATTGCTCAGAGTGGACCTTTATCATGTTCTGCATACTGCCTGTTTGCTGACATATTTTGTTCCGGTGAGATTGCTCTCTCTGCCATACCCTCATCTACTGCCACCATAGTGTGGCAGTGTGCTCCAGACACTGATGAGAGTCTGTACGAAAAGGAACATACGCCCAAGGAAATGATGAGGTAGGGGAAAGGTCTTAAACATAGATCTCAAACCTTGCCCTGGTTGAAAAAAATATTTCAGAGACAAAACAGGGTGGGGGTGGGGTGGGGTGGTGTGGAAGAGCAGACCAAAAGACTGCTTAGGATTTCTGAATTGCAAAATAAAGTGAAACTATGACATTTCTTGAGGACAAAAAACCCACCTAGCACTGGAAAATAAGAATTAGGAATAAAAAAAAAATTGAAAGAAATAGGGAAATGGATTGGGTAGGGGGAAAGATCGTAAATATAGTTTCCAAAGCTTACCCTAAATGAGAAAATATTTGTGAGAATGAGGGTTAAAAAACAAACAAACAAAAACCAAAAATCTGCTTAGACTTTCTAAATCAAAAGATAAAGTAAGACCAAATTCAGAACTAGCAAATAAGGTTGAGAAAAAAAAGTAAAACAAGGTGAAAGAAACTAGAATGTGATGATTGGTGTGCTAAATCGCTGGAAGCGGGTGTTGATCATGGGGAGTTTAGCGTCGTCCAACGTTGTCCAGCCACTTGAACAATTTGGGGTAGTAGTTGAGGTCGTTTTCTGTGATGCCACCATGCATGGCGTTGGGGTTGGGTGCTTGTAAAAAAAACAAATGAACAAAAAATGTCACAGTCTTGTAATGACAGATTAAACAAGAAAACAGATACACTCTTGTAATGATAGAAGTCAGTCTAATTATTTTATTGGCAATGAACTCTATTCATGCACTCTTTTTTGTAAGGGACAAATGAAATCACTTCTCTTTTTGTTGCTAATAAGAATAACTTTCAGATAATTAAACAAACCCCAGTAAGGGCGTATCACTGAGCTCTCAGTCTTACAAGGCTCTCTTGACACCATACAAATCTAACAGCTAAGAATCCCTGACACAAAGAAACCATTGGTCAAACCAGGAAGCCAAAACAGTCTCCTTTCTAACCTTCCACCCCCACCCCGTCCTCAAACAAATAAAACAAATGAACTGGAAAGATTAGTGCATGGGTACCAACCTAGTCATACAAGTCAGTGAACAGGGCTAAAAAATAACTTCATAAGTAACTGAAGAATTACCTATAGCTGAGAGATAGACATAAAAAGTTAAGCCAGCAATCAAATGAACAGTTATAAAAAATTTGAGAAGTAAAAAAAACCATACATATTTCAATTTCCTGATAAATCTTTAAGAAGTATAATGTGTGGCAGATACATGAAGTAGTAATATGAATAATACTGTGTGATAAACTGTGGGTGTTTGATCTGATTGATGACAAAACTTTACTTTCTACATAGTTTTCTGAATTTGACTTGCATGTAATCGTGATGTGGTCTTCATGGATGGCTGGTCTTTGAAGAACTTGAAAGCATGCATGTGCATACCAGTGCTACGTTTGTCTTTTGCATAAACACATCAACACATACAGGCACATGCTTATGCACAGAGACATACCTACACATGGACACTATGCATAATATCCTTCAGTGTAAGGCTTATTTTCTGCTTCTGAGAACCCAGTATTCTGGATCAAATGGGGCAGAAAATGTTCAGAGAGTCACTTTTATCCACAAACAGCTTTGAAGCTGTCAAACTTTTTTCTGTGTTTTGACCTCGCCTTCCTT
>CM065714.1:34514745-34527245 GCA_033310375.1 Conus canariensis
AGACAGGAATCTCTCCTCGCAATCTTCAGCTGCTGTAAAGAGGGGGGGAGGGGGGGGGGGATGTGTGTAATTCTCCATGACTCCATGTTTAAGGTAAGCCTGGAAGACCCAGAGCCAGAGCAGAGAAGTCCTGGATGGAAGGGACAGGGTAGAATTAGGTAGATCATGGACTGCATGACTGAGGCTTGAGGGCTGTGGAGATACCTGAGCACCTAAGCCTTTGTCATGGCTCGGTGAGAACCAGTTGTCATGGTACAAAGAATTCATGGAAATCCTTCAGTGAGAGGTATCATCAGACTGTCGCTCACAGTTTTAGTCCAAACATCTATTCCACTTCTTCCAGTTGTAACATCCAAACCACCTGTTTCCCAGATATACCTGTCAAGCTTTTTTTTTTCTGAATCGTATTCGCCCTTAGTCGTCTCCTGTAACCCTTGTTTTTTGTTCCTGGGTCGTGTCTACATGTGTCTCATCAGCAGCCACCAAACAGCCCGTTCCAGATAAATAATGATTATAATGTTAATTTATATAGCGCCTATTCTCTAAAAATCAGAGCTCTATGCACTTTACATAACCAACACATAATAAAGTTTATACGATCAGACATGACAAGCTAATAACAAGACAGGAACTTACTTTACACAAAAAGCAACAACAAGGAACATAATGCAAATATACCACATTAATGTATAAACATAATTTACGCAGGCCTACTCACACGACCCCCCCCCCCCCTCCCCGCTCAGACACACACACACACACGCGCGCGGGAGCGCTCACAGAACAGGCATACATGCACACACGCACTCAGTCACATCAACACAGCCTGCAGTCACAAGAGACACAACCACCAGGCACTCACGCGTGCACGCAAAAACTCACTCAGGCACTCGGAAGGTGGACTGGGAAGTGAGGGGGTGGGAAGGTTACGACTGTTGAAAGGAGTTTGTTTTCATGGCAGATTTAAGAGAAGAGGGTGAAGGTTGGTGTCTGACACTGATGGGAAGTGTGGTGAAGGTAGGTGTCTGGCACTGATGGGAAGTGTGGTGAAGGTAGGTGTCTGGCACTGATGGGAAGTGTGGTGAGGGTAGGTGTCTGACACTGATGGGAAGTGTGGTGAAGGTAGGTGTCTGACACTGATGGGAAGTGTGGTGAAGGTAGGTGTCTGGCACTGATGGGAAGTGTGGTGAAGGTAGGTGTCTGACACTGATGGGAAGTGTGGTGAAGGTAGGTGTCTGGCACTGATGGGAAGTGTGGTGAAGGTAGGTGTCTGACACTGATGGGAAGTGTGGTGAAGGTAGGTGTCTGACACTGATGGGAAGTGTGGTGAAGGTTGGTGTCTGACACTGATGGGAAGTGTGGTGAAGGTAGGTGTCTGACACTGATGGGAAGTGTGTGAAGGTAGGTGTCTGGCACTGATGGGAAGTGTGGTGAAGGTAGGTGTCTGGCACTGATGGGAAGTGTGGTGAAGGTAGGTGTCTGGCACTGATGGGAAGTGTGGTGTGTAAGAGTGGGTGGTCTGCACTGATGGGAAGTGTGGTGAAGGTGGTGTCTGACACTGATGGGAAGTGTGGTGAAGGTAGGTGTCTGACACTGATGGGAAGTGTGGTGAAGGTAGGTGTCTGACACTGATGGGAAGTGTGGTGAAGGTAGGTGTCTGGCACTGATGGGAAGTGTGGTGAAGGTAGGTGTCTGCACTGATGGGAAGTGTGGTGAAGGTAGGTGTCTGACACTGATGGAAGGTAAGTCGGTGTTGATGATGAGTGTGTGAAGGTCGGTGTCTGACACTGATGGGAAGTGTGGTGAAGGTAGGTGTCTGGCACTGATGGGAAGTGTATTCCAGACAGCTGGGCCCCGAAAGGAGAGAGAACGTTGACCAAACGATTTGGTTCTGACAGAAGGAATGCCCAAGAGGCGGCTGTCGGCTGAGGAACGAAGTTGACGGGGTGGGGTGTAGATGTTGAGGATGTCTGAGAGATATTATGGTCCAGTACCAGAAACAGAAGAGAAACAGTTAGAAGCCAGATTGTAGTCAATTCGACTCTGACTGGAAGCCAGTGGAGGGACTGCAACAGAGGAGTGACATGACGTTTAGATGCTTTGCAAACAAGCCTGGCAGCGCTGTTATGAAACTTCTGTGGATCCAGAAGAGTTCACTGTTCCCTCTTATCTTTGGAGGCAAAGCAAAAGCGGACCAATGGAATCTGTCAGTCGTTCCATTTGCGTCAGACAAGCAGTTCTTCCCTAGGTAGCCTACACTCCCCCCCCCCCCCCCCCACCCCCCTACTAATCGTTCTTCATTTTTCAAATGATCCTACACACTCATGAATCTTAGCATTTTTGTTGCATTTCTTTCCCTGTTGTGTAATCAGACCACTCCGTTCTCTGTCCTGTTTATGAAACATGCCTTTTTCTGGTTGTTTGATTATGTATGGTGTGTGTGTGTGTGTGTGTGTACGCGCGCGGTGCGCGCTCGCGCGCGTGCACGCGCACATGCGTGTGTGTGTGCCTGCGTGCGTGTTCGTGCGTGTGTGTGTGCGCGCGCGCGTGGATGGCTGTATGGGATGCGGAAAAAAGTGTGCGGTAGAGGTATGGGATGAGGAAGGGTGGTAGAGGTATGGGATGAGGAAGGGTGGTCGGAGTAGACAGGGGACGAAGGAGAGTTTGGAAAGGGGGGTAGGGGCGGGGTGGGGGTGGGGGGATGAGGAATGTCGGCAAGGAAAAAAAAGTTAATCCTTGTGGACTGCTTTTTATTTTTTTTTGGCGGTTTTCTTCTGGCTGTGAAGCCTGGTTTTCTTCAGAGACTGTTTTGAGTAGGCATTGATGGAACATTGAATGATCTAGCGTAAATCTGTCAACTCTGTGTGTGTGTGTGTGTGTGTGTGTGTGTGTGTGTGTGTGTGTGTGTGTGTGTTCGTCTGTTTGTCTGTCTGTCTCCCCCCCCCCTCTTCTCTCTCTCTCTCTCTCTCTCGCTGCCACTCTGTGTTCCTAAAACCGCAAGATCTAAGTGAAGAGTGCCATGTAATCCCCAAATTTGTCTTGGGTCCTGGGTTTCTAGCTGGTTGGTCATGGTGTGCCCCAGGAGAATGGAATCTTCAGTTCAGACAGATTCTCTCTCTCTCTCTCTCTCTCTCTCTCTCTCTCTCTCTCTCTCTCTCTCTTGCTCTCTCTCTCTCCCCGGATGGGGCGGAAGTGGCGGCAGGGATGGGGGTGGCGGGGTGACAGAGTCCGTATCCTGGTCCCATTATGGCCCAGCCAGATAGGTCTGATCTCCTGTGGACTGGGTTGAGACCTTCCATTAGTTTTCAAAGAATGTGGTGTATGCCTTTTTAGTTCCAGACAAGTATTGGTCTTGGGTCTGTGCTGGGTTTGTTTGTATGTTTGTTTAAATTGTGTGTAGTCTGGTATCTTCACTTTCACCTGTTACATATCTTTCATTTTTTTTTTTTTTTTTTGACTTAACGATTTCTTTTTGTTCCCGTTGAATCCAAGGATGAAACAAACCATAAGAATTCTGATATAGAATTTACAAGAAGTGCGTTACAGCTTTGTGGGGGAATAATTGTGAAACTGAGTTTTAAAATGCCGATGGTTAAAAGAAGAATATATACAGAATCTGTATTCTTAAAGGAAAATTGTAATTTAGACCCACGTATATATTTTTTTTTCATTAAGAGAAAAACTACCAGTCTCAAAATGGGAAATATTTAAGCTGCTGCAGCAATTCAGCATCAGCGCCGAACTTGGGTGCGGCGTTATCGGTACACTGATGCTGACAGGGTTAACTCGCTGAAGCAGGCCACAACAGCCGACCTGCGAGAAGTCCCAGGAGCGTTTAACAGGGGACACCTAGTGTAAGGGGACCTTTGTGGCCCATGACACTGACTTTCACGCCCATGTCTTTTTTTTTTTTTTTCCTTCCAAGACTCCAACATTTTAGTCATAATGTTTATGATAGCCCAGCCGGCCATCGGGTTCAGACTACCAAGGGCTGCAATAACATCTCTCTCTCTCTCTCTCTCTCTCTCTCTCTCTCTCTCTCTCTCTCTCTCTCTCTCTTTTTTTCTCTCTCCTCCCCCCCCCCCCCCCTCTTTCATTGGTTTTTTTTTTTTTTTGATAGTACAACGGTGGCTAAACCCAAAGGAACAACGGAGAAAAACAAAACAAAAAAACAGTCGATAGACACTCATTATTCCATAGATCTTAACGTGAACGGAAAAGAAGCCACTTGACTACGTCATGCTCATTTGGGTGGTACCTTTGCTGTGGTTTGTGCACTGCCGGACTACGTCATGCTCATTTGGGTGGTACCTTTGCTGTGGTTTGTGCACTGCCGGACTACGTCATGCTCATTTGGGTGGTACCTTTGCTGTGGTTTGTGCACTGCCGGACTACGTCATGCTCATTTGGGTGGTACCTTTGCTGTGGTTTGTGCACTGCCGGACTACGTCATGCTCATTTGGGTGGTACCTTTGCTGTGGTTTGTGCACTGCCGGACTACGTCATGCTCATTTGGGTGGTACCTTTGCTGTGGTTTGTGCACTGCCGGACTACGTCATGCTCATTTGGGTGGTACCTTTGCTGTGGTTTGTGCACTGCGGACTACGTCATGCTCATTTGGGTGGTACCTTTGCTGTGGTTTGTGCACTGCCGGACTACGTCATGCTCATTTGGGTGGTACCTTTGCTGTGGTTTGTGCACTGCCGGACTACGTCATGCTCATTTGGGTGGTACCTTTGCTGTGGTTTGTGCACTGCCGGACTACGTCATGCTCATTTGGGTGGTACCTTTGCTGTGGTTTGTGCACTGCCGGACTACGTCATGCTCATTTGGGTGGTACCTTTGCTGTCGTTTGTGCACTGCCGGCACCCCAGGAGAGTGAGACAACAGATGTCCCCGTGACACAGCCCCGCAGTGGCCATACGTCTCTATTAAGTCAGGCATCTTCGTTTCATTAGCAGGCGACCTCCGCACGCGCACTAGGAGTGCCCTTTGCAGGGGCTGAAAAATTCATGGGGGGAGCGAGTTTATGTGCTGGTTTCCTCTGGGTGGGCAATACAGTTGGACAGTGATGGAGTCGGTGAAGGCGTTGGTGGCTCGACGGGTGTGATGTTTGGACAGGAGGGGTTTTTGTGTGTTTGTTTGTTTGCTTGTGGTCGTCGGGGAGGAGGGCGAGGAGGGGGGAGGGGGGATAACTGGTTGAAAGAATAGATCAGATCAGGGCTTGGGTGCATGGGTTCCAGACATTTGTATTATTAAGTGTGCTAAACTCTTGTGTGTGTGTGTGTGTGTGTGTGTGTGTGTGTGTGTGTGTGTGTGTGTGTGAGAGAGAGAGAGAGAGAGAGAGAGAGAGAGAGAGAGAGAGAGAGAGAGAGACACGAGGAAAGGAAGGAATGACACAGTGGACGTTGCAGCGAATGAAGCTGAAACGATGAACGGTTGCAAGGGTGCCACATACTTTGAGTATAGGATCACGGACACACACAGACACACGCGCACGCACGCGCGCGCCACACACACACACACACACACACACACACACACACACACACACACACACACACACACACACACACACGCACGCACACAGAAACGAGCAAGAATTTTGTTTTCCAAAAGGCAATAAACCTACGTCTGAGAGAGAGAGAGAGAGAGAGAGAGAGAGAGAGAGAGAGTGAGAGAGAGTGAATATGAGAGAGAGAGAGAGAATGAGAGAGAGGGAGAGAGAGAGAGAGAGAGGGTGGCGGTGGTACCGCAACACACAGCAAATGAAACACTCCTTTCTTGAAGGGTAGGGAGGACGTATGGGCTGGTCCTGATGAAAGAGGAAAGATAGGTGAAGGTAAGTAAGGACCTGAGCCCCAGACTTTAAGGCTTCAACACTCAAGAGACAAGGATTGCGAAGAAGAGAGTTGAACTTGATGTATAGTCTTTTGTGTGCACGTGTGCATGCATGCGTGCGTGCGTGCGCGCGCGCGCGCGCGTGTGTGTGTGTGTGTGTGTGTGTGTGCGTGCGTGCGTGCGTGCGTGCGTGTGCGTGCGCCGCGCGCGCACATGCACAAAAAAGAAAGACATTTTAATAGTTTCAACTCTCTCTATGTCTTTCTGTCTGTCTGTCTCTCTGTCTCTTTCTGTGTCTTTCTCTGTCTCTGCCTGTCTGTCTGTCTGTCTGTCTCTCCCTCTCGCGGGGCGCACGCGTGCGCACGAAGAGAGAGAGAGAGAGAGAGAGAGAAGAGAGAGAGGAGAGAGAGAGAGAGCAAGTCGAAACTTTGGGTCTTTGATGTCATACTGTCATTAGCTGATCAGCCCTGTTAACAAAGGGAGTAGAAAGTGCTTTGATCTTGGCGACCCATATCCTAGAAAATATCACAACATGCAAAACTGACGAAGATCGTACAACATCATTTCAGTTATCTCCATTTCCTGATTAATCATCGATCATTAGACAGTAATCAGTATTAGATTTCCCTTGCATAAGTTCTTCATGAAATGACCTATAAAAGGTTCATCATCATTGTGTGTTATTTTTCGTGAAACCATTTTTGTTTCTCGTGTATACTCGTTTTGCGAGTGACAAAATTGTGTCTTAGTTACCTGACATTGAGTCGTTGACCAGATCTTTTCTCTCTGTTTCTTTACAGCTCCCTCCCCCACCCACCCCCACCCCTCTCGGTAGCTAATCGTGACTGTTGCAAAATAATTGTCATCTTCAAGACCTAGCCCACTCACTGGCTCGGAAGAAACTGTAGAAGCACTTGTCCCAGTCCTCATGCTTGTTAGCATCTGAAGCACAAGTCTGCACACGGTAGGTCGTATCTTAGGCCATCTGTTTGTCACGGCTGACAAATAACATATGTCTTTCTGAGTGACTGTTGATTTGAGGAGAAATGCGAACAATGTTTACGATTTCTTTCCGTTTCTCCTTGTTAAGTGTTTTTTTTTGTGTGTGGTGTTTGTTTTGTTTTTAGCATGAGGCTGTTAGAATTTTTTTGGAATTCAGAAGTAAATCAGTGTTTCATATCCCGGTCCACGGGCACATGGAGACTATTCCACAGTTTTCAGGATTTGGTGGACACTGTTCTGTGTTGCCTTCTCGTTTTGCACCAACAGTTGTTGTTGTTTTTTTTGCACTACTCTATCTTGACATTTTTTTTTTTTTTAATTATTGAAGTTAGAGGGATAGGAAGAAGGCATATCAAAACTGGTCATCCTGGAAGACGGAGTATGGCTACGTTTATTATGGGAACGAGAGTAAATATGAAATGAGGCAGGAAACAGTAAACAATAAACAGTTAACAATGGTAACTCTTGCTCCCACAAGAAAACATAACTCCAAAGGAATGCTGCTTACGACATCGGATCGCCTGCCCTACTTGTTAACTGTTTATTATGGGATTAAAAACCAGTCGCATACACAGACTGGGAGTTGTAGGCAAGAAACGAAGAGAGAGAGAGAGAGAGAGAGAGAGAGAGAGAGAGAGAGAGAGAGAGAGAGAGAGAGAGAAAACATCAAAGACAAAGGGAATTGCCAGACAAATTTGTTACCTTGTCTGAGCCCTGTGGTGAGCTTAGTGTGATTGGCTCCTTTTGATGGGGCGAGCGGTCGTAGTGGAAGGAGACGGGGGGGGGGGGGGGGGGGGGGGGGGGGGGCGAGAGAGAGAAAGAGAAGAGAAGAGAGAGAGAAAGAGAGAGAGAGAGAGGGAGAGTTAGTTTTCGGTTGATTGCGATGGACAAGAGAGCAAAGACATCGATGATGCATTTTTCCCTCAGGCCGAAGCCAATGCACATCAATTGATCGGCGTTTCTAGACCGTTTATGCCTTCTCTTGTCTTCTCTCACTCTTCCCTTTCCTTCCTACTTCCTATCCATCCCACTCCTATTCCCAGTGCTTTTCACCCGCCGGCGTCTGTACAAGTCATTTTCTTTCGAAATTTGTCTTCTTCTTCTTCTGTGGTCGATGCGACTGGTTGTTTCAGATTTGTGGTCCGGGGTTGTTTCAGATTTGTGGCCCGGTTATTACCGTGATGAATTCCACGATCTTCTCCAGGTCGTGACTCTTACTCCAAAGCCGCAGTAGTAGCCCTGCGCCCTCTGGCTAGGTTTGACATAAAACATCATTGGTGGGACCGTCCCGAAGGATGTGCTATGGAGTAATGAGGTCCAGTGCCTCATAGACATTCGTCAGTGTGGGCAATTTTGAGTCGGTTGAGGTGGCTCAGTCGTTTGCATTGGCCTGTTCTGAGTCTGACAAGGATTGTCTGCTAGTGCCTCTGGAAATGGTGAATCGAGTCAGGACCATTGCCTGGCACCCGTCCTTCTCATCCACTGGGCCCGGAGTTTGTCTTTTTTGCAACCTGTGAACCCACAGTGGGATAGAAACCACTGGGGTGTGATAGTGGACTATCTTGAAGACTCAGGGAGGGTTTGCCAGATGTCCTGCAACTGCTGTTCGCTTCTGGTGAAGTCTAAACAGCAGATGTCTGGTTCTTGAGATATGGTTTTGTTGTCTTTTGGAAAACAAAATTCCTGCAGGTTTGGCTGTCTTGGGTCGGAAAGAACATGGAGAGCGGGACAGACCTGCGTGTGTGTGTGTGTGTGTGTGTGTGTGTGTGTGTGTGTGTGTGTGTGTTTGTGTGTGTGTGTGTGTGTGTGTGTGTGAGAGAGAGAGAGAGAGAGAGAGGAGAGTGTGTGTGTGTGTGTGTGTGTGTGTGTGTGTGTGTGTGTGTGTGTGTGTGTGTGTGTGTGCCAGTTTCTCAGAGATTGATTTGGTTGATTTTCTTTCGTTCTTTCTATTTTTTCTCATAGATTAAAAGTCTGTAAAGAGATATTGAGACAGGGGAGGATATTCATTATTTCACATGGGATAGTTTCAACAAATTGCTTGGGTGTCAGAGAGAGAGAGAGAGAGGAGAGAGTGAGAGTGTAAGATTACTATCAAACTAGGGGTGGGATTCAAGAGATGGGCAGAGGAAAAATTGAATTTGTATCTTTTGGGTCTCCACTGTCGAACCGAACAACGTATTAAGATCCATTCACCCAATCTCTTCGCTCTTCTTAATTTTTATCTCCCCAACAGAAGTTGTAACTTGAGCGAGTAATGGCTTGCCATCAAAGACCAAGGGAAGAGAGCGGGAGACAAATTGGTTACCTTATCCCAGCCCTGTTGGGAGCCGGACTTGATTAGTTCCAGGTCCGTTTCGCAAGGGTGAGAGAAGGCGGGTGAAGGAAAGTGAGAGAAGTGTTGGAGGTTGAGAGAGAGAGAGAGAGAGAGAGAGAGAGAGAGAGAGAGAGAGAGAGAGAGAGAGAGAGAGAGAGGAGAGTTGGGTCTTAGGGTTTGTGGTAGGGGAGCTTTTCTTGCTTTACTGTGATTGGCCAGACAAAGACCAAGACACGTCTGCAACGATGTCTTTTCCTGTCATGGAAGTGGATACAAGATTAGAAAACTAGTGTTTTCCAGACATAGGATCTCTCTGTCTGTCCTCTGTCTCTACCTCTAGTTCTGTCTGTCTATCCTTGCAACTGCTGTATCAGTTTAGAAAAAAAATTCATTATAAGAAATATAACTACACATAATCTACCGTGACTCATTAACTGAAACGATTAACGGTTAGTAGCTGTACATGCCTCGTGAAGGAAAAACCGCGCTGTCATCAGCGAAACAAAGAACGCTAACCGCTGCTACTGGAGGTGGCTTTCGTAAGCGCCTGCGTTGTATGGTCGTCTTTTCTTCGGCAACCATCTTTCCTGTACATCTTGTTTTGTTTTTTTGTTTTGTTTGTTTTTCACCCCCTGGATCATTTATCTGCCTCTGCCCATGTATCATCCAAGGGGTAAGATACACTGAGAGGCTAGGCGGGGGCACGGCTGGCTTGAAGTGTGTTCGTTTGTCTACGTGTTGTCGCATAGCCGCATTCTGTACTTTCTTTGTGGTCTCAGGATCTGTGAGTTCCCTTGTGCGTTTTTTGGCTGATCATTCTCAGGACCACTCTTTTGCTTCTTTGGTTGACGGTTCTTCGGGCCTTTCTCTCTCCTTGGCGTACAGTCCACTGATGGACTCTTTACATAAAAGACAAAAATTCGGTTGACGGTTCTCACTGGCTTTTTATATTATTGGCTGAAGATTCACCATTCCCATCTGGAAGCTTTGCCTGTCTCTTCGACCACACCAAACGCGTAGCACTGCTAAATCAGGTTCGAGTCTTGGACTCCACAGTCAAGCTCTCGATTCGATGTGGAGTCTGCTGGTTTGAGGACAATGAGGACAGAGTCCCTCTCTCCTTCCCAACAGTTCAGTCTTCTATTGTGGCTCTTCCATCCCTCCGTTCATGCCCTCTTCGTCTGGTGGATCAGCATCCTTTCGTATCTTGGACATGTAGACTTTGTCCCAGCTGGTAATACAGCAGCAGATGGTTTGCAGCTAGCCACGTCACATCTGACCTTGCGGCCTCATGCAGGAGTGTTGGCTCTGTAACGGGGGTTGCCTCCAGAAACTTTAGCTTCGTCTTCTCAAAGGTGTTCTTCTCCCCCTGTGTTCTGGTTCCACCGTCTCTGTCCCCATTCGTTACGCCTCTGGGTTCTGATCAGAAGGGCCACCTCGACCTCCTGTCTCCCCTGTTCCACATTCTCCCGGAGTGCCAAGGAAATAGATGAATGGAGGATGAAATGAGGAGGATTAGCTGTCTGCTTTTCAGAAGTCGTTTTTACTGCTGATTCCTGCCTCTTCTAGCGGTTATTGAGGATCAGGGCCTTTTGGCGGTAGAGATTGTAAAGGGGACATCAACCCTTTCTACATCCCTCTTGGTTTGCCGTAAGGAACCATAGATGGTGGCCATGGCCATGCCTAAAGCCCACGAGTTGGGTCAGGGTCCAGATCCCCGCCTCTCCAGAGCTCTGCATTGCGGCAAGTATTTTGGCCTTCGGGAATTTCCCTTGGCTCATAAGTTGATTTTCCGATCAGTCTTGATATCGACTCAGAAGGATCTTCTCCTTTCTGAGCAACAGCGTGCATCTCCCTTGGTGCCTAAAGTCTCAGACAGAATCCTTGCAGACTGGGAGGAGGCAGCCCACAGGAGTCTGGAGGGTGCTTCTGTTTTGAGTTCATCCATGGGTTGTCTGCCTGGAGCCATCAGAGATCCGGAACCTTGAGGTGAAGGTTTTCAACCGAGAGGTAAAATAGAGCTGGATCAAATCTCAACGTTCGCTGGAATGGTCGCTCATAGACTACAGTTTTTTTTTTTTTTTTCATCTCTTTCCGGTCTTCATTCCAACTTTATCTTTTCTGCATTGCCTATCTCGGGATCATCGGTATAAGGCCTTTCTCCGGGCCCTTCCGTTCTTCAGTAGCTTCCTTCTTGGGAAGCGAATCCTGGCTCCCACTAAACACTCGGCGAAGCTTCGCCGAGAGCTTCTTCTCCGTACACCAATCAGAGCGGTCCCAAGCACCCTTCAAATTTCTCTTTTTCAAACTCCCGCTGTTCCAGGCAGGCTATTCACGGGTTCCAAGGCATGTTCCTTTTGCTCTTAAAGATGTTCGGGTCAGCTCGTCTATGCTGAGCTCGATCACCCAAATGACTTGCCTTGGATCTGCACCCATTACCCGGTCTCTCCCCAGAGGCAGGTCTCCTTTCTCACCACATTCGGAGTTGGGAAGCAGTTCGATTATTTCGGTGGTGGGATAGGGGCATCACTTCCCATGGGTCTCTTACAAGGCATCCTGACTTACTCCCTGCCAGCATTTAGTCCTCGATGTTATCTGCCCCAAGGGCTGTTGCAGCTCTTGATCAGGAGGTAGCTTCCCTTGCTGTCGAATAGGTGAAGGTGGAGTTCATTTGGCATTCATTCGCAGGTTTCTGTGGGAGGAATGTCATGGTCACACACACACACACATTCTCTCACACACACACACACACACACACACACACACACACACACACACACACACACACACACACACACCAAACTTACACACACACACACACACACACACACACACACACACACACACACACACACACAACACACACACACACGCTGTTTATCTATCTATATTAATATCTACCTATCTATATGTGTGTGTGCGTGCGTGCGTGCGTGCGAGCGTGTGTGTGTGTGTGTGTGTGTGTGTGTGTGTGTGTGTGTGTGTGTGTGTGTGCGCGCGCGCGTGGTTCAAACAGGTTGGGAATAGTTGGGAAGGTTTGGGAAAAACGGATGGTTCTTTGCCCAGTTGTGAAAGTTTGGGGGAAATGGCATTTGGTGTCTGGGTTGGAAAGGTTTGTGAAAAACTGAACAAGCATCTTCAAAAACTCAAACAAACATATTCAAAACCAAAGAGATAGAAAACCAAACAACAAAGGCACAAACAAATAAATTCAAGTTAGTGCATAGAAAATGAAAATGTACCTGCCGTTGCTATATGTGTATGAGATGTAACATGGTTGGGAAAACCGGTGCTGGGGTTTGGAAAGGTTGGGAATTTTGTTTCACCAAGTCTGTATGAACCC
>CM065714.1:34532245-34549745 GCA_033310375.1 Conus canariensis
CGCACACACACACACACACACACACACACACACACACACACACACACACACACACACACACACACGGATACATACACACACGGGGCCAGAAGAATGGAAGAAACATTTGAGAAGTGGAGGACGAGCTTTTTTTTATTTTTTCATTTTTAGGTCAGACCTACACCCCTCAACACACATACACACCCATCTGTCCTGCCTTCCCTGTTCTTTCCGCCTTTGCCAAATTAGTAGCCATATCACTTTATCATTTATTCATTTTACTTTGCTATTTGTTGGCGATTTGTTTTGTTTTGTTTTTTCTTTTCAGAAAGAGGTTTTAAGGTCTCCATCTTTGTCCTATTATCTGGGTGCCACGTTTTAACGCCTTCAAACTGAAGAGAAGCGAAAAAGAAAAAGAAATTAACAAAGCACGTGGAATGCAGAACAAATATTTACTGATCATTGTCCCATTTCCAACAAAGGGGACAAGGTCTAGGTTCACTTTGTTTCGTCTGTGCGTTGATTTCACAATACCAGGAATAGCCATAAACTGCCGCAGAAGTCATCGGTTAATACTACATGAAATATATGAACACTAACTTAGAAAAATCGCTTTGTGCTTTGTGGAATATTCTGGAAAAAAAAGAGAGGCTCATGTTACTAGGTAAAACATCCAGGGGAAAATGGCAATTGTCTCCAAAAGCACTTTGATTTAACTCGCGTTTTTTTTTTCCCCACTGTCACCCACACTGTCCCAGCTAAACGTAGTGTTGTCATCTTTCCCGCTCCCGTACAGGAAGCATGGCAATCACGTGAACAACAGACAGTTCCCCCTCATCTGAGCATGACCACCTGACTTGAAGGATATCGAGTTCTGTCCCTTTGTTGCCACTCTCCCTGGCGTGGGTAGGGTTCGGGGGATCCCAAAACGTTTCGATTTCTTATTTTTGTCCCCGAGTGTTAACCACAGGTGCACGGGGTGCAGCGTTGGCGATCACATCAGGTTGTTTGTTTGTTGTTTTGTTTTGTTTGTTTGTTTTGAAAGGTCGTTGAAAAATGCTAGTGTCCCAGCATTGATCGTCGACTCCGGGACTTTATTGCAGTTTGGTGGGCAACATCGTGAAGTAATGAAGAGAGATTCAGATCTTTATTCTGTTAGGCCATAGCCCCTCAGAAGGGGGATACAATAATTGAGATAATATTCTAATATCAATGCGACAAGTAAAAGAAACAAAAACAAGTTCACAACGTTCACATTGTTACAAGTTTTAAGCCTGCGATGCATCAACGCTTACAAGAGAGAGAGAGAGAGAGAGAGAGAGAGAGAGAGAGAGATGTGGCCTTGATGACGTCACGTTGAGCTGTGCTGGGCAGGCCAGAATGGTGGAGGTGAGGGGGGGGGGGGGGGAGGGAGAGTTGGGGAAAGGGTGCTGGGAGATTTGGGGGGGGGGGGGGACCGGGGGAAGGTCAAGGTGGACAAAAAAAAAAAAAAAAGGGGGGGGGGGGGGGTGGCAGTGGTGAAAGAATCAAAAGCAGCGTTTTCGTGCATACTGTGAAGGAAGAAAAAAAAATCGGTGGCTTAACGTAGTCCATGGCTGGGCCTGCCGTCTCTTTGCACAAGCGCCCTCAGTACACGTGTGGACATGACAAAACAACAAGAGAACGAGATTAGAACCAGCTCAGCCTTAATGTCTGTTCGGTTTCCTACAATAGAGAGGCGGGGGAGGTCGTAGGATCGCAGGCAACAGCGTTGTAAACACGAGGTTTTTGTGTGTGTGTGTTTTGGATCCATGCAGCACTGTGCGTCATTTCAAGTGAGCTAAGGGATTAATGAGAGCCGTAGTCCGTCTCATTCCCAGACAGTGAAAAAAACTGGGGGTAGCTGCGTTGTTTATTTTGTTATTCCTGAAAACACTGGAGGGGAAGAAGCAAAAGGAGGCAGGTTTTAAGAGGGGGGGGGGGGGGGGGGATGGGAGGAAGGGATGGTTGGAGAGAGAGAGAGAGAGAGAGAGAGAGAGAGAGAGAGACTTATAGACAGACATACATAGAGAGAGACAGGCAGAGAGAGAGAGACGGAGAGACAGAGGGAGAGACAGACAGACAGAGAGAGAGAGAGAGAGAGAGAGAGAGAGAGAGAATGAATGAATGAATGAGTGATTCTTTAATTGTAAAGGCCACCAGCCCATCACAATAAAACACATAAAAGATCGTCACACATGATCAAGCACGCAAGGAAAAAAAAAAAAAAGAGCACAGCTAAATCATACTTATTCGCCAGCGTAAAACAGTATAAACAAATCTGTTTAAACAGTAAACAAGTTGGGTATTTTTTGCTCCCATAAGAAAACCTAACACAGAGTAACTTTTATTCAAGACTGGCACAGCCTTTTAAACTTGAATAAAGTCAGACAAATACATAGACGAACAATCTAATAGCAGGCAATACAAATATATCTGCCTTCAAAGAGATTGCGATGGTTCCCTTATGCAGCTAGTGAAGAGTTTTCATATCTGTACATATTTTCTTAATTCATGTTCCCTTTCTCCATCTTCAAATTACCCCCTCCCCCTCCTTAAGTCCAAATCTTTGCCAAGTCATTACTATGAGATAGTTCAGTTGTTGGCCTGCGCTTGTTTTTTTCCCCACTATTAGATTGTTCGTCTATGTATTTGTCTGACTTTATTCAAGTTTAAAAGGTTGTGCCAGTCTTGAATAAAAGTTACTCTGTGTTAGGTTTTCTTATGGAGCAAAAAATACCCAACTTGTTTACTGTTTATCGTTTACTGTTCCCTGCCTCATTTCATTTCCGAAATCTATTTAAACAATACCAATGAATAATGTAACACACATCGAATGTACAATTAAGACACAATTGGCAATGAAGCAACTAAACACAGTTACTAATGTACACATTAGGAATTCAAGTTTCTGATACAGAGAGCTTTGTGAACAAAAAGTGCGACTTCTTTTATCAGTTTTTGGTTTGTGCTTGACATCAACAATATAAAATTTAAAAAAAAGATGGCTGCCTCCAGAATTTGTGCGGAATAAACCGGGCACGAATATCTCCATACATTGGACATATCAAGAGAAAGTGCATTTCACTCGCTTCAACGTCACAACAAAAGGACAGCGAGAATCAGTATTACGACCAGGTTGAAACTTAAGAAAGTGAGACTTCAAAATGGACATCCCTATTCTAAACCTTGCAGAAGACTTTCTCACAGTTATATTCTTATTAAAGATACATACTCAGAGCAAATAACATCGCGTTTGAAAAAGGAATACACGTAAAAAAAATCATGAGAAGATAACGAAGATCTCCAGTCCTGCTTAAAACAGTCAATAAGACGTTGTTTAAATTCTGCTATAAAAACTTTACATTTCCGACACCTTGCGACTCCCAAACGATTCCAAATCCATATTTGAACAAAATGTTGCGTACGCTGCATGCCCAAATAGAATAATTATGACGCTGCAACTCCAACAACATGTTGTAGGCCTTTTTGAGTACCTTGAATTATCTAATCTTGTCAATCTCAGCCAAAATTTGATACATCTGGAGTAAGTAGCTACAAAGAGGGGGTACCTTCCAGTTTCCCCGTAAATTAATTGTCTTGGAGACTTATAACTTACACCAAGAAATCGCTTCAAAGCTGTGAGATGTACTCTTTCAATTTGGTCTTGGACTCCGGACAAGCCCCAAATTTCTGAACCATAAGTAAGGATGGGCAGAATTTGCGAGTCAAAAAGTTTGAAAAACACTTTTGGAGAGAATTCGCCAACAGACCACAATAACTTCATAATTGCTGAAACACCCTTGCTGGCATGCCCAGCTAAGTCTTTAATGGTTGAGAAAATGAAAGTTTGGTGGACATAAGAATACCTAGGTATTTGTACATGTTAACAATTTTCAGTTCACAACCATTAAAATACCACTTTTCGCTTTCACCAATAAAACCCCCATTTCGAAACACAACAATATTCGACTTGTCAAGATTCACAACAAGGCCCAAACGTTTTGAGCTTTCACAAAGTATGTGCAGCTGGGTTTGTAGACCAATAACGGTGTCAGAAAATAGAACAACATCGTCTGCAAATAACAAAATAAATAGTTCTGTTAGTTCTGGGGCAAGCTGAATGCCATGTCTACCGTGCTTGGTAATATCACAAGTAAGCTCATTAATAAAAAGTGAGAACAATACAGGGGAACACACTTCACCTTGTTTTACTCCTTTAGGACAAAAAAATCTTCAGTTAGATCTGCTCCTGCGCGCACACGTGCTTTGACAACTCTGTACATGCTTTGCAAGGCATGAAAAATTTTACCATTCAAACCATGCTTGCCTAATACTTTCCACAATTTATCTCTGCAAACCGAGTCAAATGCCTTGCGAAAACAATAAAAGCAACATATAATTTTCTGTGCCTTAAAAGCTGTTTCTGAATCATAGAAAAAAGTGTAAAAATATGATCAGTGGTACTGTGATCTGGTCTAAACCAGCTTGTTCCTCACCAATAACATTGTTCATTTCAATCCAGTCAGTAATACGCTTATTTAAAACGTAACTGTACAGCTTGCTACTGATGTCAAGCAAAGAAATTCCTCTGAAATTATCTGGAACAGAGGGGTCACCTTTTTATGTAATGGTAGTAAAATTGACAATGACCAAGCATCTGGAAATAAGCCCTTGTCAAAAAGATAGTTGAAAAGCTTCGTGAGAAATGGTAAAATCTGTTCACAACTACATTTGTAAAATTCTCCAATAAGACCATCAGGCCCAGCTGCTTTGTGATACTTCAAGGCACCAATAGCTGAGCGTATCTCGTGAGAAATAATTGGTACATTTAGACATTCACAATCAAGAAATACAGAATTCCCTAGTTCACCAACAACCTCGTCAGACAAATCGAAAGAATCAACATCATTTACAGAGTTGAAAACATTCTTAAAATGATCATACCACTGTTCTTTTGAAACATTTACACCGGTAGCTCCTCTTGCACGCACAGCACGTATAGTGTCCCAAAATTTACGTGGGTCATTGGAACAGTTATTAAGATTATTAATGATACTATCACGATGCGTTCGCCTTTTATCTGCTAAAAGTTGTTTGTACTGTCTTCTTTTTTCACAGTAAAAGAGTCTGTCTTCCACAAAGTTAGAATATTGACATTTGCGGAGACGTTGCCTCAGGAGTCGACGACTTTGCCGACACTCAAGGTCAAACCAAATCCGCAATTTTTCCGCACCCACAGTATGCGTCATCAGCATACTCTCACCAGCCTTACGTAGACAATCATTAAACTGGGAAAGGGCTAAGTTCACATCAGTGTTTATCAGATCAGTAGCTACATTTAATTTGTCTTTAATTTCATGTGACTGCATTGAATTTAGAAATATGTCTTTCATGTCATCTTTCCACTTATATTTACTTAGCTGTGCAGTTTGTTTTGGTAAATGTGCAGTGGAAACAATAGTCGAATCGGCCATGAATTTAAGCTCAACAATTGTATGTTTTGATTCAATCAGGGGTACTACATTAAAACTCTGGCAAAATGGCAACAGGGTGCGGGAAACAATAAAATAATCTACAACACTTGAGCCATTAGGTGAAGTGTACGTAAAGTGCCCAGGGAACCCATAAGATTTAACACCATTCAAAATACACAGACCAAATTCTTCACAGACATTTAGTAACAGGCGACCAAAAGCATTAACGGAGATAGAGAGAGAGAGAGAGAGAGACGAGAGAGAGAGAGAGAGAGAGAGAGAGATTGTATTGTCACACATTTGCAGCAGGAATAAATTCTAGCCAGAGCTTGACAGCAGGAGGTCTTCAGAGACGACATCGCGAGCTGTTTCACGAGGTCATAGGCTGCTGAGCATACAGATTCCCACAGTCCAACCTCCATGGCGAGGACTTTGACTTGGAAGCCAGCTGGTTCGCTCGAGCTGCTGGCTAGACTGGCATACTTCTCAGTCTGGTAGATGTGAGCTCGCTCTGTTCAGCTTTCATATGGCACCGTGCATCCAGTCGGAGTCACTGGTTTTGATGAACCTGAGTCGGTCCATCGCAGCTTCTCTCCAGTATCCCTGATGGTCCTCCCATGGTAGGCCTGCTGTGCTCCCCCAGTCATCCACTCCATGCAGTAAACCCCGCTTCCATGCTTTTGATGTCTCGGCTGCGCTTCCTGACGGTGACTTGAAAAACACTGAAGGGAGGGCAGATGGGGCAGGTGTTGAGGGGAAGGAAGAGGGAAGGGGTGATTTGGGGAGGGGGGGGGAGGAGAGAGAGAGAGAGAGAGAGAGAGAGAGAGAGAGAGAGAGATCTGAAGGTGTCAGGACATTTGCTAACAGATGCACAAGGGAGAGAGGGAAAGGGGAAGAGGAAGGGAGAGTGAGAGAGAGAAGAGAGAGAGAGAGAGAGAGAGAGAAGAGAGAGAAGAGGGATGGTTGGTAGGCCTGTAGCTGATCAGGTAAGAATCATAGATGAGATGGAGGGAGAAAAGGGGTGATGGTGGTGAGAAGGGAATGAATCTCAGAATCATCTTGCGGAATATTGAAAACAGAAGAAAAATCAGTGTCGTTGAAAAGTCCACTGCCGGGCCAAGGACCTTTAATCTCCAGCGCTCATTGTGTGGATCGTATGACAATGGGAAACAGTTTTGTAAATAGCAGAATGCATTTCATAAAGGCAAGGAAACATTGATTTCTGTTGTCTGTCTGACTATCTGTCTGTTTGTCTGTCTCTCGCTCTGTCTCTGTCTCTCTCTCTCTCTCTGTCTGTCTGAATCTCTCTCTTTCTCTCTCTCTCTGTTTTTGTTTGTTTGTCATTTTAATTCTATTTAGTCGCAGGTAGCACAAACGGCACGATTTCTTCGTTCTGCGTGCTGGCATATAGCGCTCAGTCACTTCTGGCGTTCATATTTTGCCTTTTTTTTCAGAAGGTAAACTAGACAGTAACTAACAAATGTTGTGTTGGGTATCATTCTCAAGCCATAAAGACTTGATCGTGACAGTATTACTATCCCCCCTCCCCCCCCCCCCCCCCCCCCCCCCCCCCCGAAAACACTTGGGAAGAAGCGAAAGGAGGCGAGTCAGAAGATGAAGAAGGGAAGTGATAGCCGGAGAGTGAGAGGGAGACGAGGGTTGTGTCAGGGACAATGTAGTTTCCAGGATGTTTGCTCATACATAGAAAGTGAAGAGACACACACACACACACACACACACACACACACACACACACACACACACACACGCACGCACGCACGCACGCACCCACGCACACACACACACACACACACACACACACACACACACACACACACACACACACACAGAGACAGACAGACAGACAGACAGTCAGGGGCATTTTGATTTCCAGAATGTTTGCCCATACATATGATATGCAGTGGAAAGAGAGAGAGAGAGAGAGAGAGAGAGAGAGGACATGATTGGGCCATAATGACATCATCTTCCAGTTGTGGTGGGCAGGTCAGTAGCAGGGATGAGGACGGAAGGAAGAAAGGTGTGATGCTGGTGAGAGTAGAATCTAGCACAGAGAGTTTTTGCATTATGTGTAAACAAATCATTTTCCTAGGATGTCCATTGCTTAGCGTGTGATTGTCTGTACATAAAGCGTGGACATGAAAACAACTATATCAAAACAACGCCAGATTCAGCTCTTCGTTAATCTGTGTTGGGTTACCTGTTATAGAGAGACAGAGACGTGGGTGATCGTATGATCACTGAAAGCAGCGTCGTAAACAGCAGGACGCTTTTCTCGAAAGGGAGAGAAACGTGTGTGTGTGTGGTGTGTGTGTGTGTGTGTTGTGTGGTGTGTGTGTGTGTATAGAGGGGGTGGTGGGAGAGGGGGAGGGGGGAGGGCCACCCAGCACTGTGCGTCAATTTCAGAGAGCTCAGAGAAGGACGTGAGCCGTAATCCGCGTCTCATTCCCTGACCGTAAAAACCTGGCTGGGGCTGTGTCGTTTATTGAAAACACAGGAAGGAAGAAGCGAAAGGAGACGGGTGATAAGGGGGATGAAAACGGGGAAGCATGGCTGGCGTGTGTGTGTGTGTGTGTGTGTGTGTGTGTGTGTGTGTGTGTGTGTGTGTGTGTGTGTGTGTGTGGCGTGCGCGCGCGCGCACGCGTGTGTGTGAAAGAGAGGTGGGGTTTGAGTTAGATTGATATTATTTGTTATCAGGACATTTGCCAATATGTGTCCAACGGAGAGAGAGAGAGAGTCAGACAGACAGACAGACAGACAGACAGACAGACAGACAGACGACAGACAGACAGACAGACAGACAGACAGACAGACAGACAGACGGACGGACGAACGGACAGACAGACAGACAAAGAAGTTGTTAGCTAAAAGAGTGAGAGGAATGGGAATGATTAGGCCATGATCGAGTCACTTTATGGTCGTGTTGGAGAGGTCAGAATCAGGGGTGAAGTTAGACGAAAGGAAGGAATCGTGATAGCGAGAGTAGAATCGAACTCGGAGAGTGTGTGCGTAATGTTTTTAAAAAGAAAATAAAATCAGTATCTTAAGAAGTCCATTGCTGGACCTGAGACGTCTGTGTTGAAGCTTTCACTGAATAGAAATAAAAACAACATCAAAACAATATCAGAACCAGCTGTGCATTAATCTATCTTCGGTTTCCTGTAATAGATGTCTTTGGTTTCCTGTAACAGATGTGTCTGGTTTCCTGTAATTGATGTCTTCGGTTTCCTGTAATTGATGTATTTGGTTTCATGTAATAGATGTCTTTGGTTTCCTGTAATTGATGTCTTCGGTTTCCTGCAAGAGATGTTTCCGGTTTCCTGTAATCGGTGTAGGAGACTGTATGACCACACGGAAAACAGTGTTGTAAATCGCTGGATGTTTTCGATACAGGGAGGCGAACATTAACTTATGGAGTTTTACTGAGTCCACCACACGGAGACTGTTTTCAAAGTGAGCTGAGGGAATGATGACAGCCATAATGCGTGCCGCGTTCCGAGACTGTTAAACACCTGGCCGCGGCTGTCGTGTATGTGCTGCTCAGGAAAACGCTGTGATTAGATCGACTGTTATTAAGTTGGGCATGAGGAAAAAGATACTCTGTAACTCGTTCAGATGATCTCTGTTTCGGGGGGGAGGGGGGGGGGGTGATCGGCCGCTTTGGCTTATGGTGCTGAAAGACAGCTGTGGATCATCTTCATCCTCGGACTCGTGGCTAGCCGAGCTTTTTCCCCAAGAAAACACACGTGAGAAAGAAGTATAGGATTGAGAAAGAGAGTGATGGCTGGAGGGGGGGGGGGGCACAGTGGAATGGAAGGAAGGAAGAGAGAGAGGGAGAGAGGAGAGAGAGAGAGAGAGAGAGAGAGAGAGAGAGAGAGAGAGAGAGAGAGAGATCCTTTTGTCAAGGACCGTGTTTCATTCGACATGTTTTTTTTTTTTTTTTCTTGTTTTTCTTTTTTTAATAACATGAGCCACCCTTGGCATTTTGCGTATGAAGTCCAAAATATATTTGATAACGAGTACAAGGACACCGCAACCCTCCTGTCTGCGATCATGTTTTTCCCCCTGAAAGAAGGGCGTGGGAGGTCGTGTCATGAGGCAAATCACTTGTGACGAGCATGATGCTGTTTACGCGCGGGAGGGGATAGTTCGTCATTGTCATCATCACTATGGCTCAGGCACTGTGCGAATCTGAAGGGAAAGAAACAAACGAAGGCCAGCATCTAACCATTATCTTGGGTATCCCAGACTATGCTGTAAAAAGAAAAAGGTCACATTTGTAAAAGATAAAGATAGGTGGAAGGGGGACTCACACAGACACACAGACAGACACAGACAGACAGACAGACAGACAGACACAGACACACACACACACACACACACACACACACACACACACACACACACACACTCATACACACATACATTCACTCTCACACACGCGCACGCACACACATACACACACACACACACACACACACACACACACACACACACACACACACACAGAGACAGAGAGAGAGAGAGAGAGAGAGAGAGAGAGAGAGAGATAAGTTCAGCAACCAAAACATAGGCGAGAAGGAAACGAGTTCTACTGAAGAATAACCGCGGAGTTCCAAGGAAGCCCCACCCCCCCACCCACCCACCCCCAGTCTTTCTCCTCTCCGCCAAACCTCCCTCTTCCCGCCTTCTCCCACCCCCACCCCCACCCCACCGCATCCCACCCAAAGTTAAAGGGGAAAAAAAAAACCTAAAATGTACTTTTTCTTTGATCCTGGCGCATGGACCTGATCGGCACCAGATCGCTAGGGAACGGGTAAAGGAACAGACTGGCACATTCCCAGAGCTGAAGACTACACAAAGGATCCCAGTCCCAGGCATCAAAGCAAGTGATAGCAATTTCATCCGCGGGAGAACTCCTTCAGGCTTGGGGTCCTCAAGAGGGTCAGTTTGCAGACAGAAAAGAAAAGAAAAGAATCCCAACATAACGGAAAAGGAGAGCGTCCAGATCTTGGGTACCCAGCTGGGAGGAAGTGCCTTTACTAAAGAATCATTGGAGACACTTAACCTTGGTTGATCTCGGCTCCGTTGTCAGTCTAGCACGTCTCTAACGAAGAGTTCTGGAGAGTGGTTTGGATTAACCGTGTCATCCGTCCGACGGCGTCCTCCGAACTTATAATGGATCTGCTACGATACAGACATTCTGAAGACCTCCGGTTTTTTGTTTGTTGTTGTTGTTGTTGTTGTTGGTTTTTTGTGTGTTTTGTTCAGTCAGTAAAGCAAGGAGCTTTTACACTGAAGGTTGCAAGTTCGATCCTCTCCGGAGGCCCAGCTAAAAAAAACAACGAAACTATGTACGTATATTTGTTTTGATTTTATGATTATTTGTTATATGCGCTTTAAGTTCTTGTGATGGATAATAAACTCCAGTTCCCGTGTTCTAATGGTTATACAGCTATTGACCGTAAAATATCAACGAGTCAAATGGCTAGTTCTGTGTCCGTCTCTCTGTTTGTTTATCTGTCTCTGTCTGTCTGTCTGCCCCCCCCCCCCCCCCACCCCCTTCTCTCTCTCTCTCTCTCTCTCTCTCTCTCTCTCTCTGTGGTGTGTGTGTGTGTGTGTGTGTGGTGTGTGTGTGTGTGTGTGTGTGTGTGTAAAGTGTCTGGACTCAAGGAAACGCCTCCGATGAGAGTTTGAAAATCAGAGTCGGTTCGAGGACGCGGTGGTCTTGGCGGTGTCAATCCAAAAGCTTTTAAATGGTGATGTGCTGGCGTCTCATTAATAGCGAGCCTACCCAGACAGAACTGAATACAGGTTACTGGGACAGACCAGCCGTCTCTCTGTCTATCTGTCTGCCGGACTGTCTGCCTTTTAAGAAACTTCCCCCTGTTTTCCTTGCTCTCTCTGATGGCTTTTTCCCTGTATCTTCCCTTACCCTTATCCACAATTTTCCAGCTTTGCGGCCTGTTCATTTGCTTTTGTTCGAAAAGGGTTTTATTTTTTTTATTTTATTTTATTTTTTTACATTTTCATCCCTGTTGTTACAATTTATAACAAGCCACCTTTTTTTGTTTAATCATACGACTAAGTAGTGACCACTTTCGTTAAGAATGAGTATTAGCTACAAGCTGTACATTCTGCAGTGTTTACATGCCAATAGATCCTGTATGCAGCTTTTCTGTTGCGCCTGTCAGTTTTTCTCTCTCTCTCGCTCTCTCTCTCTATCTCTCCCTCTCTCTCTGTGTCTCCCTCTTGAAACTGAGGGTGATGAAGTCAGCGGGATATCTGATGTCCTCAATACGGTCTAGTTATGTTTGCCGTAAGGGCATCAACTGTTCAGCTACTGTCATAAACTGGTGTGTATAAATAAAGTGCTCGACAGATGATTATGACGTGCTCATGACTGATTTGCCAAGACAGCAGTTTGGGTTCACATGGGGACAGCCCTGAAACGACAGATGATTATGACGTGTTCATGACTGATTTGCCTAGACAGCAGTTTGGGTTCACATGGGGACAGCCCTGAAACGACAGATGATTATGACGTGTTCATGACTGATTTGCCTAGACAGCAGTTTGGGTTCACACAGTGACAGCCCTGAAACGACAGATGATTATGACGTGTTCATGACTGATTTGCCTAGACAGCAGTTTGGGTTCACACAGTGACAGCCCTGAAACGACAGATGATTATGACGTGTTCATGACTGATTTGCCAAGACAGCAGTTTGGGTTCACATGGTGACAGCCCTGAAACGACAGAGATTATGACGTGTTCATGACTGATTTGCCAAGACAGCAGTTTGGGTTCACACGTGACAGCCCTGAAAGGACAGTGATTATGACGTGCTCATGACTGATTTGCCAAGACAGCAGTTTGGGTTCACACGGTGACAGCCCTGAAAGGACAGATGATTATGACGTGCTCATGACTGATTTGCCAAGACAGCAGTTTGGGTTCACACGGGGACAGCCCTGAAAGGACAGATGATTATGACGTGCTCATGACTGATTTGCCAAGACAGCAGTTTGGGTTCACATGGGGACAGCCCTGAAACGACAGATGATTATGACGTGTTCATGACTGATTTGCCTAGACAGCAGTTTGGGTTCACATGGGGACAGCCCTGAAACGACAGATGATTATGACGTGTTCATGACTGATTTGCCTAGACAGCAGTTTGGGTTCACATGGGGACAGCCCTGAAACGACAGATGATTATGACGTGTTCATGACTGATTTGCCTAGACAGCAGTTTGGGTTCACATGGGGACAGCCCTGAAACGACCCTTTGCGGCGGCTGGGCTATAAGGCACCTGAGGGTGAAGGGTGAAACTAGTCTTGCTCTCCGTCGCACCCACCACCCCCGCCTCTCTTTCTCTTTGTGTGGTGACAACCCTGACAGGTTGGACTGTAGGAAAACTGCCTCATTTTATTGCACTCCCTCCACTCACACACACACACACACACACACACACACACACACACACACCCCACACCCACACACTCTCTCTCTCTCTCTCTCTCTCTCTCTCTGTCTGTCTGTCTGTCTCTCTCTCTCTTCTCTCTCTCTCTCTTCTCTCTCTCTCTCTCTCTCTCTCTCTCTCTTCTGTGGTGACAACAACTCTAAAAAGTCCCTTTGTGGTCGGTTGGGCTAGAAGAAAACTGAAACTGGACCTTTCTGCGTCCTTCTTTCGCCCCCTCCACCCGTCTCCTACCCCCACCCCCATCCCCTCTCTCTCTTTTTCCCTCCCTCCCTCCCCTTTTCCTTCCTACTAGGTGGCAGTCCTTTGTGGTCTGTTAGGGTTTAAGAAAACTGAAATTAAAACTCTTTGCCTCCCTGCCCCCTCCCCTCCCCTTTTTTTTTTCTCTCTCCCCCCTCTCTCTCGCTCTCTCTCTCCCTCTCTCTCTCTCTCTCCCTCTCTCTCTCCCTCCCTCTCTCTCCCTCTCTCTCTCCCCCTCTCTCTCCCCCCTCTTCCTCCCTCTCTCTGCCTCATTGTGGTCGACTAGACTATAAGACTACTGAAACTCTCGGCCTCTGGCTGTGTCTCCTACTCCCCACCCACTCCCCACCCCCTCACACAACACACACACACACACACACACACACACACACACACACACACACACACACACACACACACACTCACTCACTCACTCACTCACTCACTCACATACACACACATGCGCGCGCGCGCGCGCGCGCGCCACACACACACACACACACACACACACACACACACACACACACACACACACACACACACACACACACACACCTCCTCCGTAGTCAACTGAAAAAAATAGTGAAACAAACTCTCTGCTTCTCTCTGTCGCAACTTACCCCCCCCTCTCTCTCTCTCTCTCTCTCTCTCTCTCTCTCGTTCGAATGCGAATGCGAATGTTTTATTCAGTTTAAGGCCACAGCCCCATACTGAAGGGTATTCATACATGTATCATACAACATTCCTAATACATAACACAATGAAATCATGAAAAAATGTAGATATGTTACAAACCGCAGAGTACATTAAGCCATTACTGTCCGAATTCTCTTATTTGCTTCGTAAATATACATGGCTAAATTCCAAAGTGTATTCTCATTCCTTGTTGACAGCAAGATAATTAGCCTGAAATTACATGGTTCGGTGTAATATTTGGGTTGAATATATTTTTTTTTTTTTTTGCTGTCCCAACCTCTGCGCCACCTCAGAGGCAGTGCACCCACGCCGCTCATTCCGACACCCCGTCCACAGCCACAGCCCGGTCGGCCCCGCCGCAGCCCCGGCACCGGCAGTCCACAGGGAGCAGTCAATGTCAAGTCGTCAAGAGGCAACCCACCGGAGGATACACTGCACTGCTGCCGAGTCACTTCGGTGGTGTTCAGTGGCGCCTGTTCTGATCTAACATACGCAGGACACCACCTACTAAGCCCCCTACTGACGACAATATTTGCTTAGTCGCGGAGCCGGCGTGAGTGAGCTCTCCCTCCGGAGGGCGCCACCACGACCGTCCAACGACAGCCCCCATGGACTCTCCGATACCGGTGACCCCGACGGAACCAAACCAAGGCCACAGACGTGGAGAGGACATCGAAACTGAGGTCACCATGAGAGCAGGGCATGAAGGGCCACAGAATTTGAGACTTTTTTTTTAATGCTGATCGATGAGAATGAGGATGATTAAGATGATGCTACGGATTTCCATTTCGGTCTGAGACTACATGACAGGGCTGTACTCTACGCTTCCTTTCATAATATATCCCGGCGTCAACCAGGCTCGAGAGATACAGGCACCTGCAGTGTTGGTGAGGAAATTTGAGCAACACTCTCAGAGACGCATCCATTAAGTAGATGAAACTCGACTGTGTGGTCCCAGTCTTCCCAACTGAGTCCGCAGCAAACTCAACTCTGGGTAGGAGCCGGTCGGGGCAGAAAAACCCACATGACTCTGATGGGATTCGAACCCACGACCTCCCAGCCGGGAGTCCGCGACGCTAACCACTTCGCCACGGCGGCTGGTGGGTTGAATAAATTTTATTCTAAGATCGCTCAGACAGCAAAACAAAAAATGTATTTCATCTTCTCTTGCTCTGTTACAGAGTCGACACATCAGTTCATTTTCAACAACATTACTATACCTGAGGCGATGGCATGCAATATCAGACACGCCAAATCTAAATTTTTTTCAGTGCCCATTTGAT
This sequence comes from Conus canariensis, assembly GCA_033310375.1. Taxonomy (NCBI): domain Eukaryota; kingdom Metazoa; phylum Mollusca; class Gastropoda; order Neogastropoda; family Conidae; genus Conus; species Conus canariensis. The sequence goes on from CM065714.1 coordinate 34,547,442, forward strand.
AAATCTGTTCATATTTATCCCAATGTAAGGTTCTAAGCTATGTGTCGATTTAAAGAGTTTATACTGAGCAAATCTATCACTATTATACATATGGTCATGCCAGTCCTGCCACCTGCAATCGATAATCCTCTGTTTAAAACAATTCAGAAATTCTGATATATTTTCTACACCTTGGTTATCCCAAACAAAACAATATCCATATGAATTTAAACACTGTCGAACATGGGAAGCCCATGTTCTTTTACCATTAACATCTAAACTCAACAGCACCCTATAGCCTTTAAAGGGTATCCTATCTTCATTCATTCTTGTTAACTTGAGCCAATATTTTATACGTTTCAAATAGGAATTTAAATAAACTGGGCATCGTCCAAGTTCACCATAAACCAGATCATTAGGCGTTCTACTGTCTACATTCAAAAAGCGCTTCAGCGCATACAGGTGAACTTTTTCAATTAAGGCACCTTTATCAAAAGCCCATACTTCTGCACCATATTGTAAAATTGGCTGTACCTGTGAATCAAACAATGTTGTAAAAACACTGAACGAGCTACACTCTAACTTATACAAAATATGAAGAATACTATTGACCGCCTTTTTCGCTCTATTGACTATATCTTTGGAATTTAGCCATGTATATTTACGAAGCAAATAAAAGAATTCGGACAGTAATGGCTTAATGTACTCTGCGGTTTGTAACATATCTACATTTTTTCATGATTTCATTGTGTTATGTATTAGGAATGTTGTATGATACATGTATGAATACCCCTTCAGTATGGGGCTGTGGCCTTAAACTGAATAAAACATTCGCATTCGCATTCTCTCTCTCGTTCTTTCTTTTTAGTGACAGCGGTGAAAGGCCCTAAGGACATTGAAACTAAAGATCTCTATCTCTCTCTGTCGCCCCCCCCCCCCCTCTCTCTCTCTCTCTCTGTCTCTGTCTCTCTCTCTCTGTGTCCCCATACCTACTTCGTGACAACCCAGAAAAGCTCCTTTGTGGCTGGGTGGGCTGTAAGAAAACTGAAACTCTTTGCCTCTGTCAGGTGCCTCTGCCTGCCTCCCTCCCCCCCCCCCTCTCTCTCTCTCTCTCTCTCTGTGTGTGTGTGTGTGTGTGTGTGTGTGTGTGTGTGTGTGTGTGTGTGTGTTAGGTAGCAACCCTAAAAGACTTCTTTGTTGTCGGCTGGGCTGTGAGAACACGGACATTCTCTACCTCTGTCCCTGTCCTACCTACCCCTTTCTCTCTATGTGCTGCCTTAAAGAGCCCTGTTTGTGCTTGGCTGGGCTACAAGACTAGTAGAACTGAAACTCTCGGCCTTTCTCTGTCGCAACCCCCCCCCCCCCCCCCCCACTGTCCTCCCCCCTCCCCATCTCTCTCTCTCTCTCTCTCTCTCTCTCTCTCTCTCTGTGTGTGTCTCAGTGCATTTCTGTCTGCGCGCTTGTGTGTGTGTGTGTGTGTGTGTGTGTGTGTGTGTGTGTGTGTGTGTGTGTGTGTGTGTGGCGTGAGATTTGATTTCTGATCATACCGTTCGTGACGGGCGAAATTTTCAAGGAAAATGATACCCCATTGACGTCAGTGGTTTAATGTACTCGGCGGAGCTCCAGCTGGATGAGAAAAAAGTAAAATAGTTACAAGAAAGATGTCTGTACTCCAGCCCATTCCATTTGTGTTCTCTCCTACCGAAGATATCGGTCTCAGAGCATCTACCGGTCATCATGATGCAGCTACTGCTGCTGGCGACTTCTGTTAATTTCATTTTTTTCCTTTTCCAAAAATACATTGAGTTTGTGCTTTTTTGTGTTTGGTTGGTTTGGTTGGTTGTTGTTGTTGTTGTTGTTGTGGAGGCATGACTAATTCTGTTTCATTCTAGTTTGCCGGTTTATATTTCGTTCATAACCTAACTGGCTAGGTGTTCATGTTTTGCTTATCAGTACCCGTTAAATTCGGTTGCCAAACATTTTTTGGGAGATTATTGTATCCAACATCTAAGTATTGGCACTTTGTGCTCCACACACTTATATACGAACCCTTATTATTTCTTTCTTTCTTTTGTTTTAAATCCTGAGTGTATTTTATCTTCGGTTTCCCTGTTATTCATTCCCTCGTTTGTGGGGGATTTGTTCGTTACATCCAGGTTTAGTGGGTTTACGTCCATCCTCGCCATTGGTAATAAGTCCAACGAAAATTTACCAGACACATGGTGAGTTTGTGTCAAAATCGTCGGTATCAGCAAATTCACGGAGGACCTGTCAGTTAGAGTGACCTTGTTAGAGGGATGAGGGGACGGGTGTGAGGTATCAGCA
>CM065714.1:34557245-34567245 GCA_033310375.1 Conus canariensis
CGTAAATGGTGTGTGTGAAATTTTCTGGTGTGTGTGTGTGTGTGTGTGTGTGTGTGTGTGTGTGTGTGTGTGTGTTTTAATACTATTTTCTGCATTCAAGGCTAAGATGTAGTAAAGAGCCTATTCAGACTTGATTTTCCCCATTACTTTATAGTTGTGTTTTCTCTGTCATACTCATACACTAGTGTACACATCTTTATTCTCCCATTGCTTGAATTTTTTGGTTTTCTCTCATGCTCGTACTCTGGTGTACACATGTTAGTGCGCAACGTAAGTGGGTTTTGATCCTCCCTCCCCACCCACTCTTTCGTATCCTTTCTCTCTCTCTCTCTCTCTCTCTGTCTCTCTCTCGCTCGCTCGCTCTCTCTCTCTCTCCCTTCTCTCTCGCTCGCTCGCTCTCTCTCTCTCTCTCTCTCTCTCTCTCTCTCTCTCTCTCTCTCTCTCTCTCTTCACTCCACAACCTCTCGTTTTTTCCCCAATCCATTTTTTTTTTTTTTTTTTTAATTGGGGAGGAACGACTCAAATCTTTTGTTTTCTGTAAGGAAAAGGAAACGGGACGCGAAAGAAAAAGGAAGGATTGAAAAAAAAAATAAAATAAGAAAGAAAAAAGGTGAGAAAGAGGAATGAAAGGCAGTGGCGTAAGTCAAGAAACCACAGCAGACGTGCCGCACTTTATCAGTTCAATGGCCGAAGCCGTTGGAATCACCGATAGTGTGCTCCTGCAACTCGGGTCCAGGCCTGTGTTTAGGAAATAAAGGGGGGAAAGGGGTAGGGGTGGGGGGGGGGGGGGGGGAGTGGAAAGGCGCTAAACTCAGCGCTTTGTGTCGCAGTGCGACAGAAAGCAAGAATAGTTCAGCAGATTTCGACGAAACGAACCGCATACACAAAACTATTCCTAAAAATGTTAAACTTGTTCAGTCTTTAAAATTAACATTCCCCCCCCCCCTTCACCCAATCTATGTCTCGTCCAGAGAAATCACGCGGAAGATACAGCGAAGAACGCGTGCGAAATGAATCGGATGGCACGTGATGGCGGCCCAGCTAGAGAAACAGAAATACGTCTGCTGTTTGAAAGTGGAGTGATGTTGAACTGGATTCTGTGTGCTGAGTGTATGTATTTAGGGTTAATTTTAAGCGTCAAACAAGGTAAAGCGATTTTATTTTATCCAGTTTTTCGTGGGTTTTTCTTTTCGCGTCATCGCGCGCCAACTGTCTCACTTCGCGCGCAGTGACGTCTCCCGCGTAACATACCTGCCCTCCAACAGAGTGAAAAGGGCCCTAAGTGATCTGTGCCTTCTTATTGCAAGCCTACTTTGATTATACAATTAAATGGAGGAATTTTTTTTCTTACAGTTTTTAACATGAGTATGTCTTGCTAAAGTCGACGAACAAAAGTGTAGAGTTTGTATTTTGTGCATAGAAATTTACCGAACTGCGTCATAGAACTGGGCCTTGATCGGTGTTTTCGTTTGTTAGTACACATGGACAGAATTATTTTTGTTGAATGAATCATCCCTGATATGGCCTCATGCGGTCGCGTGTGGGTCCCTCTGTACTTGTATATGTGCTGTATGTGTCCCTGGTAAACTTTAGATTTCATAATGTCTCAGATGCCGTTGGCGGAAAAGGAAAAGAGTTTGCAGGATAGTCAAAATTGATGACACTTTTTCACACCTTTCCACCAGCCACATGTATGAAGTCGTCGCAATTTAAATGACAAGGGCAGATTATAAAAAAATGCAGGCGCAATCAACCCTTATTCTTGGATCCAATTTTAACCATGATCTTGACACAACGATTTTTCAGAGTTGGAGCTACAAGTTTGCATAATTTTCAGGTGAGAGAGGAAAGTCAAAATTACAAATGACATAGTAGACTGGTTACGGAAAGGAAATTCAGGGAACGATAACACCTCTCCTACCATTGTAAACAGAGTTACCTATTCTCAATTTATGGGTCCATCAAATAGATCTAGAGAGTGCAATATTTGATTCAAAGCGCTCGATAAGGTAACGGTCGGGATGGTTTGGGTCCGATAGTCCGACACTTCACGATTCCGACGTTTCGATAGTTCGACAAATCACGATTCCGACGTTTCGACAATCCGACAATTTTGTCGGACCGACGAAACTTGTTTTGTAATGTTTTATTTTGTGCCAATAGTTCGACACATCACGATTTTATCGAAACGAGTTGGAATTGTCGGAATCGTGGGATGTCGGACTATCGCTACTTTTTCTTACAGTGTCGGATTATCGAAACATCTGAACGTGGGGTGTCGGACTACCGATGTGTCGGACTGTCGAAACGTCGGACTACCGGGCCCAGCCCGGTCGGGATATCGACTGTCAGCATTAAAGGCGCACAGTCACAGAGCTTTGTTAGCATTTGCTCTCTCTGATTGAACTGCTAAGCTAACTGATAAGGCGAAATCGCTTGGCCGTGCTCTTCAACGGCCTCTGTCCCATGAAAACGGCACAGTCCCGCTGAACGCGAGCTGTAACACAGATTTCACCCCACCCGTTCTTAAAAACAACACCCAGCTGGCAGACGATCTCTCTTCGGGGTGAGCAGCCCAGATTCCTCACAGAGAAATCTGTTGTGACCATAGAACACCACACGACAGTACATCATAGTACATTACACTGCGCTACACTACACTACACTACACCACACTACACTACACTACACCACCTTGCGCCACACCACACCACACCACACCCCACCACACACACCACACAGCAACGCACCACATCAAACCCCTCGACACCCACCTTGCTACACTACCTCACCCCATCCCACACCACATTAAACCGCACCATACCACATTACACTACATTACGCCACATTACTCTACGCTACACTACACTTCATACTCGATATCAATTCACAAAATCTCTCCAGAATTTTCTTTCTCTCGTCTCCTGTGTTCACGCTGCCAGATAAGCCCTGCACGTAGAAACGCGTTGCTTCTGTATTATCGTGTGCTCACTCCATACGTTTGGCGATCTTGTAACACAACCTTTATTCTGTCAATACCATATTATGGGCGACGATTCTTAAATAATCGTTTTTGTTATTACCTCGTCAGATTGATGTTTCAGTTGTTTCTCTGGATAATATGGGGACGGGACGAGTGTTTGAGCTTTTTGTGTTGTGAGAAGGGGTCCTACACAAATATTGATCAGTGTTTGCTGCTGTCTTGGAATGGACGTGGCTCACGCAAACTGTCAGTACCATCAGGGAGTTTTGCCCGTTTATGCTAAGAAGAAGGCTAACAACTCCGGATGTTTTATTTATTTTTTTATTTATTTATTTTTTTTATAGATTACTGGCACGCGCATGTGGCCCATTCAATCTGTCTGTCTGTCTCTCCCTATGTGTGTGTGTGTGTGTGTGCGCGCGCGCGCGCGTGCGCACGTGTGTGTGTGTGTGTGAGAGAGAGAGAGAGAGAGAGGGGGGGGGGAGGGGAGAGGGAGAGAGAGACAATGGTAATGACAAATACTTTATTGTCCATTCAGCACTTAGGTCCTTTAGGCATGAGCCCATGTTTGAACATAACGCAGTAAAATCAGTTGCTCACCCCACCCCTCCCTTCTCCCTCCCACCACTCCTCTCCCACAACTCATTCCGGTGAGAGAGAGAGAGAGAGAGAGAGAGAGAGAGAGAGAGAGAGAGAGAGAGAGAGAGAGCAAGCATATATGCACACGTGTTCATGCAGGAGTGCCTGCATACGCGCACAGGCACGCATTCGCGAGCTCGCATATTCCATTTCTTATCTCATGTATTTATTTGCTAGTAAGTATCACTTAATAAATTTTAGAAAATACATTTTCTTGTTCACTTGTCTTTGTAGAGATGTTCTCTGTTCATACTGGTCCTTTTGTATTTTCGTAAATGGTGTGTGTGTGTGTGTGTGTGTGTGTGTGTGTGTGTGTGTGTGTGTGTGTGTGTGTGTGTGTAATTTTTTGGGGGGTGGGGGGGGGGTATACTATTTTCTGGGTTTGAGGGCAAGATGAAGTAAAGAGCGTATTTAGACTTATTTTCCCTTTATTTGAATTTTTTTCTCTCTGTCTCTCTCTCAATCTCATCCACCAGTGTACATATATTGTTGCCCAACAAAGTGGGTTTTGATCCTCCCTTCCGCCCACTCTTTCGTGTCCTTTCTCTCCCCTTTTTCTCTCTCTACCCCCTTCTCCCACCCTCTCTCTTCATCCCATCCATCCACCCCCCCCCCTTCCCCCTAATCCTAACCCATTTTACCCTAATCCATTTTTTTTCTAGGGAGGAACGGCTCTTATCTTTTGTTTTCTGTAACGGGGAGGGGGGGAGAGAAAAGGAAGGGTTTAAAAGAAGAACAGAAGGTGAGAAGGAAAACTGCAAGGTTTGTGGCTTAAATAAAGAAACCACACCAGACGTTCCGCACTTTAACTGTTCAATGACTGAAGCTGATGTAATCCCCGATTTTGTGCTCCTGCAACTTGGGTCCAGGCTTGCATTAAAAAAAAAACGGAAGAAAAAGGGGAGGGGGGGGGGGGGGGGGGGGGGGGGCGCTAAGCGCAGCGCTGTGTCGCAATGCGACAGAGGACGGGAATAGTCAAGTAGGTTTCGACGAAATAAACTGCATACAATTTTTTTTTTCTCACAAATTTGTTGGGTTTGTTCTTAGCCTTTAAAAGTATTTTGTTTGTTTGTTTGTTGTTGTTATGTTTGTATAGCTGTATCTTGTCCAGAGAAATCACGCAGAAGATGCAGCTGCAGAACACGCGCGACATGAATCAGGTGGCACGTGGTTGTGGTCGTGATGAGTTTAGTGCTAGCACAGAGAAATAGAAATTCGTTTGCTCTTTTGAAAGTGGAGTTGAACTGGACTCTGTGTACTGAGTATTTGTGTAGGGTTGATTTCAAACGTCAAACAAAGGTAAGACGATTTTATTTCATCCAGTTTCTGGGGTTTTGTGTGTGTGTGTGTGTGTGTGTGTGTGTGTGTGTGTGTGTTGTGCGCGCGCGCGCGCGTGCATGCGTGCGTGCGTGCGTGCGCGCGCGTGTGTGTTTTGCTTCACCTCGCGTCAACTCTCTTTTTGCGCGCGTTCTGCAGTGACATCTTTCGTGTAACTTTCGCCACTCCAGTGGACGAAACACAGTCCTAGATATACTGCACTTTCCTATCGTAAGCCTAGTCTGAGTATACAATCAGATGGAACAAAATGTTGTTTTTTTCCCCATACAGTTCAGTTGAATATATGTATATGTCGTGCGAAGGTCGACGTATGAGAATGCAGAGTTGTGTTGAGGACATAGAAATTTACCATATTCCGACATAGAACTGCGCCTTCGTGTGTTATTTATAAGTATACATGAAGAGAGTTATTTCAGTTGAATGAGTTGGCTCTGATATGGCCCCATGCGGTCGCGTGGGTGTCCTTACGTGCTTGTATATGTGCTGTATGTGTCCATAGAAAACTTTACATTTTCATATTGTCTCAAATGCCGCGGGGGGGGGGGGGGGGGGGGGGGGGAGGAAATAAAACTTGGCAGGCTTGCAAAAACTGATGACACTTTTTCACACCTTTCTCTCAGTCTCATTTATGAAGTCGTTGCAATGTAAATGCCAAGGTCAAATTATAAACAGTGTAAGCCGCAATAAATTCTTGTTCATGGATCCAGTTTTCACCACGGTCATGACACAGTGAGTCGTCAAAGTTGGAAGGACGTACAATTTTGTTGAATGTCTAGGTTAGAGATAGAGGCCAAAATGACAGTTGACATAATAAACCTGTTACGGAAAGAAAATTCAGGAAATGGAAAAAAAATGGGGAAAAAAAAATCTCTTTCCATTGTAAAGAGTTACCTTTTCTCAGTTTATGGGTCAAGCAAAGAGATCTACAGAGTGAAATACTTGATTGGAAGCGCTTGCCGAGATAACGATCGGGATATCGACTGTCAGCATTAAACGCACACCGTTACAAACCTATGTTGTAGTGGTAGTAGTAGTAGTAGTAGTAGTAGTAGTAGTGGCAGCAGTAGTAATAGTGAAATTATTATTAGTAGTATTGTTATTGTTGTTGTTGTTATTATTATTATCATCATCATTATGAACGATGATGATGATGATGATGATGATGATTATCATTATTGTTACTGACATCATCATGTTCACTGTTCATGCTTTAGGATAGATTATAGTCGTTTTGCATTTTCTAAATTTATTTGCATTTGCATATTTCTTTAATTTGTTTTTACTCTCTTTCCCATTTACTTTTCATTATGATTATAGTTATTATGATGATGACAATGATGATGATGACGATCATTATTATTAACATCATTACTACTACTACTACACTACTACTACTACTGCTGCTACTACTACTACTACCATTTGCATATTTCTTAGATTTTATCTCACTATCTTTCCCATCATCATCATCATCATCATCATCATCATCCTGCTGTCATGACTAGTGTAGTACCTATTCTCCTTCTTCCTCTTCTCTATCATCTTCTTCTTTCTCTATTATTATCATTACTATTATTATTGTGATATTGTTACAATACAGTCATCATCATCATTATCATTATTTTTGTTAATATAGCATCATCATCATCATCAATGTTACTGTTATTATTATTATTATTACTATTATTATTATTGTCTCAGTCTGTCGCTTATCCCCTTAAACTCTTGACTGTTCTAAACATTTCCATTCCGTAAGGATAGTTTTTCACCCAAGACCAAATTTTGCACCCGTATCAAAGAGATAAGTGAATGTTTGTTAGTCCTTTGTGTTGACTGCTTTGAATGTGATTTATCTTGCCTGAAGAAGACCAATAGGTCAAAACGCGTTGGGTTTTTTTTTGTTTTTTTTGTTGTAATTTGTTTGTCCCTTCGTTTGGCGGCCCAATAATTCTATTTTTGCACAGAAGTAGGCATATATGGGGGAGGGGGGGAGGCGGTGGATTTAAAAAGCTTTCTGTGGTCAGTTAGGATAGATCGTAATAAGGACCATGCATGAAAGTTTTAGGGAGCAAAAATTGTCCACAACTCAAAACTTCCATGATTTTTTTTCCGCCAAAGGCCGATAAGGAGAAGGATGAAAAACAACTGGAGACCAATATCACTTTTTACTTTGCTTATAACATTCCATCAGCATGCATGGCCAGCCGGATAACGAAGTGCTCACTTTCATGATTAGTGAAAACCAGACAGGGATGATTGCAACTGGATTGGTAGGGGAGGACATTTTTTTTTTTTTTTTAATAAAATAATTTAGTAAACTCATTTGAATACACACCGTTTACCAGGCTCGCTGTTATGTGTGGATGACGGGAAATCATGTGATCCTGTCAGCTGAATATTTAGATTAAATGTCACCCGTACCTTCGGATTTGGACCAGAAGTGATGGTCAGCGGGTCTACACATTTCATTTTCATGTGAAATCAGCAGTTCATATAACTGGTAATGTCAGGACGGTGTAAGAGATGAAGAAAGCGAGGGGACCCGATCTCGCCTCACTCGTTCGTTTTTAGTATGTGTAAAAAAAAATGAACTGGAATTATGATCCACGAAAATGCGAAGTGAAAAGCATTCGAATCACGGAAACGGAGCATAAAGTTCCACAGCTTGCAGATGACACAGAACTTTTTTTTTAACTGAAGGGGGGAGATTCATGTGGAGAATTTTTGAAGTCTGGCAAGTTTTTTTTCTTTTTGTTTGTTTGTTTGTGGGGTTTTGTGGTTGTTGTTGTTGTTGTTGTTTTCCTTTCTCCAAATGCAAGAAAGATTCGCGTGTTTGCTTGGGGAAGAAAACGAAATTCAAATACAAGATTCATGCCACTTTTGCAAATAAAGTGGAACCCATTTGGAGTCAAAATTATTGAAATTTGGCTAGCAAACGACTTTCCAAACTGTGTTGAGTATGATCTCTAGGATGCTTTTTTTTTCAAAATTAAAAAAAAAAATCTGTATAACATATTATGATTAAACAAAATCCAAACCAAACCAAACCAAAGCAAAACAAAAACAAACAACCAAACAAACAAAAGACAGCTACTCCTAGTAGAAAAGTTGTTTCTAAATCTATCCGAAATGATACAGTACACAATATCTGGATTTGTGTGGCACGGAAAAAGAGACAGGATTAACAGAAAATGCAACCGGTGGAATGGATTATAAGGAGGGACTAGGAATTCCCAGATGAAGGAATATATGACTGCTTAAAAGCTTAGCTGGAAACGGAAACTGAAAGCGACTAACGATGAATGAAAAAGTATTATTTCAGCAGAATGTCCGAGCGTTTTGCGATTACATTAAGAGGGGGAGTAGTTTACCAATAGAAGCGTACATTCTGAACGATTGTTTAGTTAAATGTTATTGAAACTATAGAAAAATCTTGAGGAAAAAAAAAAGAAAAACGTCCGCAGTCGATTGATAAGGTACTGCGCGAATACTGCCCCCCCCCCCCCCCCCCCCCCCCCCCCCTTTGTGTTTTATGTTTGAAATGAAAACATGAAGATAGGACAGAAAAGTATTCTTCGTAGTATATGGATCAATAAAGATTTTCACTTCATTAGGTAAACGAGGATGGCGCATTCATGCCATTTGAGCAGTTTAAAAACTCGTGCAATATTTACACCGTGTAAATAACGTATAACGATTGTGTAAGAGCTGTAAGTACATATAGAATAAAACTGGTTTATATACTGATAGTAGTACAGCATTGGGAATTCCAAAATGGCTTCAAACGATTTATTCAGTTCCAAGAGAAACAACGTGTTATTGTGACATACTGTTTAGTGATAGAGAACTAAAGTGAATTAACAAATGAACTTGGGGTGAAGGATTGTGAAGCGAAATAAATGCTGAGGATTTTGATAAGGGAGGGGGGGAGGGAGGGGGGGGGGGAGGAGAGAAGAAAGAAAGAAAAAAAAAAGAGATAAAAGCTTTCGACATCTTTCTTTCTTCTGTCTTTCATGTTCTTTCCACCTTTCTTTACCAATTTTCTGACTTCATTCTATCCGCTTATACTTCCACCCATGCTCTCCATCCATCCATTTGATTTCTTTTGTTTGTTTTCTTTTCTATCTTTCGTCGTTCTTTACGTTCCCTCTTTTTTCGCCCCCTGTTCCACCGTCTTTTTCTTCCCTTCTTTCCCTTTTTCTGCCCGTCTGTCTTACCCATCCTTCTATCCGTCCACCTATCATTCTCAGAGCCTCTCTCTCTCTCTCTCTCTCTCTCTTCTCTCTCTCTCTCTCTCTCTCTCTCTCTCTCTCTTCTTTTTTTCTTTCTTTCTTCATTTTCCCTTCGATCCTTTGTTTGTTTTTCTTTCATTTTCCCCCCTTTTCTTCTTCCTGGTCACGGTTGCACTTAATGTTACCGTTAGGAATGACAGTTATTCACATACTAACTGGAGTCCTAACGTCCCACACAGCCATTATCGATGGAAATCGCCTGTGACATACAACTTGTTGCAATACCACAGTAAGTAGATGTATACTTGCGGAAATGAAAGGAAAGGACAAGCACATGAATGTTGATAAAGTAAGAAATGGATAATTGAGTAAATGAATGAATCAATCAAAACATCTTCAAGACATTCTTTTTTAGAGCGCAATTTCATCGAAGAAGCAAGACCGAGACGGCACTTAGGCTTTTATACCAACAGTACACCAAGGCTACATCAAAATGTTGTTATGCTCAGTATAGTTATGCGGGGATTGTCTTCAATCGTGACAAGCTCCTAGGATAACACCATCAGTCTCCAGAATCCCTCGAAGTCGGAGTGTGGCTGCCCACGTGGCGGGGCAATCAAAAACCGTCACACACGTAATGTTCTCATCCATAGCTAATGCATTTGTATCAGTGTTCAAGTACTTCGGCTGTTTGGATGATCCCTGGAGTCTTTTAGCCAGGGTACGACGACAACAACAACAACAACAGTACCAACAGCAGCTGTGCTGTGCCAAAAGATAGCGATATCTCATAACACCTACATTCACC
>CM065714.1:34572245-34574745 GCA_033310375.1 Conus canariensis
CTTCTTCTTCTTCTTCTTCTCATCTTCTTCTTCTTCTTCTTCTTCTTCTTCTTCTTCTCTTCTATTCTTCTTCTTCTTCGTCGTCGTCGTCGTCTTCTTCTTCTTTTCTGCTGCTGCCTGTTTCTTCTCCTTTTCTACTTTCTTTCAAGTTGCCACTGTCACCTTTTTCGTCTTCCGCATCGTCTTTTTTTTCTCCTTTTTTTTTTTCTTCATCGCCTTCTCTTCCACTGACCCCCCACCCCTCCCCCTGCGCCTTATCCCCTCTTGTTTAATATTTATGTCTTTCTTTTCCCCCGTTTCTTTCCCATAATGTCATTCTCCACATGGAAGTTGTCATTCCAGTATCTCGTATGTTTGAACAACAAACAAGCAAACCAACAAACAAACAAAAATATTATGAATGTTTCCAAATTTGATTTAGCAGCACAGAATCTTCAGTGCGGGGCGGGGGATGTACAAGCATGACGTGGAAGGGAGGGTCTGAAGAGAGAGAGAGAGAGAGAGAGGGAGAGAGAGAGAGAGAGAGAGAGAGAGAGAGAGATGGAAGGGAGGGTCTGGAGAGAGAGAGAGAGAGGGGGGGATGGGGAATGGTGGAGGGTGAGGGGCAGTAAGAGGGAGGAAAGGGATGGGGGGGGGGGGTAATCTGTTACGTCTTTATCATACCCACAGCCATCTGCTCCCTTCCCACCGTTCTAACCCCCCCCCCCCCCTATCTCACCCTACCCCCCACCCTCCACCCCACCCCATTCCTTCGTAAGTTGCTCAGGAAGAGTTGAAAGCTTTCAAATCGTCAACGATTGATCCCAAAATGGGCCATCCAGCGGAAAGGGAAGGAAGCCAAATCAAGCGAGGAGAGTTACTCAACTCGCCACAATCCGCTTAGCCTAAAATGTAAGTCGTCTGACAGGCGGCAGATAATGGGTTAACTTTTTCTCTTTCTTTTTCTTTTTCTTTTCTTTTCTTGATTTTTCTTTTTATTTAGTTGCTAGCTGTATGGCAGGTGATTGTGTGTGTGTGTGTGTGTGCGTGTGCGCGTGCGTGCGTGCGTGCGTGCGTGCGTGTGTGTGTGTGTGTGTGTGCTCTTCAGTCGATGATCAGTGCAGTTGATGTGTGTGTGTGTGTGCGCGCGCGCGCGCGCGTACGTGCGTACGTGTGTGCGTTCTTCAATCGAAGGTCGGTGCAGTTGATGACGCTGAGAATGATATTGACATCATGCATGGCTGAACCAGCTAGCCTTAGGGTGATTATAAACATGTCTGCACTCAGTTCAGTTCATGTGAACTATAGCATAGCCGACCACGCAGGTTGTCAACTCGTCTTAACTCGAGTATAGGCATTCGAATGACATGCATGCCTACTTAGACATATTAGCTACATCCTTCATGTGTACATGTGCGTGCAGGCTTTATGTAAGCAAAGGTTGTTTTTGCTTGTTTGGTTGGTGGTTTTAACCATCAAAGAAAACCTGACGGAGGAAAGTTGCCAATCTTATTTGCAGTACAACACTGCTACTGATCTGAAGAAAGTGGAGAATCGGAGGAGGTGGAGAGGAGTGGTGTTCAGGGGAGAGGGGCGATATGGTACAGACTGCTTGTAGCGCTGTTGACAACAGGCGGGATTCATGGCAGAGTGAATGTCGCGAGCGAGCCCGGCCTGTATCTCTGTTGGGTTTGGTAGTCTATTGCTCCGAGTGGAGTGCCGGTACTCCGGCTGCGACTGGACTAGGCTAGGTGTGGGTGTGTAGTGGGTGGTCAGAATGAGCGACGTGTGAGTCATGCTAGTAAAGGTGGCATGGAAGATGGGAAAGAAAGAAAAAAGATAGAACGTATCAATTGCAGGCGTAACCCTGCGAATCGTACCTTTGTGGGCCTCAGATACCGTTATGATAGGGTTTCACCTTGGCGAAATGCTCCCTTCCCACTCCCCCACGCGCGCGCGCACACACACACACACACACACACACACACACAACACACACACACACACACACACACCAACACACACACGCACGCACGCACGCACGCACACAACACACGCACGCACACAACACACAGACGGACAGACAGACAGACAAACACACTCACACACACACTCACAGAGAGAGAGAGAGAGAGTGAAAGAGTGAGTGAGAGAGAGAGAGAGTGAGTGCGCACGCGCACACGGCGTGCTTTTTAAATTTAGCAGTTTTGTTTACGGCAGTACGTATGCATTCCAACAGTTGACTTTTTTTTTTCTAATTTGTGCACCGACACTTATCTCTTTGGTTGCTTTCAAAATGTAAGCAATTTTTGTTTTGTTTTGTTTTTGTTTTGTTTTTTAATAAGAAACTTGCCTTTTTTTTTTTTAGTTCTACAAAATTCAAGATGATTTTTTTTTTATTAGGTTATGACCTAAAAGAACTTACAAGGGGTGTTGCTACAAGCACGACCCTACAACCTCGGTACACTGAGTCTTGCTGTCCAAAGTCCGATAGTTCTCTGCTGGTCAGAGTGAAAGGCGG
>CM065714.1:34577245-34599745 GCA_033310375.1 Conus canariensis
CTCTCTCTCTCTCTGTCTGTCTGTCTCTCTTTCTCTCCGTCACACACACACACACACACACACACACACACACACACACACACACACACACACACACACACACAGTGTTTGTATCTGCGTCTTCCAGTAGGTGTCGGCGTGTGTTTCTCTCTCTCTGTCCTCACCCAAACAAGTTTCTCTCTACACATGGCACCTGTGTATTATTTATTACAGGTGTGGCAGTGATGACGGCCCAAGCTTTGTGCTACACCACCGGACGCTCGGTCACAGTCGCGCTGCAGCGAAATCACTCGCCAGACCCGAGCCCAACACGGCTGCTGAACCACATCAACTGCCTTTTCTTTTTTACTTTTTTTTTTAATTTATTTTTTTTTATAACTTTTTTAAAACTTTTTTTTCTTTTTTTTTTGTGTTGGGATGGGGGAGATCTATGGGAGCTCTTTTAATCCCACCCTTGCCAGCCCGCCCCAGAGCATAACTAGTTACTGTTGTGCAATCTGTAAAGCCATGTACTTATAATCTGTTGAAGGACACCAATGGTTGCTATTTTTGTTACGGAGGGGTGGGATGAACTTTGCGATATTGACCTTCAACTTGGGAGGTTATGTGTGTCGCCTCCTGTGTCTGTTGGTTTGTCTGCTCGTTTGTTGTTGGTAAGAGTACATCCAAAAATACTCTCTTTTTTTTAAGGGGGGGAAGAGGGAGGGGGACAAAATCGGGTGGAAAGATGGAATGTGGCCCACAGAGGAAATTTTTTAAATTCTTAGACGGATCAGGATCATTGGGGACAGGCAGATGATTACACTGGAATTAATTTTTAATGTCGGTTGATTTTTCTGAGCAGTTAAAGCCGCTCAGTCTGAAAGAAAATAATGTCGTGTGGAAACCACACACCCGTATATTTTGCTCTTTAATTGTTTCGGAACTGTTGGTTCCTTGTCATGGATTGGTGAATTTTCATTTTTAATACATAACCATTCAGCAGTACTTTTTTTCATGTATAAACAAATTCGATTTATATGAACACATGCTTCAGATAATTTTTAAATCTGCTGCCAATAGAAAGTTTGTGTCACCAGTGTATTAAAATGTCTGGGTTTCCATATTGCTTATACAAATATCACAATCATCGTTACATTCTCATGCCATAAATGCTGATATTTCAACGCGTGTTACAAATAAGTATGGTGATCTTGGGTCTCCCTGTCTGCATCCTCGATGTTAGTCAAACCAGGTGGAGCTCTGACCATCGACTAGCGCTTGAGACTTGTTGTTATGACAAAATACCGTGACCCTTTTACATATATTATCGTTAAAAAAAAAATGTTGTCAACATTGATACGTTTAGGCTCTTGCCTAAACCATCCAGACATTTTTTTTTTCAAACTTTGCAGAGCATATGTTATATACATTTGCTTGAAATAGGAGAACAAATGAAATAAGCAGAAAAATAGCACATGAAACTGAAAAATGATGAGTTTCAAAACAGTGTCTAGTCCTGTGTTCTGTTTGTCTGTGTCATTGTCGGTAACTAACCCCCTCTCTTTCCAAATTTTGAAAAATATGGTCTTTAAAAACAACAGTAGGTCAGGAATATTTGTTCAACAACTCATACGTGGGAAAGCATTGATGATTTCCATCAGCTAAGAAGATACTAACAAAGATGGACCCGAAAGTGTTAACATTTTCAAACTTAAATGTTAACTGCACAGAAGTCTTCGATTTTTATAAAAAGCTTTTCTGTAAACTTTCTTTTAAAAACCTCAACAGAACGGTTTACAGAACCGATGTCCAGTAACAAAAGATTTTAAACAAGGAAAACTTTTAATAGTGTATTGCATTGTACACTTTCTTCAAGAAGACAAAAAGTTTCAGGAATTTAAGGAGAATTTTAGCATGTTCATATTGATTTTGTAACAGTGGTTACTCATCAGCAATATTAGAAAGCATGAGGAAGACTGGTGAATGTGAATAGTAAAAAAAATGTGGTGAATGTGAATAGTAAAAAAAAAGTACTGATCTCATTTCACTTGGCTTTACAAAGTTAATGTTTGTAACCAAAGGATGTAGACTGTACAATGCCTGTCTTATTTGAAATAAAATGGAATTGAAGTGCTGTTCATAATGGGATGAAAATTTTTATATTGAAAAAGACGGGACAGAATGCTTTCTGTATCTACATAAACTCTCTGATGCGAGTTTCAAATGGTGTCAAATGAAGATTATCCAAAAATGCAGAGGGACAAGGACAGTTTATAAACAAATTGAATTGTTAAACAATGACAGCTGCAGCTGTTGTCACAGTATGAAAGATAATATTGATCGTATGTATTTGTACTCTACACCAGTTCAACATTTCAGGGAAGAAGACTTCATTTCTATACGTAGTGAAAAATGAAATAATTTAGAAACGTAGCTGTTATATACAATGACAACTGCGGCTTTTGTCACAGCACGAAAGATGATATTGATCATATGTGTTGGTACTGTATACATCAGTTCAGCAGTTCAGGGAAGACTTCATTTGTGAAAAATGAATTAATTTGAACAATATGCAACACACAAAACCACATGTTATGCTGAGATTAAAAAAAATGTACATGTGAGTGCCACAATCCATTAATACGCTTGGCAAAACATTACACATAAACTGAACACAATCAATCCCGTGCTGAAAAATTTTGACAGTAAATTGAAACACATGTACAATGTGCATTTGTAGGAATTAAGTTGAAGTGGATGCCATATAAAGCTACATTTATGAATATGAAAGCTTTCATTTGAATTGTTCCCATCCTAATGTTGACTTAATAATATCTAAGCTTGATTCTGTTTGTCCGGCTTAATCACTTATTTAATAAAACCTATTATAACGTAGAAAGTGGTGGGTGGGTGGAGGCATTTTCATATTTACTATAAGATCCTCATTAAGCTTTGTTCATTCGTTTCAAAGCAAACTGATATGTTTAGTTTTGCTACACCATTGTCCTCGTCTTTTTTTTTTCCCCATCCCATCCCAACAGAATTGTATATGTTTGTGTGTATATATGTGACTTTAAACATTTTGATCTTTTTACTTTTATTCATATGTCATGTTAGAAAATGTTAACGTTTTGTTATTTTTTATGTTGTTCATCTTTATTGTGTAATATAGTTTTTTGTTTCGATGGTTTCAAATGTATTTGGAATCAGATCAGTTGACAGTTACATGATAGCTGTAAACAAGCTTGAGATGATAGCTGTAAACAAACTTGAAAGTGATATGAATTTTTAAAAAATTGCAAGGAAAACATTATTACAATTTTTCCATTTAGCACTAACACTGTGAAGTTATGTTCATAATTGATTACAATATACTAAGCAAAATTTTATGGATTCTTAAAACTTTCTACTTATGTGTAATTTCCAATTATTCGGTTACCAAAAGATCTGTTCTTTGAAAAAAAAGTACATGGAAAGTAATTCTTTCTATACGCACCATGTATTGCTTGTTTGAAAGTGCTTCTCATCAGTCAGGATCCAGTTGCCAGCCATATGATCTTTATGCGCAGCCAAACAGACGTTGCCAGCTGTCCTGCTGACTTCCGTTTTTGATGAACAATGAAAGAAACAGCATGCACACTGAAGTAGACGAAAAAGCGGAAGAGCACGCAAAACAAAGTGTGAAGTAACGCAGTTTTAATGCACGACACAAAACAGGACAAATTTTCGGCAATATGCGTTCCTCAGCGACGAAACAATAAAAACAGTACAGACATTGACATGCGCAATACTCCCCTTGTGAAGCCAAAGTGGTGAATGAAGTAGACAGAGGGACAGTGGGAGAGAGGGTGAGTAGAGTTCGAGGAATAGGGCACAAGGAAAGAGGGTAGAGTTAAGCGAGGAGGAAGAAAAGGAGAGAGAGAGGGGGGGGAGGAGATTGGGGGGGGGGGAGGGGGTGATAGTAGAGGAAGAGTGGAGATGTAGGATAAATCCCATTGCTCCATTCCATGAATGCAAGCCTAGTGTCTTTGAACGCTATTTGAGGAGGTGGATGGATTGAGACGTTGGCGCCACTCTATGTCTGGAAACTAAAGGCATCTGGGCCAAGGGTTTATGGTATCTTTTTGTTTTGTAGGTCTTTGTAAAACTCTGATATGCAGCTACTGGTGATCTTTTGATAAGGCGTTTTGATTGGAGTTTGTTCACGATGATAGAAACTTAAATGGCTGCTGGTCTCTGTGTGTGTGTGTGTCAATTATTTGTTGTCGAGTTACTGCTGGATTGAACAGTGATGCAATGTATTATTTTCAACGGCAATATTTGGTTCAGTGTTGATTTGGACAGTCGTTAAAAGAAAATGTGTTCAACTCTGTTTAATTCTGCTCCCTTGTCCAAGGCTTCGTCTGTGGAACTTGAAGCGAGTCTGTGATTTTTAGCTGAATTTTTAGTGTTCTTTAAAAATATGTGTGTCTGTGTGAAGGTGCGTTTGTAAGTGTGTTTTGAAACGGAGAGGAGGCGGGAACGGGAGAGGAAGGGGGGGGGGGGGGGGGGGGGGGGGGGAGGGGGGGGAGGGAGATGTTTTATCATTGATGAGCAAATACAAATTAAAGTTCTAAAGAGAATTTAAATGCTGCATGCTTGAGGAAAAACTGGTGGCGCCTGTTTCACCATGACTTCCGTTTCTGTTTTTGAATATTCTCCTATCCCCTGTCTCTCCGCAACCGCCACCCCCCTTCCTGCCTCCCTCCCTCCCTCCTTCCCTTCCTCTTTTCCTTCGTCTCTATCTCTCTCTCCTCTCTCTCTCTGTCTCTCTCTCTCTCTCTCTCTCTCTTCCCGTCAGTCTTACCTCACTGTTGTCCCCATCTCCTCTTGTTCTGTCAATTTGTCATAACATCTCTTGCTCTCGGCCTCTGCTCTGTCTCTCTTTGTCTGTCTCTGTCTGTCTGTCTGACTGTCTGTTTCTCTCTCTCTCTCTCTCTCTCTCTCTCTCTCTCTCTCTCTCTCTCTGATATAGTATGCCTATATAGGTATGTGTGTGAGTGTGCTTGTTTATGTGTATGTTTGAGTGATTGCGTGAGTGTGCAAGTGCCTGTGAGCTTGCATGTATGTCATCATGTACAGCAAAAGCCAAAACCCACCAATGTACGTGGATAATGCAAAAAGTGTTTTTGAATGTTCATACATGTATCATGCTTGTAACTTCGTTATGAATATTTAGCTGTTGGAAAATGATTTTATGACCTTTTGAATAAAATATGCAAATTACTAAATGATTAGAAAATGCAAATGTATTCAACTCATTTGTTTGTAATAAAGATACAGAATTATAATCAGAATCTGTACTGTGTTCCTACAGCTGATTAAGACTCTGGATATTTTTGTGCTTTTTTTTTTTTTTTTTTTTTGGGAATATGGGAGAACTGCTTGCATGATGCATCAACTTGAATTTTATGTCGGCATTAAATGAAAAGAAAAATGGTTACCATGTGTCGCATTGTGTGCTGAAGAAATCTGTGAGGATGATTTATTACAAAACATGATGGAGTGTAACACAGAAATACGATGGGATGTTGTGATTATTTTGTTTTCCAGCTGGGGAGGAAAAAAAAACAAAAACGTATGCCTTCACATGTTTGAATAAAGGTATGGTTTCAGGCGTGATTCCAATTGTCCGTTTACAGTTACTGTTACGGATGCTATATATAGCATCCGTTACTGTGTTCAGTACAGCCTCGATCGGTGCGTGGTACGGTCAAAATGAACGCCATCATAACCGTGACCATTGCCATGTAATGCCCTTTTCATATCTATATGCACGTGTTTTTTTGTTTTTGTTTTTACAGACAAATGGAAACGTATGGTCCGAATATTCCAATTGTTAACTGCCATCACAAGCATGATTAATCGTTTTGCGTATTGTCTGACGTTGAGTGTCATTTTGAAATAGCATTTTGTGAAGTATGAAGCAGTGCGCGCGTGTGTGTGTGTGTGTGTGTGTGTGTGTGCGTGCGTGCGTGTGTGTGTGTGGTGCGTCGTGTGTGTGTGTGTGTGGTGTGTGTGTGTGTGTGTGTGTGTGTGTGTGCTTCTCTGAGGTTTATGTCATGCAGTTGTTGTTGAAAAGGCCGTGGAAGGCATCCGTGCGCCGCTTGTAAGTAATTAACTGATTAAACAACTCCCATCAGTATTGAGTACTGACGACTGGTGGGATTTGATTCCTGGCTCTTCATTTGATCACCATGCTGTTCGTTCTCTCTCTCTCTCTCTCTCCTCTCTCTCTCTCTCTCTCTCTCTCCTCTCTCTCTCTCTCATCTCTCTCACTCCTTCCTCTCTTCTCCTCTCTCTCCCTCTCTACTCTCTCTCTCTCTCTCTACCTACTCTTCTCATCTTCATCTCTCTTCTCTACTCTCTTTCTACTCTATCTTCTACCATTCCTGTCTCACTTACTACATCTATCTACTACTGTACCTTCTATCTAAGACACCTACCTACCTATACCTAGTCTATCTATCTACTATCTATCTATCTATCTATCTATCTATCTATCTATCTGTGTGTGTGTGTGGAGAGAGAGGGTTTGCATGTGTGTATATGAGAGAGAGAGTAACGCGGAAAAGGGTGTTTCGTAAATGCGGATGAGTAAAAGTCTGCTTGCATGCGTGCAGCAGAGGTGTTCCCCCCCCCCCCCCCCCCCCCCCCCCAGTTCTCTAGCTCTAGGGACGTGTCCAAATAGGAAAGTGAAAGAACAGACAGCGCGTGAACTGTCAGTGGACCCTGTCTGAAGCGAAGTCACTTCCAGGAGGAGACATGCACGTGACTGCACTCCCCGGGGAACCGGGCAAATCGGAACCCTCGCATGATGTTGCAGCTGAAGTGACTTGTCCGGCCCTCCCACAGCAATTGGGCTCCTCTCATCCAGCTCCCCCCCCCCCTTCCCGAACTTCCCGACCCTCCTTTCCCTCAACCTTAACATCCCCTACCCCCTCACCTCCCTTTCTCCCTCACTGTGTCAGTTTCCACTGCGTCGGTCAAAACTCACGAGAAAACGGAGACCATGCACACACGCGCGAATTGTCAATACACATTAATCTGGTGCATTTTTTTTTCTCCTGCGCTCGAGCGAGCGAGCGAACGAGAGAGAGAGAGAGAGAGAGAGATGCTACTCTATCAAATGGTGTTCCTTGACACATTTTAGCGACACAGGAACATTTTAAATTCCAACGGAAGACGTATTGGGAGAGGGTGATGGGAAATTACAATTTTTCCCCAATCGATCCTTTCTTTAGACTTTTTTTTTCTTTAAATAGAATATTGAGATAGGGATTAGTGACAGAGAATCTGTCACAAGCTATATCGTACGGGCCGGGGATGGGTGGGGGGTGTTCTCCACCCTCACCTCCCACCTTTTGAATTTTTTTTCTCATGTTCGTGTTCTCCAGTTTTGGTTTGATTGTTGTCTGAAAGTTTTCTATGTCCTGGTTGATGGCTACAGCCCTGCCCTGATGCACATGACTGAGAACAGAGAGCTGTGTAAGATGGCAGACTGACCGTGCGTCCATCCCGGCATGCACGCTAATTATCTACAGTAATTAGGTCACGACCATGACGATGACTGTTCCATTTTTAGACGAATCTGGAAGAGAAAGGAGGAACACTGCTACTCGCTGGGTCACCCATCGACACCGGAAAACCTCCAGTGTACATGACATGCTAGAGACCCTTCAGTGGTCTCCCCTCACAGAACGAAGGAGAAAGGCGCGACTAGTGAACTTTTACAAATACCACAACGGAAGCCTCTTTATCAACACATGCTACAAACCCTCTCAGAATCCGTCTGCACCCAAAGGAACCCGACGACGGTCCCATCCAGCAGCATACCACCTTTCCAGCTGCATGACTCTATAGACAGAATTCTTTCTTTCCCAGGACCGTACCCGACTGGAACAGCCTTCCTGCTGAGGTTGCCCTCAGCCCCACCCTGGAGGGCTTCAAATCCCTAATCTGATCCCACACCCCTCCCCCTGTCCCCCCCCCCCTCCCCCCAACATACCCCCGGGCCAGCAAACGCTATCTCAAGCGACTTCAACTTCACGCAAACCCCCATATAGTCTACAGAATCTTCTTCTTCTTCTTCTTCCTCGTTCGCCATCCCGTTAGATGAGCAGCCCGGTGTCCTCGATGAAGGCTGCCGTCCGTCGCAGCTCCTCCAGGGTGCCATACAGCTTGGCTTCCACTGCTGTCGGTGTTGGCCAGTACTTTCTCCTGGATGCTGCATACGTCGTACAGACTTGAAGGATGTGGTCAGTTGTCATTGGTCCCTCACTACAAGGGCACTCTCCACTCTGTCCAATGCCAAATTTTGTGTGCATGTGGTGGAGCAGGCGATTGTGTCCAGTCCTCAGGCGGAAGATCTTGACCTGTTCCCGTCGTCCCAGCAAATGGTATGTGTCTTCTGGGTTGTATTTGGGATGCAGGAGGCGCCATTTTACTCCTTGTTGTGCCTTGATGATTGTCTTAATTTCATCGTATGACACCAGGTTGTTGGCCTGCTCCTTCTGTGCACCATCTTTTGCCAGAATGTCCGCTTTTTCGTTGCCTCTGATGCCACAGTGTGCTGGTACCCATTGTATCACCACTTTCTCCACTCTGGCACTCAGGGCAACAAGGGCTGAAGTGATATGGTTCTGTTCTTTGCAGCGGGAGTTCTTGAGGGCTTGGAGCACGGAGAGAGCGTCAGAGAAGACCACCACCTGCCCTGTTGTTCTTTTGGAGTTCTGCAAGACTGTTGTGGCTGCCTCACAGAGGGCTTCTCGCTCAGCTCGGAAGTTGGTGGAGTATTTTCCTGTTGGAATTGCAATTTCTTCATCTCCGTCTTTGTATCGAAGGAAGATTCCAGCTCCACCATCCCTCGTTGCCTCTGTGGCGGAGCCATCTGTGAAGACATGGGTCCAGTCTTCCTGGGGATATTGGTTGCAGATGTACTCCATGGCCAGGGCCTTCCTTTGGGTGTCTGACTGTATTCCTCTCTTCTCCACTCCGGGAATGCTGGTGATGACTGTTGGGAACACCTGCCTCTTCCAAGATGGGTGGGTGACATTTGCCGGGATAGGCTTTGCTTCGTGTTCCATCAAGACTGGGCTTTGTCTTTCAAGGCGTCTTGACTGGCAGATGAAGCTGCCTCTTTTCAACCGGCTCTTGGTGGGTCTGCTCATTCTGTTGTTCATTGGATGGTTTTCAAGGCGTTTGAATTTTGCTGCTTGGATGAGGATCTTTGTGTCCCTTCTGTCCTCTAATGACTGTAGCCCAGTGGTCTCTTCCATCTTCAGGATTGGGGTGGATCTCATGGCGCCAATTATGACACGCTGAGCTTGGTTCTGTATCTTATTGAGGTGGTTGAGGTTAGACTTTGCAGCTGATGCCCATGCTGACGTCCCGTACTCAACTACAGGTCGGACTCTCCCTGTATAGAGTCTCTTCAGGATACGTTCGTCAGCCCCCCAGTTCGTCCCCGCAAGTTTCCTCATGATCGCCAGTCTCAACTTGGCCTTGCTACAGCATCTGGTGATCTGCTGTTTCCAAGTGAGCCTGCGATCAAAGGTCACTCCCAGGTAGGTAGGTGTGGGTTCCTCTGCAAGCCTTTGGTTGTTCAGTGTCAGCTTCGCCTCTTGCTTCTTGCTGGATAGGCTGAAGACTGTGTAGGTTGTTTTGCTTGAGTTGACAGAGACAAGCCATTCCTTGGTCCAGTCGCTGATCTTGTTGAGCGCAGTCTGGAGGCGTACCTGTGCTGTGGTGGTGTACTCTTCAGAGCACCAAAGCACCAGGTCATCTGCGTAGATCGCTCCTCTGACCCCTTTTGGCAGTTCTCTGACGATGTCATCTATGAAGATGAGGAACAACGTTGGCGAAAGGACTCCTCCTTGTGGTACTCCCTGTCTCAGCACCTTCTTCTTGCTTTTCTGGCCCTGAATCTTGACTCGGGCTTGGCGATTGTGTAGGTACTGGCTGATCCAGGTGTACATCCCCCCAGACACACCACATCGCCGTAGTTTGAGCCTAAGTCCGTCCTTCCAGACTTTGTCGAACGCCTTCTCCATGTCAATCCAGACAGCAAGCGTGTTCTTCTTTTCTTGGAAAGCGTCCTCAATGCTTTGCGTGATGAATGTGATCTGGTCTTCTGTTGATCTGTGTTGGCGGAAGCCTGCCTGTTCAGGGCTCAGCAGCTGATGCTCCTCAAGGTGCCAGACAAGCCTTGTGTTGACAAGTCTCTCCATCAGCTTCCCTAAGCAGCTTGTAAGGCTGATGGGTCTGTAGCTGTCAGCCTTCGACTTGTCCTTTCCCTTTTTGTGAATGGGGATCATGTCTGCTTCCCTCCAACACTGTGGTACTGATCCTGTCTTCCAGCTGGAGTTAAAGATTTTTAGAAGGACTGCCTTGCTCTTCATCCCAAGATGCAGAATCATTTCATTTGTGATTCCGTCTGGTCCAGGTGACTTCTTCAGGTTGAGGCTCTGCAACGCTTCCTCCAGCTCTTTCTCTGTGAAAGCTGTGGTCATGACTTCCTCTTGGGCTCTTCCTCATGAAGTTCACCTTGGGCCCTGTGCACTGCAGCTCTATGTTCAGGAGGGACTTCCAGATTGCTGATGTTTTCATAGACGTCTATGAAGTGGTCTGCTGCTTTCTTTCCAGAGAGGTAATTTCCATTCTCTTGTATTGTTATAGTGGTGTGACTTGTTGTTTCATTACAGAGGGTTCTAGCCAGTTTCCACAGCTTGCTGCCATCCCTGTCGAGATTTAGGCTTTCAGTTTTCTCTTGCCAGCTTTTTCTTGCAGCTTGTGCGCAGGACAGCTTGTATCTGGCAGTTACTTCCTTCAGCGCTATGTTATTCTCCAGTGATGGCTGCTTTTCTGCTCTGTCCCTGGCTTCCGTAACAGCATCTTCCAGATTCTGGAGTTCCTCCGTCCAGTAGGGCTTGTAATCTTTACGTGCTCCTCTTGGGATGGATTCTGTAGCAGCTTTCAAGACGGCCTTTGTGAAGTCTCGAACCATCTTGTTTGAGTCCTTCTGCCTGATGTTGATTGGCTTTGTGTGTGTATCAGTGAGGGTCTCGAAGAGAGTCCAGTCCGCCTTTCTGTAATTCCAGCGGGGAAAACACTTTGCTTGTGGACACTGTAAGTTGAGGTTGATAGAGAGTTTGACGGGCTTGTGGTCACTTCCTCCAAGCTGGTTGAGGACTGTTCTTGTGGTCCTGACGAACAGGTCGTTGGTGGTGAACGCTAGATCTGGTGTTGATGTGGTCATCCAGCGTCTAGAGTAAAAGGTGGGTTCATCATCTTCTTGATTGATGAGATGAAGATGTGTGTCAATCTCCCAATCCTCAACTTCTTCGCCTCTCTTGTCCGTCTCCTCATAGCCCCATCTCTCTGAGTGACTGTTAAAATCACCCACCACCACGCAGTTGTTGTCTGGGATGTTCATGTATGTGAGGGAAAGATCACGATCTTGAGGGCAATAGACATTGTAGATCCTGATGTTGCGTTCCTTAAGGACTATATCAATACCTTGGATCTCTGCCTGTTGATTGGTGTTGATCTTGAGTTCTTGTGCGGCGATGGAATTCCGCACCAAGATAAGCACCCCTCCTTTGTTTCTTTCCTCACGGTCCAACCTGATGGTCTCGTAACCCCTCACTTGAAAGCGATGGTTTACGGTCAAATGTGTCTCTTGGACACATGCGATATCAATATTTTCTTGATGCATCCTTTCTGCCAAGCCAAGTTTCTTTTTATGCACCCCTTCTGCATTCCACTGGAGAATGTTGAGCATTCTGGGTGGTACCGTTTGCTTGGCATTAGCAGGAGGATGAGGTCTCCTTCTTCGTCGCATTGACATGCAGAATTTCTTTGTCTGACCACCGACCGCTTGGGGTGGGCCCCTTTGAGGCATAGGGCCCGGCTCCCGACCTCCCCGGCGGGTCTCCGAAGGTCGAGCGCCACATCGAAATTCTGTGGACTGCATCATCATGGAAGCGTATATGCGTGGTATCGTGGTTTAAGCTGCGCCAGTGGCCCGATACCTCCGTCTTCAGCTGGAGTTTTCTTTCGGGGTGCCTCACCCTTAGCTCATGGCCCGTGCGTCCTGCCCTGTGAGCACAGGGGGGATTGTTTCTCCGGGGATCCCACCCCGGGGCTAGAGGTTATACCGCGCCTCTTGACCGCATGATGAGCCCGTCATAGGACACATGGGGTATTTCAGTGAGGACAACAGTGCCACCTGTTGACCCACCCCGTCCTGATAGGAACATCGCCAGTTGGTCCGGGACTGCTTATTCTGCCAGGCAAGCCTGACTTATATCGCAGCTAACCCCCATATCTGAGGGCCATTCCCCTATCCGCCACCCGGGGACCCGCCGAGTTGGGGATGGTCGCCCCACTACTGAATTGGAAGCAGCCTGGTCCCGGAGAATCTTCAAAATGATGAAGGCGGTAGTCAAGGGAAAGAAGAAGGAGAAGAAGAAGAAGAACACAGTAATCTGATGGGACGTTGTGGCCACAATGCTCACACAGTGCGCAGTGGATCGCAAAAAAGAACAGCTTAACTGCATGTCTTTTGAATTATTCACTGGGAGAGAATATAAGAACATTGCACTCAAGGTACAGTGCGGAAGTTTTGCTGTGAAAAATGGGGAAACGTGTCGACTCTTAGATCTTCTTTCTCCTCCCCCACCTACTCCCCTCTGCCCCCCCCCCCCCCCCCCCCCCCTCATTCTCTTTTTTTTCCCCAGGTGTATGTAGTATTACTATCTCGCGCGCCAGTCTGCACACAAATACACATGCGTGCACATGCACAAGCACATGGTGTGCATAGGAGTTTGGATTGGACGTTAAGAATTCTCAATGAGCTACGCATGCGTCTCTGCTGGTGTTAGATAGGCCCTCCCTCTTCTCAACGCCTCCCCCCCCCCCCCCCCCCCCTTTTTTTTTTTTTTTCTTTTTCTTTTTTCTCCTCCTCTTTCCTGTTGATGGTTATTGATCATTTTGGGTGGTGTAGAAGTTGATCTGAATGTATCTGTATAGAGTAGCAGATCCCCTTCATATTTTTCTCTTCCAGAAATGCAATTGAACAAAATCCCTACACATACAATATATCTGTTTCTGCGTCTTGTCTGCCTGTCTTTCTCTCCGTGTGTGTCTCCTTAGTCTGTCTGTCACTGTCTATCCCTTTCCCTCCGTCCCGCCCTTGCTTCCTCTCTCTCTCCTCTCTCTCTCTCGCTCTCTTTATCTCCTTCCCCCCCCCTCTCTCTCTCTCTCTCTCTCTCTCTCTCTCTCTCCTCATTATTCCTTTCGGTTTCAAGGGACCAGTGGCCCATGGAACTAAACTTCTCTCTCTCTCTCTCTCTCTCTCTCTCTCTCTCTCTCTCTCTCTCTCTCTCTCTCTCTCTCTCTCTCTCTCTCTCTCTGACGGTTCGGTTCTCGTTTTGTATTGTAATTGGTCATGCAAGATTCGGGATTCACTAACATACGTGTACTACTTGCTGTTTGCCTGTTCTTGACGATACCCTTCTGGTTTTTGCATTTTTAATCACTGCCAGGAAGAAAACTGTGCAGCTGAATTTGATTATTTACAGTTAACATTTATCAACAGATTTATTTTGCTACTAATTTTTTTGTTTTGTTTTGTTTTGCCTGACAGATTTCAGAAATGTCGATTTACCCTGCTTTTTAATCGTCTTTTATGGAACAAGAAATATGTGTTCTAAGTTTTTTTTAAATGGCTGATGACTCATTTTTTAACATGTTAACGCCAAATTGTAACTGTCTCATCTCCGTCGAGTGGATTAAATTGATGGAAAGAAGAATGAGAGTAACTTGCGGTTTTAAGCGTCAAATTATAGACGTCGCTTCAAACCTGTCAAACTCTAATTCACTGCATTTTTGGTGCTTTGATTCATCATCATCTTCACCCAAATTATCTTTGTCTTCTTCTTCTTCTTCTTCTTCTTCTTCGTCGTCGTCGTCGTCGTCGTCGTCGTCGTCATCATCATCATCATCATCATCATCATCATCATCATCATCATCATCATCATCATCATCCACATCATCGATTCTTTTCTGAGTTCTTTTTTACCCTTCTTTCTTTGCATCTTTTCTCTTGGTTATACTTTTTTATCCTTTATTTTTTTCAGTCATTTTCTTTATCGTTGTCAACTTGCTCCTCCTCCTCCTTCTTTCATCATTTCAGCATGAATTCATTTGCTACTCTCTCTCTCTCTCTCTCTCTCTCTCTCTCTCTCTCACACACACACACACACACACACACACACACACACACACACACACACACACACACACACACACACCAATATTTCAAATGTATGAAGAAACGAGGGTCAGAATTTAAAAAAAAAGATGTGGTTGTCCCCTCCCCCCCCCCTCCCTCCCCCAACGACAGTGAGTATGCAAACGTTGAAAACAATCGTCTTTGCTGAGCAAGGAAGAACATCATTTTACAAAACAAGAACAGAGGAAATTTGCCTATTTGATTCACGAGTGATGTGAATACATGCAACAGCCAGATGAAGGGCATGGGGTGGATGGGCAAGGAGAGGGCTGTGTAGATACATTTCCAAGAACATCTGACAACACACACACACACACACACACACACACACACACACACACACACACACACACACACACACATGTACATGACAGCAAAAGCAGGCGCAGGCGACATAACCGGCTTTCACATCTGAGAATAAGATTCTCTTGTTCATCCATGTTGTTTACCAGTGACTTCCTCAGTATCCTGCGGCACTATCACCTCTTCCATCTGCTTTGCTTCCCTCTCATTCTACTTCCCCATTTCCTCTGTCTGTCTGTCTGTCTGTCTGTCTGTCTGTCTGTCTCTCTCTCTCTCTCTCTCTCTCTCTCTCTCTCTCTCTCTCTCTCTCTCTCTCTCTCTCTCACCATTTTTCTGCTTACCAGTCCCTTCTTTAGTCGATTTGATCTTTGGTTGGCGTTTTCGTAGCTGTGGTTTGTTTTACGGGGTGGGTAGCTGGCCCGCGCCCAACCCTCCTCCTTTATCCGGGCTTGGGCCCGGGCATGATTCCCAAAAAGGGTCTCCTGGCGGAACCAGCTGGCGAAAAGAGCCCAGGACAGAGATGCCTGGAGGTCCTTGGTTGGCGGCCTGTACCCCAGGAGGGGTTTTATGAGGCGATGATGATGATGATGAATGATGATGATGATGATAATGATGACGATGATGATGTGATGATTGATGATGACGATGATGATGATGATGTGATGATGACGACGATGATGATGATGATGATGATGACGATGATGATGATGATGATGATGATGATGATGGAGCCCCTTCCTTTCCTCCTCCCATCGCACCCATCTTCCCCCGGCCCTGTCTGTTCCTTTTTTTTTGTTTGTTTCGTTAGTTTGTTAGTGTGTGTGTGTGTGTGTGTGTGTGTGTGTGTGTTGTGTGGGGGGGGGGGGGGGGGGGTCGTTCTTTCCTTTATCAATTGGGAAAGGAGAAGACAACTACGCTGGCCCATCACTATATGCACACTCTATCAATGAAGGTGTTTTTTTTTTTCCATTGTTTGTACGTACATTTGTTGTTGTTTATAGGGTTTTATATACCTAGGGTTTGGACAGAGTTAACATTATGGTAAGGGTTAGGTTAGGTTGGAGTTCAGATTGAGGTCAGAGTCTGTTATGCTGGGGTCGGGACCTTGGATCTCAGTGCTGGAGAGTCTTCCGGTTTTCTATTCAAGTTCCCATCTGCAATCCATAAACACGCCACGTTTCTTTGGCCCCATAGTCATTGCTGTCAACAGCAGCAGTCTGAAAGAGTTCTGACTCTGATCAGCGCTGCTGTCTCGGCCAGTCACGCAACGGCCGCCTGCACGCTTTTCTGGGAGGAAAGTTCACTCCCAGATCTATTTCTATCAGACACTTTGTTCTGAGTTTTCATCATCTTCTTCTTTCTTCTTCTCATTCTTCTTTTCAACTGAAAAGTCGCCTATATATTTAAATTGTGCATCAAAAGCGTGACGTAACATTTTGCTGTAACATCCATGACGCTTTACTGCATTTCATACATCAAATTTTGATTTTTCCACGGAAAAATCGCCTAGTTGTTGTCAGTTTGGCAACAATGTAAATTTACTTTTTCTTTTTTACACAACCACACACACACACACACACGTGTGTGCGCGCGCTCACACATACGAACACACACTTAGACTCGCACACACTCACGCACGCACACATTGAGTCATGCACCTACGCACACACGCTCTCATTCAACACATGTGCATGCAGTAACATGAATGCTTGATTTACATGACTATACGTATGGACGAATAAGATTTTCGTAGGCGTTTTATCAGCATCTCATGCTTAGCATGGTTCCAAAAGTAACTATACTAGTGAATTTTGTTCTGTTTTTCAGTCGTCGTTGACTCGGTGTTTCCTTGTATTTTAAATCAATTATTTATTCATTTTCCTGCATTGTCTTATTCTTTCTTTCTTTCTGTCGCATTCCCGGCCATGCTAGATCCTCAATCCAGTTAGTAAGGCGAAGTCAGCAGTCCGCCGCAGCGACCCCACCGGTCCCCACAGCTTCTCCTGGACCTCAGCCGGACTGGGCCACGTCTGGCGTCTCAAGGCTTGAAAGGAGGGGCAGGACTGTAAGATGTGGGTGGGAGTTTGGGAGCCTGTGCCACAAGGGCACTGGTCAGTGTGAGAGAGTTTGAGACGTGAGAGATGGTAGAGGAGCTGGCAGTGTCCTGTTCGCAGCCTGAAAATGGAATTGTTTGATGTTCTTTCTATTTCCCTTATTGTTGCCAAATCATTTTCAGCTTCGATCAAATGTTCGTAAGAATACGAGGTAATTAGAAATGTTATACAAGCTTTGGCATGTTATCCTTAAAATCTTTTCATTGTCACTTCTACATTCTGTGAACAAAGTTACGTCAAAACCATATATAGTACTTAGCTAAACTTGGCACAGATTAAACTAGGCCTGTATGTGGTCTATTTTAGATCCTGATCTAGTAATTCTCACCTCTGTCTGGTAGAAATGGTATGGAATGGTCTGAACTGGACAGAATGTACCTTGATATTTTGTTACAATATTGGCATAAGCTATCATTGAACAAGTCTTATTTCTTCATCGTCAGTAGGAGGCTCAGCAGGTGTCGTCCTGCGTATTTTAGATCAGAACGGGCACCACTAAGCACCACATAAATGGCTCGCCTGCAACACAGTGTCTCCTCTGTGACAACCAAACACTGACTGCTCTCTGTGGATTGCCGGTGCAGGGCTGGAGCCGGACGAGCCAAGGTGTGGCTATGGACGGGGATCCAGAATGAGCGGCGTGGGAGGAACGCTACAGAAGTGGCACAGAAGATGGGACAGAAAGAAAATCTTTTTACCTGTAAAGCGCAGTCTGTGTCTATCTGTCTCTGTGTCTGTGTCCAGTACAGTTTCTCTTTGTTGTTTGTTATTCACAGTTTTCTCCTCATCTGCTCCAAATTTGGCATTGTGACTCAGCCTACAGGGGACACCAAGAGCGGGTCACTTTCGTGGTTGAAAGTCGCATTACTGGCATTTTTCAAATGCGACCACATGGTGAAACGAAGCAATGTCTAGATTCCATGCCAGTCAAACTCGCTGTTTGTCGGAGTGGCTGTAAGACTGTAAGAGTTACCCCTACTTCAGTCCTTGGCTCGTTTTTTTCCTCCCCCCCCCCCCTTTCTTCAAGGGATTCGAAACACGTCTAAGGCAAAGGAGAGGGGGGGGGGGGGGTGTCGGTGGACGGAGGGAAAGTGTGTGTTGGAGGGGGAGGAGAGAGGCGAGAGGGGGAAGGGTGATGGAAAAAGAGGCGCCGAGGAGGCGGAAGTCGCGAAGAGGGGGAAAGTGACAAGGAGATGAGGTTAAGAATGGGGAGAGGAGGGGGGACGGGGCTAGAGAAGGAGGGGAGGGGGAGACAATAAGCGGTTTGGGCAGGGGAGGAGGTGGGGGCGGGACGGAGAAAGGAGCAGGGAGGGAGGGAGAGGGGAATGGCTGACAGGTTTCAAGAACATTGATATGACGAATTTTGAGAATATCATTTGTTATTGAAACATGCTGGAAAGTTTAACGCAAATTTACGACCTAACGATTCGATGAAAGCTACGCTCAGGGGAGGCTGGAAAGATTTGATTGAGAGAAAATCGTAAAAATACATGGAAATGGCTCAAAGAAATACATTGAAAAAGGAATCCATTCGGCAAAAGACACTGAGAAATACATGGAAATGGCAAAGAGATACTTGAAAAGGAATCCATATCAGCAAATGACACTGTAGAAATACATGAAATGGCTCAAGAAATACATTGAAAAAGAATCCATTTCAACAAAAGACACTTAGAATTACATGGAAATGGCTTCAAAGAAATACATTGAAAGGAATCCATATCAGCAAAGACACTGTAGAAATACATGGAAATGGCTCAAAGAATACATTGAAAAAGGATCATATCGGCAAAAGACACTGTAGAAATACATGGAAATGGCTCAAAGAATACATTGAAAAAGGAATCCATATCAGCAAAAGACACCGTAGAAGGAGCAGCTAGCATCCGCTCCGGACACCATGTAGAATTTTCACAATCTACTCGCTAGATCACAACCAACAACAACAACAACAAACAAACAACAACAACAACAAACAAACAAGAAAAAGGAGAACAACAACAACAACAAAAACAGCAACAAACCTGGCATGTTATAAAGTGCGATCAGAAAAAAAAGTGAGTTTCCTGGACACAGACGGGAGAATGGTTCACAAAGGCATAAAAACAGTAGAAGACAGTTAATCAAGACAAGTCTCCCTCCCCCTCCTGCCCTCCTCCCCACTCCGCTCCACACCCCAACCCCCCACCCCCACCACCAAAAAAGCAGGGTCACAAGGAGAGAGAGAGAGAGAGAGAGGAGAGAGAAGAGAGAGAGAGATGGTGTGTGTGTGTGTGTGTGTGTGAGAGAGAGAGAGACAGACAGACAGACAGACAGAGAGAGGAAGTTACCAGCCCAGACTTTGAGAAGGCAGGGAAGCTTTGTGTACTAAACGTTCACCCTAGCCTACCTCGGGGATCTTGACACTGCCAGTAATGATAACATTTACGCCTATCTTGCGAAGCTTCACACCATGTTCGGTTGTAATTACCTTACAATGACTGTTGAACATTTCTCACATATCGACTCGATCAAAACGGCCAATGACGGCGTTTGTTGTGAAACGATTTGTCAGTCCGAAACCATTTGTCAGCCGTGCCGACTTTCGCGGCACGATTTGTCAGCCTAGACTATTTGTTACCCATGTGAGACTTCGTGCTTACATGTCACAAAGTCACGTCTGCTGATCCATGATTTATCACCTCAGAGGGTTGGCTGATCAGGTGTTTTACATTACGGGTGTAAAACATGATATTGTTATTGCGAGTATATGACAGAAGCAAGAATGACTTCACAAGGAACATGTCATGTGAATGACTTTTTTTGTTTTTTGGTGGTCAGCATGTGTGTATGTGGCTGTAAGCTATGCATGTCAGTTTCTGTCCTTTATGCCCATATCGTAAGTCTATACTTACTACACAATCAGCACAGAGCAGATCGGTAGAGGAAATTTCATTTTCGTTCAGTGTTGTTTTGCTCACTTGAGTTCCCCACTCTGGAATAACTCTGGGCAGTTTTAGTCGGAAACTTAAAATGTTATTACATCATCTGCGATTATTATTTACATACCTAACTCCACCTTTTGCACACAGGCTGCACACTAAAAATCAATGCGCCAAGGCCTTACTTGAGGAGTCGAGTATCTACAGACCCGCATTAGCATTTATTTTTATTGTGTCTGAAAGTTGACTCGCCTCGTGTCATAGGCCATCAAAGTGCCAGCCAGATGGTTCCAAGCAATCAAAGGAATGGGACTGTTTTTGGGGGATACAAGCTGGCGCCAGGATAGAGTTACGGGTGAGTGCAAAGGCCTGAAATGTGATGTCAGCTAAGGGGAAGGTCATGTATATGAAGATTGTGAAAGATGTCATCGGTGGAAAGCACCCAAAATAGGTGAAATAATTGGTGGGTGGTTTGTTCTTTTGATCCATGATCAGCTTAATATGACATCCTGGCTCAGTTCTATGCTATGCCTCAAAACACGTGGATTAGATAGTTATTTGATGCAAAATCCTAAATGTGGCGTGTGGCCACAAATCACGCACGAAACAACAACCAGACAGACACAATCCCAAACAAATTGATGTTTAACAAAAAACATGCGCTTCCACCTGTTTCAATCATTGCCAGAAGTCCTCTATGCAACTGAATTGTGTCGCCCAAAGAATAAACCACCCTGTCAACAAGCCTCTCCACCCCCCTAACCACGCTCTGACCATTGCAGTGAAATGCCTTAGGTCTATGCCAAACGATTTTTCTAGGGAGTTGTACAGGGAGGTGATTTTGTTCCCTTAGCACTAAGGGTAACAGATTGTTTCATCATATTAATTTCTACAGAACATTGACCGGGAGTACATTATAACAAAGAGCAGTAGTACACAGGATTCTGCATCAATTCTACCACTCCAAAATTCCTGTGCCATGCATGTAGCAAATAAAGAAAACATCAACAGCAAATGGTAAATAGTTACACTGCAAAGTTTGTTTTTTTTTACCTGTAGGCCTACAGAATGGTGGAGGAGAGAGACCACAAACCAAGCAAACACACCAGCCAGCCAGCCTCTCTCTCTCTCTCTCTCTCTCTACACACACACACACACACACACACACACACACACACACACACACACACACACACAGAGGAAAAAAAAAGTCAGCAAACTGTAGGTCTGTACATTTACACAGACATGACATTACACACATCACCACTTCCCTCCCCCTCTTCCTCTGTCGATCCAACCCCATATTACCACCACCGCCAACACCTCAACATCTGCCCTAGCACAGATGTAAGAAAGGCTGGTGGTAGGATTAGAAGAAGGCGGGGATAGGGGCGCGCCCGCGCATAAGTAATTCAATTCAATTCAAATCAATTCAAATTTAATCCTTTGACCCCTGTTGGGGCATGGAGGATACAAATGTAACAAAGAGAAATACGAAACTCACTCAGAACAATGTGTGAACATAGTTGCGAAATGCTGAATTCTGGTGAACTGTAATGATCTCATTAAACAATCTTCCCATTTTTTACAAACTTACTAATATTCAAACAAATGCGTCTTCCTTTTTGAAATAAATTACAAAAGTTGAAAACAGACTTTGGTTTTAGATATTTTTTAGGGATGAATTTTTCACGAAGTTAATTATATTTTGGACATTCCATGATGCAATGAAATTCATCTCCAATTTCACCCACACACACACACACACACACACACAGTACACACACACACACACACACACACACACTCTCTCTCTCTCTCTCTCTCTCTCTCACACACACACACACACACACACAATCACACACACACACAACCACACAATCTCTCTAGCTCGAGGGGCCCATCACAACGCTGGTTGTTCGGCCACTCATAGAAGAGATCTGGGGGAGTCAATAAGGGGCCATCAACGGCCCGTGTGTCTGGACCACGTGATGACCACACGGCAGACAGCAGGGCTTTAATTAATACCGCCAGACCCGTCCTTTTGTCTGGAAACGGCAGCAGGAGAGTTTGGAGGGGGGGGGGGGGGGGGGGGGGGGGGGGGGAGGGGAGAGGCGAGGGGTCTGCTGGATTGGAGAGACCTATGGTGAGGGGAGAGGGAGCTTTGTGTTGAGGAACTGGTGAAGGGGGGGGGAGGGGAGGGGCAGAGGGGACTGCTGGATTGGAGAGACGGAGGGTGAGGGAGAGGAGGAGCTTTGGTTGAGAAACTGGTGAAGGGGGGGGGGGAGGGAGGGGGGAGGGGGGCATGTTTATAGATCTTGGCAAGGGCTTACGACGCGCCGCCCGTTGAGTTACGCACGTCTGGGAAACGAGGTCTTCTTGCCCTTGACTGATCTCATTGCCTTTAATAGTTTGCTGATTGGAAGTTCCATTTCAGAAACAGGCTTAATATGGTCGTTCATGTATTTCACACCATACATATGTGTACGCAGTGATAATGAGCACACACACCACACACACACACACACACACACACACACACACACACACACACACATATATATATATATATATATATCTAATATATAAAGGGCAAATTCTGTGTGTGTGTGTGTGTGTGTGTGTTGTTGTGTGTGTGTGTGTGTGTGTGTGTGTGTGTGTGTGTGTACGCTATAGACTCAAAAACGGCTCAACCGATTGTCATGAAATTTGGCAGGTACGTCTGTTGTCACCCGAGGATGGTTTTGGGCTAATCTCTAAAAAAATAAAACCGTTTAAAAACCGTTAAAAAACTGTTATAACGGTTTCAAAGACATCTTTTTCCTCTGCTTTTCTTCAAATAGCC
>CM065714.1:34604745-34634745 GCA_033310375.1 Conus canariensis
GGACAGTTCCACAAAGACGATGTATCGCCTTCAGTTGTATTTAGCTCATGCAGAATGTCTGTGCATCACGTGGGTCAGGCGGACACTCCAACGGTTGTCCGACGTCACAAAGTCGGGTCGTGTTGCACGTGAATTTCCTGGGGAGGTGGCGTGTTCTCTAGTGAGCTGTGTTCTTGTAGGTTATTCCGTGGCGTACAGGGCAGATTCTTGTCACAGCGAACAGTGGCGGGAGAAAACGTTGAACGTCAAGTGAAGACGAGAAGATTCTGCAATTGTCAATGACCATTGCGTGCGCCCGTATTTTTGTGTATGTGTGTTTTAGCTCATGGGAAACGCCCTAAAGCAAGCGGGCCAGTGTTTCGCCAAACCTGCGCATTTGCTTCAAGCTTAATTTTGCTGGTATCATGAGGGTGTGTCCAGTTACTAACAGCTTGGATTCACCGTTAACTTTGAGGTGAGAGCCAAGCGGCACTTTCTTTAATTTCCAAACTTGCGCTTTTTGATGCTCGCTAATTTGGACCTCTAGTCGTCAAAGAATTAAAGTATATTTAAGTCAAGAATGGCCGTCATGTTATCATATAAATGCTGAACAAGCACACGTTCGGCATGATTTTATTTCGGCAAGTTCGATGTAAGTGTTGGACGGTTCGGGAAGGAAGAAGCTATGTGTCTAATGGAAGTGATCGGAAATATCCATATTTACCCCTGCGAGACATAGCATAGTTTTATACACGGGAGAGAAAAGCTTTGAATCTTTCGTTGAGCTTCTTTCCGTCATGAGATTATCTTTTCTCACAGTGATAAATGTGGATATTGCTAAGTTATCTTTTGAGTTTCGAACAGGAAACCCCAACAAAAGTTGCTTAACTTTCTTACGTTCTTCTGACTCTGTCAACAGTTAACTCGGCAGCTTTTTTTCTCTATTTTTTTTTTTAGCCTGCCCGCCCCTGTCCCACAGTGTCATTTGATCCAAAGTTCCTATCATCCTGACAAAAGGTTTTCCTTTCGTATCCCCTTCCTGTGCATAAGTTTCTTTCCATCAAAACATTGAAGCTGATTTATTACAGTCGAGTTATCCAGTGTGCTCCTTTGTCATGTTAGAGCGTTCTCAGTATTTTTTTGTTGGCAATCATAACAGCTTTGATGTTTGACAGAAAGATGCGTTTGTTGATAGAGGGAGGGTGTGGTGGTGGACGTAGGAAAGGAAGTCTGTCCCTGCCGGCAAGCGACATTTGATGACATAAAAAAAAATACCAGGGGCTCTTGTTACATCTCTGTTCAACTTGACTCTAGGAAAGGCTTCGAGCCAACCAGCTGCAACACAATAATAACAAAATCTTTGCATGAAAATAGAGGTGAAACTTTATGACCCAAGTAACTACCATGGCATTACTGTTAATGTGTAAACCCTGCAGTGCGGAGTGTTTGCCTATATTTAAACTCTTGCATCTTCGCGTACATGCACTCAGCCTTAGCGGATCAGCCCAGACACTAGTTTGGGGGTCTTAGCAGGATTCTTGTATACCCTTCAATGTAGCTCTGCGTCAGTCTTTGCCCGAGTCTGTCACTATGCCGTCGACACTGTTGTGTCCGTCTATGGCTGTCCTTTCACAGGAACTAAGGGGAGACTGTCTCCTGTAAGGTGGATGCCCTTGTACTGTCTTCCTTTGGCTGTCTGAGCACGGCAATGCTGATGCGCAAACGGTAATTTGGTAAAACCCACATCATCCTAGCTGTCGTACACCCGATGTTCGTCTAGGTTGTATACCTGACCGTTAGCGAACACGTCTCAGGCGAGGCACACTTTCGGACAGCATCCGATGTCACTACACTGTCTCAAGCCGCTTTGGAAACCTTTTCACAAGTATCCTGAATTAGACAGAAGATGTGTGCCTATCAGAATAATTTGTTAAATATAAGACTTTGATCTGGTTATTCTGCCCTGGATATTTTTTTTAAACTGCCCAATGTACAATTGAAATTGTTAGCTAAGAAGAAACAACTACTTTTTTTCAATTACGAGAAAGCTTTTGTAAATATTGAGAACATATTTCTGGCAAAAACTGATGCGATTTAAAATTAACGGTAACATTTCAAGACATTACACACACACACACACACACACACACACACACACACACACACACACACACACACACACACACACAAACGCAGAGTCTTGTGTGATAATAGATAATGAATACTGTGTTCTTCCAATCAAATTTTTGCCGCAGATGTGTTCTGTCAATATTAGCAAACGCTCTTTCGCAATGAAAATAAATAGTATTACCAACAGATTTTCTCAAATATTGAGGCTGCAGTAGCCCAGGTGGAAATGTGTCAACTTCGTAAATCTATTGATTCTAAGGTTTGAATCTCCGCCGGGCCGTTTCAGTATAGGAGGATTTTTTTCGCGGACTTAACATTTGCTCCGACTCTATTACCGTAATGTCCTTCGAATGAGACTATAAAGCGAGGTTCCGTGTGTAAATACAAACATAACATCTTGTGCACACGTTAAATCCCTTAACCTTTCTTTGGAAGACAAGGGCCCATAGGCGAATGGTGATGGATGACGGGTGCACAAAGCATGCATCCCTGGTGATCAGGTGTCCCTCCTGTGGCCCCTGGTTTCCTGCCACCTTCAGCTCAAGAAGTGGGAAGGGGGTTTCCGAAACATTGAAATGCATCTATTCTTCTTTTCGGAAAGTACCAACAATCAACAATACGATCGTTTTGCTATCATGCTGAACAGATGGCGAGTTTCAGAGGAGAAATATGATCTAAAACCACAGAGAGAACTCGGAACTCGTGTCGTCTTAATATGATCTAGGACTGGGAGCTTCGGCATACGCTATTTCTGTTCTATCCCCGCAGAAGTAAAAGCCCGCTTTCTGTTCTATCCTTGCTGGAGTAAACGAGTGTTAAGCGTAGCCTCCTGTCTATTCCATCCTTGCCGAAGTAAAAAGTTTAAAGTTGTTTAAAGGCCTGTTTTCTATTCCATCCTTGCCAAAGTAAGAGTTTAAAGTTGTTTAAAGGCCAGTTTTCTATTCCATCCTTGCCAAAGTAAAAGAGTTTAAAGTTGTTTAAAGGCCTGTTGTCTATTCCATCCTTGCCAAAGTAGGAGTTTAAAGTTGTTTAAAGGCCTGTTTTCTATTCCATCCTTGCCAAAGTAAGAGTTTAAAATTGTTTAAAGGCCTGTTTTCTATTCCATCCTTGCCAAAGTAAAAGAGTTTAAGGTTGTTTAAAGGCCTGTTTTCTATTCCATCCTTGCTAAAGTAAGAGTTTAAAGTTGTTTAAAGGCCTGTTTTCTATTCCATCCTTGCCAAAGTGAAAGAGTTTAAAGTTGTTTAAAGGCCTGTTTTCTATTCCATCCTTGCCAAAGTAAGAGTTTAAAGTTGTTTAAAGGCCTGTTTTCTATTCCATCCTTGCCAAAGTAAAAGAGTTTAAGGTTGTTTAAAGGCCTGTTTTCTATTCCATCCTTGCCAAAGTAAGAGTTTAAATTTGTTTAAAGGCCTGTTTTCTATTCCATCCTTGCCAAAGTAAGAGTTTAAAGTTGTTTAAAGGCCTGTTTTCTATTCCATCCTTGCCAAAGTAAAAGAGTTTAAGGTTGTTTAAAGGCCTGTTTTCTATTCCATCCTTGCCAAAGTAAGAGTTTAAAGTTGTTTAAAGGCCTGTTTTCTATTCCATCCTTGCCAAAGTAAAAGAGTTTAAGGTTGTTTAAAGGCCTGTTTTCTATTCCATCCTTGCCAGACTTACAGTTTAAGGTTGTTTAAAGGCCTGTTTTCCATTCTAACTTCGCCAAAGTGAAAGAGTTTAAGGTTGTTTAAAGGCCTCCTTTCTATTCCAGCCTTGCCAAAGTAAAAGAGTTTAAAGTTGTTTAAAGGCCTGTTTTCTATTCCATCCTTGCCAAAGTAAGAGTTTAAAGTTGTTTAAAGGCCTGTTTTCTATTCCATCCTTGCCAAAGTAAGAGTTTTAAAATTGTTTAAAGGCCTGTTTTCTATTCCATCCTTGCCAAAGTAAAAGAGTTTAAGGTTGTTTAAAGGCCTGTTTTCTATTCCATCCTTGCCAAAGTAAGAGTTTAAAGTTGTTTAAAGGCCTGTTTTCTATTCCATCCTTGCCAAAGTGAAAGAGTTTAAAGTTGTTTAAAGGCCTGTTTTCTATTCCATCCTTGCCAAAGTAAGAGTTTAAAGTTGTTTAAAGGCCTGTTTTCTATTCCATCCTTGCCAAAGTAAAAGAGTTTAAGGTTGTTTAAAGGCATGTTTTCTATTCCATCCTTGCCAAAGTAAGAGTTTAAAGTTGTTTAAAGGCCTGTTTTCTATTCCATCCTTGCCAAAGTAAGAGTTTAAAGTTGTTTAAAGGCCTGTTTTCTATTCCATCCTTGCCAAAGTAAAAGAGTTTAAGGTTGTTTAAAGGCCTGTTTTCTATTCCATCCTTGCCAAAGTAAGAGTTTAAAGTTGTTTAAAGGCCTGTTTTCTATTCCATCCTTGCCAAAGTAAAAGAGTTTAAGGTTGTTTAAAGGCCTGTTTTCTATTCCATCCTTGCCAGACTTACAGTTTAAGGTTGTTTAAAGGCCTGTTTTCCATTCTAACTTCGCCAAAGTGAAAGAGTTTAAGGTTGTTTAAAGGCCTCCTTTCTATTCCAGCCTTGCCAAAGTAAAAGAGTTTAAGGTTGTTTAAAAGGCCTATTTTCCATTCTATCTTTGCGAAGATAAAAGAGTTTAAGGTTGTTGAAATGCTTGTTTTCTATTCTATCTTTGCCAAGGTAAGAGTTTAAAGTTGTTGAAAGGCCTGTTTTCTATTCTATCTTTGCCAAGGTAAAAGAGTTTAAGGTTGTTTAAAAGGCCTGTTTTCCATTCTGTCTTTGCCGAAGTAAACCATGCATACAATACATGATAAAACTGAGCAGAAGAAAAGCAAGAGAGTAAACGAGAAAGAGGGAAGGATCGAGAGATAGAGAGAGAGAGAGAGAGGGGGGGGGGGGGGTGAGGGTGAAGGGGCGAACAGTTAAAGGATCTTTCAAAATACTCTGTATTTCTCACAGCCTCCCTGACCTAGAATACATGTTTTTCTTGTCTACGTCTTCGCCCGAAGGTCTTCAAATAACACACCATTCCAATTGACCAGTAAACTGGTGCTTCATGGAGACAGGATTATGGGCTTCCAGGCTGTCTGTAGGGGATTTGACAGCTTTCCATCAAAAGGCGGCTAATCCCGCTGAATACAGTAGTGTCCGGGACTCAGCAGCCAATCCTTGCTCGAGCCTCTGCCGTCTGTCTGCTGTGCCCATCTGTTCTACAAAAAAATGCAACATGCAGTCTACCGACAAAAAGCGCAAGGACAAGAATTGCCGTGGTTCTGCTGCTTTAAGCCGCTGCTGCAACCTATTCCCATCCTTTCTATTCTGGTCACATGCTGCCGGGCCACCACCGTATTTGTCTAGTTCCATATCCCCTCTTTTTCGTGCTTCTCTCGATGTTCTCCAGCTTTGTATGCCTTCTATTTTTTCTATCACTTTCTATGACTGTCCCCGTGGGGATATAGGAGCTCTTTCAGCACAAATAGCCCCACCCCCACATCCCCAGCACATCTGAACGTTCTGTTTTAGTAACTTCCTCTTTTCTTCCACTGTCTTTGAATCTGCCTTAAAAATGTCTTTGCCGTCTGCTTTTTTTTCCAGTCTTTGTGAACGATTCTCTTGTCTTCGTCCCGGAAACTCTAATATGTTTTGTCTCTGATCATAGGGTATGACGTACCAGCTTTTTTTGTGTAAAGTGGAAAGGTGGTGAAGATGGTGGACACGGTCAAGAGTGGACACTAACTGCCCATTCTGCAGTGTCTATCGGCGGGTATAGCTTATGTATTTTTTAAAATTACATTTAAATGTTGTTCATTATTTCTTTTCTTCATTGTTATAAAGAAAAACATGTAGGATCGAGAGACCTAAACAAAACGGCTGGCTCTCTTTACACGTTCTGGCCTTATCTGCAGTAACCGTTTCAGCAGTTCAGCTACCACTTGATAAATTATTGTTCGTTTCTTTTTCAGGATTTAACCCTTTTTCCCCCAGGGTCTGATTTGTTTTCTCGGTCAGAATGTCGGCTTTTTTCCCCTGTGCGAGTCTGGCAGCACTGAAAAGGCCGTGTACATGATAGGCCAGGCTATCAGAATTAAAGGCTTGAACCTGTAAACCACCTGTGATTCTCCACAGCATTTCTCATGCCGCGCATATCGGTGACC
This sequence comes from Conus canariensis, assembly GCA_033310375.1. Taxonomy (NCBI): domain Eukaryota; kingdom Metazoa; phylum Mollusca; class Gastropoda; order Neogastropoda; family Conidae; genus Conus; species Conus canariensis. The sequence continues at coordinate 34,610,985 of CM065714.1, forward strand.
CTCCACCGAACCACACCCAGTACCGACAAACCACAGAGTAAACAGTGTAAAGGGCAACATTCAGGCTTTTGGCTTAATGACATAATGCTGTAGAACCCCAGTCTGGTCCGAGACATCACAGGGAGACTGTTTCTTTTCACACGATATCCTGGTGTCGGCCAGGCCCGAGAGGTACAGACGCCTGCAGTGTTGGGAAGAAAATTTGATTCGCATTCTCAGGAATGCGTCTATTAAGTGGATGGAACTCAACTCCACAGTTCCAGTCTTCCTCTAGTTGTGGGTAGAAACCACAGAAATTCCCCATGTCAGTGTTTCTGCAACGCCTCAAATGGGACTCGAACCCGTGACCTTCCGGCCTGCAGCCCGCGACACTGACCGCTGCAGCACAGGGGGTGGTGCCAAGCAGGGAAAACTTATCGCTCCTGCCACAGGAGCGACAGACGACCGTTTCCAGTTTACTGTTGACGAGAGAATCGAGAGGACAAAATCGGTAAAGATGTCTGGACTCCATAATTTATTGCAGACATAGCCGTCATTGATTTGCGATCGGCCCTTCCATCTTTTGTCTGAAAGTGTTTGGGTGAATTAACAGCTAAGGTGATAGTGTATTCAGCAAAGAGGAGACAGGAAGGAAGGGGTCTCAGGGGGTGGTTGTGCTAGGTCTTCAATTTCCTGTGTCGGCATCAGTTGCTGTTATTGGTCATGTCTTGGGGTGTCTTTCCTTGACCTCTGAGAAATACCTTCGGCCGGAAATTTCTTTTTACACTGTTATTTTAAAAGATACCGCCCGTTTTCTCGATGCTTGCGTACTCTCTTCAATAAATGCTATAAACCGATTTAGCATACACATGCCATACAGAACTGACTGAACCAAACAATTTAATTCTCTTTTTAAATGTCATTGAAGAGTCGAGGAAGGGGGTAAGAAAATTCCATGTCAAACGCAGCAATGAACACAATGCTTCGGGTTATTACATTCGACGGCCCTCTAAATTGAAAATCACAACAATTTCTCTGAAAAAGTGTTTGTCGCGCGTGTTACCACCGTTGTCTTCAAGACATCCACGGCAGCTTTGTCTTACGGAACAGGCCAGGTTGCGGTAGACAGACTGTGGCATTGCATTTACTCTTGATGGAGCTGATCAATATTAGGAGGAGCCCGACGTCCAAGCTGGTCTCGCGAATGTTCTATTGAGTTCAGACCCAGACTGTTCACTGGACACTGCATTCTGTTGATCCTTGCTTGCTGGATGAAGACATTCATTGCTCTCGAGCATTGTCTTGAAATAGTCCTTACGGGCTGATCTGGTGGAAGGTGGAACAAGAAAAGGCTGCAAACTCTACCCCGTCAGTGCCGATCTTGAGTTAGGTTGCCCTCTCCATGGTTGAGAGGTGTCCTTTGACGTGTGTTGATCGCTGTTCACATCATGACAGAGCCTCCATCACACTGATTACGTTGTAGAACAGCATCGTCTGCATAGCGCTCTCTACAACGCCTCCAGACTGATGCACCCATCAGCTGGTTCCAAGCAGAAACAGGACTCGTCTGTAGACAAGACCTGAGCTTACTGCTGATGTTGCCAGTTCACATGTTGAGTGCACAAGGCTTGGCAGACAGTTCGATGGTTGGCAGTAAGTCTTGTTCTCTGAAGCGTACGTCCCGCATCGATATTCAGATTATGTCTGCGGTCTCAAATAGCTTGATTGCTTACAACCGTGCTTATAGCAGTTCGTAAACGACGCTTAATGTAGTTGCGAGTTCTTTTGCTGCTAGACCTACCTCTTGATAAAAACGATCCTCCCTTGATCTGGTGACGTGGTGGTGGTTCTCGACTCTTGCAGTCGCTTGGAACCGGGTGGTAACGGAGTGAGACGCCGCAAGTCTCTGCGCCAACAACCTGGCAGAACACCTCTATACACCGATCCAAGTTCAGTTTTCGTCGTGGAGTCTGTTGCTGCTATCTTTTGCCAGCTTGTCTGCTTTAAAGGTAAAATTGGTGAGTACACTTCCTCGCCAGAACCCTGTTCTTGCACTTGCCCAGCTGGTTTTTGCATGCACGCTTTGCGTCAATATATAGGGATAGGTTAAATACCACCTGTTTTCCCCAAATTCAGAATCTCCTCACGTGTGAAGCAGAGCGCTTTAAGATTTGTAAGACCTACCTTCCTCTCTGTCTTAACGATTTAGATGGGAAATTAAAAACTTAGAGCTCCCCTCATTACTGACTCATTACTTTAATTTTTATCAAAACAAAATACAACTTTTAAAATCTGGAGCTAATTCTTATCCTTCGTTTACAGATGCATTTCACTTCTATTTATTCTCCTAAGCCACAAGAACAGAACAAAAGTAAAACATGTCCCATAACACAAAACAAAAAAGACTTGCGTCATCATAACCAGGCTTGCTTTAGAGTCCAAGTACTCTTGGAAGCACTGGTAAATCTTGTAGATCATGGTTAGCAAACATAGATGATCTGAAATTCACTGGTGTTCGTTTTCTTAACTTTGCAAGAGCATTTGACTTTATCAATCACAAATCACGTTTAAAAAAACTGGCGTTTATAAAATGTCCAGTCAAGTCCTGTCATGAAAGTCGCTTCTTGTTAATCGTCAACAATCTGTTTTCCAACGCAAAAAAAGTCCGCTTTGACATCACAAAAATTTGTGCGCCACCAGAATCGGTTCTTGGTCCTCTTTTTTTTCTATGCTAATTATGTCCCATTAACCAATGGCTTATACAAGGTCCGCGCGGATGATGCATCTGTCCACTCCAACCATTCTGACCTAAATCGGCTTGAGAATATTGATCAGTTTAACTGGTCTGAACTCAATCACAGGCCCCTAAATGAACAAAGCAAAACAAAACAAAAAAAAAAAAAAAAAAGAAAAGAAAATTTAACCTCTGTGATACCGTCTGTATACATCAGTGACAAGCAGCTTGAAGTGGCGGCACCTACAAACTTCTGGGAGTCGCCTTGGACAATAGTCTCGCTTGGTTGTTTCATATTATTGGTTTTAAGCAAAACGGGTATCTCAAAAAATATTTTTAGCTTTCAAAACTTGAAAATGTCCTCTACAAAAGCACACGAAAAAAATTCAACCACATATCAAATCAGCTGTTGATTAAACCTCAGCTCTTTATGATTGTTACAATGTTTATACGTTAAAACCTCTATAAAGAATCCAGAAGAGAGCTGTGAAAGCTAGTACTTATAAAATCGTCTTCATTAGCACTACAGGACTGTACCAAGCTAAATATTCTACCTTCTCACACAAACTTCAGTACGATAAACCCAAAGTGATGTACAGAAGTATGGACGGTTTCGCGCCTTCGATTTGAATGTATCAAATTTCCACTAAATCAGTCAAGATACACTAATATCCCAGTCCGGAAACCCAGAACTCATGTGTTCGAAACTAGTCTGGTTCACTCAGATAGAATCCTTTTGAACTTTCTACCAGTAAACATTTAACACAAAGGCAACATACAAAAACTATTTTAAAACGGCCAAACAAACACAATCCATTAACAGCATCTGTTATATATACTTGATTTGTTATTAAGCAACGTTAGTTTCTGATATATCTATATGCGTCGATGTATTTCTATACATGTGTATGTCTCTCTCTGTCTCTCTTGCTCTCTCTCTCTCTCTCTCTCTCTCTCTCTCTCTCTCTCACACACACACACACACACACACACACACACACACACACACACACACACACACATATGAATCAGAGAGAGAGAGAGAGAGAGAGGAGAGAGAGAGAGAGAGAGAGACATACGCGTGTACAGAAATACATCGAGGCATATAGATCTAAGTTCAGAAACTAACGTTGCTTGACAACAAATTAAGTATCTATGTAGATGCTGTTAATGTAGTGTGTGTGTGTGTGTGTGTGTGTGTGTGTGTGGATATAGATATATGTATGAATGAGTGTATGTAAGCGAATATTTTTTCTTCCATTTATTTCTAAGTTAGTTCATGTCCTTTTTTTTGTGATATATATCATAACTGCTGTATCCTGCCCTCTCCTTTCACCTCAGCCGACTCCATCCGCCCCATTCCTTTCATTGCCTCACTCCTGGTTAGCCTGTATTCACATCGGTTTTCCATTGCTGCTTGTCTGTCAGTGGCTTTGGCAGCAGGTTATTTGTACTGAATTCTGTGACATCTTATTTGTTTGTTTCTCTTACATATGTTTACCTTTGATTCGTTTTCTCTTTTTTTTCCTTTTGCCCCAGGCCTGGGTAAAAAAAAAAACCCAAAAACCAAACATCTACGTTTGCTCATCCGATTATGCCAGTAAATCTCTCTCTCTCTCTCTCTCTCTCTCTCTCTCTCTCTCTCTCTCTCTCTCTCTCTCTCTGTTTGTCTGTCTCTGTGTCTGTCCGTCAGTCTGTCTGTCTGTCTGTCGTCTGTCCCTCTCTCTCTCTGTTTGTCTGTCTGTGTCTGTCCGTCAGTCTGTGTCTGTCTGTCTGTCTGTCTGTCTGTCTGTCTGTCTCTCTCTCTCTCTCTCTCTCTCTCTCGCTCGCTCGCTCGCTCTTTTCTCCACATGCGGGGGCGAGTGAAAGGTACGTGTCCTTTTCATTCTGAGCGGCATGGCACAGATTTGATATTTGACTTTAAATCCCTTTATCAAGAACTGTCGTCTGCGTGGAAGGACGGGGTGGGCGGGAAGATGGGGGAGAAGGTAGGGTCAGGGCGGAGTGGGTTTCAAGATCAGAGTGATGCACGTGTAGAGAGTCAAGCCATTTGTCATGTTGAATCATAGAGTGAGATGTAAAGAAATGTGACGGTACAGCCTTGTCTGTCCTGACTGCGTCAGTTGCACGTTCCTGTTGCTCTGTGTCTGTCTGTCTGTCCGTCTGTCGGTCTCTCTCTCTCTCTCTCTCTCTCTCTCTCTCTCTCTCTCTCTTCTCTCTCTCTCTTTTCTCAGGACGTCTCTTTCTGTGCCCTACTCTCTCATCCTCCTCTCTCTCTCTTTCTGTCCGTCTTTCTGCGCATGTGTGTGTGGGGTGGTGGTGGCGAGTGTGCGTGGATGCGCGCGTGCTTGTGTGTGTGTGTGTGTGTGTGTGTGTGTGTGTGTGTGTGTGTGAAGAGAGCTCTGTGTGTGTGTGAGCGGGCGCGTGTGCGTGCCTACGCGTGCACGCGCGCGCGGGTGTGTATATGTGTGTGTGTGCGCGCACGAGCATAGTTTTATCCTAGAAATTAATCAAGAGCAGTGCACGAGCCTCTCCACCAAGCTTCACATTCATTATAACTGACCAAAGAACGTGCATCTTGCGGTGACTGGAGCATGCTGTTCTGTGTGGCTGTCGGCTTCAGTAGGCTCATCACAGAAACACTGCAGACCAAATGAGAAAAAAAAAGAAAAAAAAAAAGCGGTGAAGAACAAAAAATTAATGATCGGGAAAGAAAGACAGAGAGAGAGAGAGAAACGGGCACGCGCGCGCGCGCGCGTGTGCGTGCATGCATGCGTGCGTGTGTGTGTGCGCGCGCGCGTTTGTGTAATTCCAATGGCGTGTTTCCCTGCTGTTTGAAGAGTATTAATAGGTGCTTGAAGTTCTTTTTCTTCTGCCCTTTTTCCACTCGTTAGACCCGGTAACTGGGATTATTAGTCTTAGCAGGGCGGCAGTCAGGCGCTCGTTGTTGGAGGCTGGCCACAGACGCTGTGCATCCCTCCGTCACAAGAGGCCACTTGCCCAGTCAGAAAAGTGAAGGCCAGGGCAGGAGCCGGCCTCGTCCTCCTCAGGAGCTGCTGCTGTCGCTGCTCGTGCCGCCTCTGCTCCTGTTTATTCCGGTCACACGGTGGCGGACCTGTAAAAGGCAATGGAACGGGGTTGTATTGATGTTTGTCTAATTCGGTTTTCCTTCTGGCCCTGGCTGAACGTTCGAGGGGAGAGAAAGTGGGCGTGGGGATGGGGGGGGGGGGGGGGCGGGGTGGAGGGGGAAGGAGAGGGAGTAGCGGTGCAAGATGGGGTTGGGGTTGGGGTAGGAGTTTGGGTGGGAATCGGGGTTCACCCGGTACAGGCGGCATCAAAAGTAAGGGGCGAGATGATGTGACTGTATTTTATACGTAGAGAGGGTTACGTGAATTGCCTTTTTTATTTTCCTTCCATCACGTCGCCACATTCCACCTCTGGAGAGTATCTTATTTCAGATGCTGTTTTTGTCTCTCTCAGAATGCCTGTATATCTCAAGTGGTCTGCTATGGAAGACGGGTTGTTTCAAAAGGTGTAAATTACGTTTTTTTTTTTTTTTTTTTTTTTTTTTGTGGCAAAGCGATTTTCATTCCTATACACCACAAATGCTAACGTTCTTGCCGATCGCACGGGGAAGCAAACGGATTCGGTACAGAAAACTAACGAAGGGGACGTAAAGATGGTGATGCCCAAGAGATGTATGCCCAGTGACGCCACTGTTATTTAGTACAAGGCTACTTCCACCGCTGCTGTTGCTGCCACCACCGCTGTTACTTTTAAAACTGGTGACATCCAGTAGCTCGATCATTTTCCTGCTTCTGGGGTTTGGAAGGGAGGCTGTTGAGGAGGCAACAGGCATGAAATCGGCCGAGATTTGTGCGGAAAAGATAAACTACTCGAAGAGTCGCGACTGAGACGTGGCCATCCGTCTTTTGTCTGAAACACCCTGCTCGTAAATGAAAAGCTGGGGCGACAGCAGGTTGTCGATAGAAGAAGAGAGAAGAGCTGTGCTTGTGAGGAGTCTGCCGTGTTTCGTCTTTTCTTTTGTACGCTGGGATTGGTAGGCTTGGTTATGTCCCTTATTTTGGTGATTGATACCTCCAACGCGATTACGTTTCCCTCTCGCGTCTATTGTTTTGCTTGTTTACCCGTCCGTAAACAAGATTACTCCATCGCGCGCGCACACATACTGTCCAAGACGGGGGAAATCGTGATGGTATTGCTTAAGTGCACTAAGTTGATGTATTATTGGTCAGGCTTAACACACCAAGGTTATCTTTGCACTCATACACGCATATACACACTCATGCGCGCACCAAACATTCACCTCTCTCTGGGAATGGGATGTCACGCATTCGTTTCTCTCCTAACACGACTGAGCACAAGAAATCCAATTTCTATGCTACTATAATCAAACATGAAAAATCCAATTACACAAAATGAACAAATCAACACATAAAAGATCAATACTTCCTAATCCCGGGTTATAATAAAAATGACTTCTTACCTGGCCAGGTTTTCACACACACAACCACACTTTCACACCACACCACAGTTCTTGAAAAGTCTCTTCACGTCTTCTTCAGCACTGCTTGATGGTGATGCCCTTGGTTGACTGGCTCCAGGTTACAGGACTGGGTCTTCGTGGTCGTCTCTGGGATCTCGACGTGTAGAACTCTTCTTCTTCGTCTCCTTCACCCACCTCTGGGTTCAAATTGTTTGTCTGTCTTCACCCACCTCTGGGCTTCAAACTTAGTTTTCTTCTCTTCCAGCTTGTCTTTCCCTAAGACTTTGCTGTCTCTTCTATCTCCCAGACCACGTTTCTCTCGACCCGTTCTCTGTCCTGCCCGCCTTTCTCTCTTCTCTCTCTCTCTCTCCTCTGCCTTCTCTCTCTCTCTCCTGGTGTTCTTCCCCCCTCTCGTTGTTCTCCCTCACTTTATATAGGGAGGGAAACAAAGGATTCCCTTCGGGCCATGCCTTTGTCCACGCTGCTTCTCAAATCCCTAGTTCACAAGTACTCTGAATTCTCCATTCGCTACACATCAGCATTTACACACATCCCTACCTAATTGATTAGCAAACAAACACTTGGCACCAGATGGACATCGAAAATTCCCGCCGACTTCGGAGGCCACTTTAACACAGTAATTATCTTAAAGAGGGCTACGATAACATCCACGCGCGTTCAACCAGCCTGACAATAGAACCAACCCAGTGACCCACGGCAATACCATCCGAACGAGTCCAAGACTCCTGCTCTTCACTGACTGTTTACAAAAGAACCTCAGCTAACTGAGTATTTAGCGCTCACTTGGTGCACCGAGGTCCTAGTGGTTACGTTCCTCTCCCCTTTCGCTGTCGGGCAGGTCCCGAACTCCTTACTACCTTAGGTGCCATCTGTCACCTGACCGCTTCGTCCTTGACACGGTTCGACCGTGTGCGATGGGTAAGGCATACTTGTTAATGGTTCTATTACCTATTTGTATACTACGTACAACGTCCCTTTTGCCTCTAAGCGTTTAATGCCTTTTGTGAGAGGTTTCACGCACTTGACAAATTCCCCCCACTTCAAGACAATGCCCTGCATTGGCTAAAACACATTCAAGGAGCTGAAACTCTCACAATTCTCACATTTAAACCAACTCTAATCTAGGCCTCTCATAAGCCTCCTTACACCAGAGAACGCACACAAGATTTACCTTGCAACAAAATTAGAGAAAAATCAACACCGTACGCACTAACCAAACAAATATCACCAGTCTGAAACTTCCACCAGCTCTAAGTAGTGTGGCCATATATAGATAAACATTGTTTCTACGGAAATTCTCTCCCTTTCTCTTCATACACGTGGCCCGCAACCAGCCATATCACGCATACACGACACTGCGAAAGACACACGCACCCAATACCTGACTTTTCGCCCGACCATTTTAATTTGGTCTACGGCCCCGTCACACTTTCTTCACTCTCTAACCCACGTTGTCGTACCGGCGACATGTGTTGCAATGTGAACAGAAACGCCTGATATCACCTAGGATACCGGGCCAGTAGTACTCCCGCGTCACAACCTTTTGTGTGGCCTTTCTACCGAGATGGCCCGAGGCTGACGTCACATGATTTTCGGACATCACCGCCTTTCTGCGCTTCGTAGGTACAACGATCTGCTTCTTCGTTTTTCCCGAACGTGAATGAGTAAAAGTTCGGTACAATATGCCGTTCTCTAACTCAAAACCGATTGTACCCTCTTTAACATTTCTCTTCTGCCCTCTGTGAGCAAAACCAACCAGTTTTCTGAGCGAGTAATCGCCCTTTTGTTCTGAGTATTTAGTATTTAATCGCCCTTTTGTTCTGAGTATTTAGCGCTCACTTGGTGCACCGAGGTCCTAGTGGTTACGTTCCTCTCCCCTTTCGCTGTCGGGCAGGTCCCGAACTCCTTACTACCTTAGGTGCCATCTGTCACCTGACCGCTTCGTCCTCCTTGACACGGTTCGACCGTGTGCGATGGGTAAGGCATACTGGGAGTGCACTGCAGACCTCCCAGAATGGAAGAGTCACCCAGAGATCATCAGCAAGAGTGGCATGAGACCAGACATAGTAGTCCACTCTCAGTCAACCAAGCAGCTGATCATGATCGAGCTCACGGTGCCATATGAGAACAGAATGGAGGCAGCTCAAATCTACAAGACTGAAAAGTATGCTGATCTGGCAAACAGCCTGAGGAGAGAAGGCTATCAGGTCAAAGTCCTCACTGCAGAAATTGGAGCTAGGGGGTTTGTAGGAACGTCTGCATACAGCCTCATGAAACGGCTCTCAGTTGCAGGGAGGGAAAAAACCAGAGCCCTGAAAGCAATGGCAGAAGCGGCAGAGAGGTGTTCAAGCTGGATCTGGTCAAGGAGGAACAAAAGTGAACTTCATAAGGCTTAATTTCCCTACAAATATCAGGTGTCCCTGTGGCTCAGTGGTTAAAGCGCGAGTCATTAAGTGGAAAATGAGCATGTCCAGAGGGTCATGGGTTCGAATCCCAGCCATGGCTCGTCCCAAGATGGGGGAAAAAAAAAAAAAAAAAAAGGGCAGCAGAGGGACATCCGGAGTCATGAACCGGGTGTGGCCCAACCCCCCTAGAGTGTCAGGAGATAAGGGCCGAAACACTTGCTTGAAGGGGGCTTCTCTTCTGAGGACTCTCTGCTGCCACGCTCTCCACGAGTTTCTTTCTACTGATGCATGGGTAAACCATTGACTTCCGGGAATAGGCCGGAGGACGTCCGGGAAAGACCGGAGGACACTGGGAAAGACCAGAACCAAGGGCTCTGTGGGCTGGCTCCCCACTTTGCCTTAAATATGTGGCTACTAAGAATAAAAGGAAAAGATGCTCCCAGGATTCACCGAAAGGGGGAGAGAATGATGAATCCATCGGTGCTCAACCAATCATGACTGCAAATCCCAAACGGACTATGAACATGGACCAAATGGAATATCCATGTGTCTGTGGAAAGCGTTTCGCTACCACCCGTGGCATGAAGATCCACAGAACAAAGATGGGATGTGTGAAGACTCATCTGAATGAGCAGCAGCGCACTGCATCAGCAGATAAGACGTCGGAAGACCAAGGCCAGGATTTAAACCACAGTGCCAAGGACATCCACGCTGTTGGTTCGGATGAGGAATTTGCACAGGCCCTAGATGCCAGGCGCCTGAAACTCAACCTGCCACGAGCAAACGAAACTGAAGATTGGGAGAAACTGGATGCAAAAATCGTCCAAAGACTCGATGCACTGATAGGGAAAAGCACCCTGGAACACAAACTAGCCACATATGGGGACATTGTGTATGCCACATGTAGAGACGCCTATGGAGCAAAACTACCCAAAGAGAAAACACCTCCAAAGAAATCCAGACGCCAAGAAAAGATGGACAAGATCAGGGTCCAAAAGAAAAACCTCAAGATGCAAATGAAGACCGCATTGCCAGCTGAAAAACAAGGCTTGGAAAAACTGTGGAAAGACCTGAAAGAAAAACACAGCGCCCTCAGCAAAGCGGAATCTGCGAGGAAGAGGAAGAGCAAAAAGAAGACACAAGAGCGCTTCTTCAGAGACCCCTTCCAGTTTGCCAGAACACTGTTTGAGCAGCCAAAATCTGGGACCCTAAGTGTGGACAAAGGAGTTCTTGAGCAGCATCTGAGGAAAACATACTCTGACCCACAGAGCAAAGCACCACTCGACATTCAAGGTCTGGTGTGGCCAACCAACCCTGAGGAACAGTTCAATGGCAAGCCTCCAACGTTGGCGGAAATCAAGAAGGTGGTCGACAAAGCCAGAGCCAAATCATCACCAGGGCCAAACGGAATACCTTACCAGCTTTACAAGAAATGTCCCAAGGTGCTGGAGTGGCTCCACAGGCTGCTGCGATCGGCTTGGAGAAACCAGAAGATCAGCGGCCAGTGGATGACGGCAGATGGTGTGTACATCCAAGTGACATCAGCCAGTTCAGGCCAATATCACTACTGAACGTCGAAGGGAAAATCTTCTTCTCTGTCATGGCAGCAAGGCTGACAAAGTACCTGATGGAAAACAAGTACTTGGATGTGTCAGTCCAGAAAGGTGGCATCCCAGGCGTGACTGGCTGTGTAGAACACGCCACAATGATCTGGGACGCAATCCAAAAAGCAAAAACAGAAAAGAGACCTGGACGTAGTGTGGCTTGATCTGGCAAACGCATATGGATCTGTGCCCCATGAGATGATACAGTTGGCTCTTGAGATGTACCATGTGCCAAAGAACATCCGCGACATGCTCAAGAAGTACTTCAATGGCTTCTCAATGCGGTTCTCTACCAAGGAGTACACAACAGACTGGATCAACTTGGAAGTGGGTATTGCAATGGGCTGTGCAATTTCCCCAATACTGTTCGTGCTGGCAATGGAACTCATCTTGAAAGCAGCAACAAACAACGCGAGACAAACAGACCTTGGCGATGGATACAAGATGCCTCCTCTCAAGGCCTTCATGGATGACACTACAGTGATTTCATCCAGAGAAGACGAGACACGTCATGTGCTGGAGAGGCTGGACAACATAGTTGCCTCATCCAGAATGAAGTTCAAGCCAAAGAAATCACGGAGTCTCTCACTGAGGAAAGGAAAAGTGGCCGGATCTGTGGTCTTCAGTGTTGCCAACCAGGCCATTCCAACAGTCACAGAAGAACCAGTCAAGAGCCTTGGAAGATGGTATGATGATACGCTGAAAGACACACAAAGAGCAAGAGAAACCAAGCAGATGGCGGAGGAAGGCTTGGAGACCATTGACCAGTGTGGGCTCCCTGGCAAATACAAGGTCTGGTGTCTGCAGTTCATGCTGATACCAAAGCTCCTATGGCCTCTGATGATATACGACATCTGCACCAGCATAGTGGAGGCAATGGAAGCCAAAATCAACAAGTTCACAAGGAAATGGCTTGGTGTCCCACCCTGTCTGACTGACATAGCGCTGTACTGTCGCCAAGCAAAGCTGAAACTACCACTGAAATCCATCCTGGAGGAATACAAAGCAGGGAAGATCAGACTTCAAAGCATGCTGGAGGACTCAGGAGACAAGGTGGTAGAAGCAATCAAGCCCCAGCTGAAGACAGGCAGAAAATGGAAAGTTCAAGAGGCGATGGATTCTGCAAAAGAAAGTCTCAAGATCAGAGAAATAACAGGACACACACAGACCAACAGACAAGGACTGGGGGTGACCAAAACTGAATGGTGGTCAAAGGCCAAAGGAAAAGCCAGAAGAGACATGATGATTCAGGAGATGAGAAAAGAAGACCAAAAAAGACTCCAAAAAGCAGTCCAGCAGAGCCAGCAAGGGCAATGGACAACGTGGGAGAATGCACTCCAAAGAAGTCTCACTTGGAATGACATTTGGCACATGGCCCCTCTCAGGATCAGCTTCATTCTCAGATCTGCTTATGACCTTCTGCCCTCAAATGCAAACCTGGTGAAGTGGGGGAAAACAGACGATCCTGCATGCCCCCTCTGCCATGAAAAACAAACAGTGGAGCATGTCGTAAGCTTATGTAAAGTAGCCCTGGCTCAAGGAAGGTACACATGGAGGCACAACCAAGTGCTCAAAGAGATTGTACAAGTAGTCTGGGCTAGTACCAACACCACAAAAGGGAAAATCAGGACTCCAAAAGCACCCGCAACATTCTTCACGGCAGGAGGCAGCAAATCATGGCCAAGAACAACAGTGCCACTCGAAACATGCAGGCAGAGTCTGCTGGACGGGGCAGATGACTGGGAGTGCACTGCAGACCTCCCAGAATGGAAGAGTCACCCAGAGATCATCAGCAAGAGTGGCATGAGACCAGACATAGTAGTCCACTCTCAGTCAACCAAGCAGCTGATCATGATCGAGCTCACGGTGCCATATGAGAACAGAATGGAGGCAGCTCAAATCTACAAGACTGAAAAGTATGCTGATCTGGCAAACAGCCTGAGGAGAGAAGGCTATCAGGTCAAAGTCCTCACTGCAGAAATTGGAGCTAGGGGGTTTGTAGGAACGTCTGCATACAGCCTCATGAAACAGCTCTCAGTTGCAGGGAGGGAAAAAACCAGAGCCCTGAAAGCAATGGCAGAAGCGGCAGAGAGGTGTTCAAGCTGGATCTGGTCAAGGAGGAACAAAAGTGAACTTCATAAGGCTTAATTTCCCTACAAATATCAGGTGTCCCTGTGGCTCAGTGGTTAAAGCGCGAGTCATTAAGTGGAAAATGAGCATGTCCAGAGGGTCATGGGTTCGAATCCCAGCCATGGCTCGTCCCAAGATGGGGGGAAAAAAAAAAAAAAAAAAGGGCAGCAGAGGGACATCCGGAGTCATGAACCGGGTGTGGCCCAACCCCCCTAGAGTGTCAGGAGATAAGGGCCGAAACACTTGCTTGAAGGGGGCTTCTCTTCTGAGGACTCTCTGCTGCCACGCTCTCCACGAGTTTCTTTCTACTGCCCGTAAGTGAGTGGGGTTAGTCTCACCGGACACGCTCCAACGCTTTCTGGAGTGTGTGACCACCTGGAGCCTTTCTCTACCGTCATTTCTTTTCGCTGATTCAACACAGAAATCACGGTCTGGGTCTCCATACCCACGTGCTCCTGGAATGTTCCCAATTACCAGATCATACGGCGGCTTTGGGACAGCCAAAGCCTGTACAGTCCCACTATAAAATGGTGTATCAATAATCACCTGGGCCGTTTTGAATTCTGCTACTGTTCCATCTATTTGTCTACACCTCTGTGTTTTACCTGTGAATTGTCCCTTCTTAACCAGGGACTCCTTCACCATTACACCAGTGCACCCAGAGTCTCTAATGACATCAACCACATTGTCCCCCACTCTGCCTTTGTGCACATACATGTTATCGCCTGAATCTGTGAATACACAGCACAATCCAGACAAAATAACACTCATCTTGTTCATCTTTTTCTGCCTGCCTTTCGCTTGGCCTGACCCTCATTGCTGCAGCTTTCTGAGGTCTAAATCGGCAATCTCTAGCCAAATGTCCTGTCTTATCGCACAAGAAGCAGGTACGTCTATCTACGGCCTTATCCACGTGGGCCTTCATCCTTGTTTGCTCACGTGACGCCATGGGCCTACGGGCGTGCAATACTGACTCATCGTGTGAGTCATGTGCTAGCCTGCTATCCTCTGAATATGCTTCCGGGCTTTCCTCTTGTTCAGGCAAATCACGCCTCGCTTCCCGGTAAGTCTCTGCTGTCTCAAGTACTTCAGCTATTGTGGTTGCACCTTTTTCCTTAATGTGGATTGTGAGGCCTGTCCCACAACCATCAAGTATCTGTTCCTTCATCACCAGTGTCTTGAGGCCTTCAAAATCACTGTCTACTCCACTAAGTTCTACCCACTTGTTGAAATAGTGATCCAGTCTAACTCCGAACTGTGTATGTCTCACCCTGTTCGATTCTCGCCTCGCGAAACTTACGTCTAAAACCTTCTTCAGTCAAATCATATGCCTTTAGTACTGCTTGTTTCACCTTGTCGAAATCCCTCTGATCACCTTTGGGTAAGGTGGAAACAGTGTGTAACGCACGACCTGTCAACAAGGCAGACAGGTTTATTGCCCAGTCATCTTCGGGCCAGCCCTCGTGCTCGGCAACCGATTCAAACCGACTGATATAGGCATCGATCGAATCAGTTTCTTCTCTGAAAAGTGGGAGTTTGTCTAGGTGCGCAACTTAATCTGCGGCCTACTGACTCAGAACTGGTGTCTATTTCACTACGATTTTCAGATTTTATTCTTTCCAACTCAATTTGTTTGGCTAAAATCTCTGATTCCGCTTCTGCTCTCGCCCTCTCTGCATCTGCTCTCGCTTTAGCAGCTGCACTCTCTGCATCTGCTCTTGTTTTGGCAGCTGCACTCTCTGCATCTGCTGCATCTGCTTTAGCCTTCAACGCAGCAGTTTCAAGCCTAAGTCTCTCGGCCTCAGCATCTGCTCTCACTTTGGCAGCTGCACTCTGTTCCTTTTCAAACTTCCTTCTTTCAGCCCTTTCATCTCTGTCTTCTGCTGAGTTTCAATGAATCTACGCAGTTCATCTCCTGTATATCCCATTTCTTTCCCCAAACTTACTAGTTTCTCTATGGGGGTAAGACTTTCTTCAGCCATTTTTTTTTTCTGATATGTTTTAGCACCACTAAACCAGTTACGCTTATAGACCCGGAAAAAGTCAGTAAACAGTTTATTTACTAAACATTACGAGTACACCAACCAGTGGTAATGTTCCTTACACAAAGGAGCCTTAATCTTAAACCACAGCTTCTGTGAGAGTTAAGACTAGAACCTCGTTCTTCGTTTCTCTGAACGACCTTTGATTAATACAACCACCCTACACACAAGTCAATACTCAACACTCAAAGAACTAAAGGAAATAATTAGAAGAGCTAATTAAAATTGCCTTTAGTGGACGCTTCGCCCCAGTACTACTCTAGTACTCACTTTGTTTCCCTCCTGAGACTAATTTGGGCCATGCAATCCTGGCAGGCTCGCCACTTTGTCCAAGACGGGGGAAATCGTGATGGTATTGCTTAAGTGCACTAAGTTGTATTATTGGTCAGGCTTAACACACCAAGGTTATCTCTGCACTCGTACACGCATATGCACACTCATGCGCGCACCAAACATTCACCTCTCTCTGGGAATGGGATGTCACGCATTCGTTTCTCTCCTAACACGACTGAGCACAAGAAATCCAATTTCTATGCTACTATAATCAAACATGAAAAATCCAATTACACAAAATGAACAAAACAACACATAAAAGATCAATACTTCCTAATCCCGGGTTATAATAAAAATGACTTCTTACCTGGCCAGGTTTTCACACACACAACCACACTTTACACCACACCACAGTTTTTGAAAAGTCTCTTCACGTCTTCTTCAGCACTGCTTGATGGTGATGCCCTTGGTTGACTGGCTCCAGGTTACAGGACTGGGTCTTCGTGGTCGTCTCTGGGATCTCGACGTAGAACTCTTCTTCTTCGTCTCCTTCACCCACCTCTGGGTTCAAATTCAGTTTGTCTGTCTTCACCCACCTCTGGGCTTCAAACTTAGTTTTCTTCTCTTCCAGCTTGTCTTTCCCTAAGACTTTGCTGTCTCTTCTATCTCCCAGACCACGTTTCTCTCGACCCGTTCTCTGTCCTGCCCGCCCTTCTCTCTTCTCTCTCTCTCTCCTCTGCCTTCTCTCTCTCTCTCTCCTGGTGTTCTTCCCCCCTCTCGTTGTTCTCCCTCACTTTATATAGGGAGGGAAACAAAGGATTCCCCTTCGGGCCATGCCTTTGTCCACGCTGCTTCTCAAATCCCTAGTTCACAAGTACTCTGAATTCTCCATTCGCTACACATCAGCATTTACACACATCCCTACCTAATTGATTAGCAAACAAACACTTGGCACAGATGGACATCGAAAATTCCCGCCGACTTCGGAGGCCACTTTAACACAGTAATTATCTTAAAGAGGGCTACGATAACAACATCCACGCGCGTTCAACCAGCCTGACAATAGAACCAACCCAGTGACCCACGGCAATACCATCCGAACGAGTCCAAGACTCCTGCTCTTCACTGACTGTTTACAAAAGAACCTCAGCTAACTGAGTATTTAGCGCTCACTTGGTGCACCGAGGTCCTAGTGGTTACGTTCCTCTCCCCTTTCGCTGTCGGGCAGGTCCCGAACTCCTTACTACCTTAGGTGCCATCTGTCACCTGACCGCTTCGTCCTCCTTGACACGGTTCGACCGTGTGCGATGGGTAAGGCATACTTGTTAATGGTTCTATTACCTATTTGTATACTACGTACAACGTCCCTTTTGCCTCTAAGCGTTTAATGCCTTTTGTGAGAGGTTTCACGCACTTGACACATACACACACACACGCGCGCGCACACAAGCACGCACGACACACACACACACACACACACACACACACACACACACACACACACACAACACCACACACACACAAGCACACACACACAAGCACACTCGCACGTACACACGCACACGCACGCATACCTACCCACTCACCCACGTAAACATGCCCCAGCTGAATTAAACCTTCATCAAGCATGCAACCTCTCAGTGACTGGCAGTCACCCATGATGTCAACCAGACTGCTGATCTCTGCACACCCCTCAGCCCCGCTATCCTCCAGGCTCATGTCAGTTTCCTCCCTGTTGTGACTCATTGGTTGCCTGTCGGAACAGTGACGTCAGCGTCGGTCGTCTGTTACAGGGACAAGCAAAACAGTCCGGGGAAAAAAAACGTGGGGGAGGGGGTTTGGGGGTGGGAATCAATTGCCGAGCTTGACACCATCGTTACCACCTGTTAAAAGGGCAGTTCATCCAGATATGAGAACAAACACTACCGATCATGTTCTAGCGTATTTGCAATGACATATGCGCTGCTAAATCACATACCTGGGGTGTTTCTGTGTTCATAATGCTAATTCAACACCAGGTGACGAACTCTTGTCTTTCCCACTTTGAACAAAAAAACAAACAAAAACAACAACAACAAAAAGTGAAGTGAAAAGGCTACGCACTGCGTGCGCTCGTCCGTGATGGCTACCATAGCATTTAGGATCTTTTAGTCAGCAGTTTAAACGTTTTTGATTACTCCATTATCGGTGAACAATCTTGTTTGGATTGTGTCGATGAGATGTTCTCTAAGGCTTAGAAAAATAAAATAAAGAAAAAAAAAACAAACAAGCCAACCAACCCCCGTGTCCGAGGTTAAAGGTCAACCAATTAGAAAAGTTTTTATCAAGTGTGCTGACCACACGCGCGATGCACTCGTATCACGGGAACAACAGCGTTAACAAAACATATGGCCGTCGTGTTATCCCGTGCGTCAGATTACTTTGCACGTAGAAATCTTTTCATTATTCGTCGACACAGGGTTTTTAAAGACAGCACCCCCCCCCCCCCCTCCCTCTTGGAAGTATGTGAAGGTGTGTTAGTTGATAAAACTTTTGACATCATGGCCAATAATTGCCTGACGTAACCTTGATTCGTTCAGTGTCTTTGCCATCTGTTCATCCGTTAAATTCGTTCGAATTGTTGAAGCATTTGTTCGGTGTTGCATCGTCTACCAAAGAAGAGGCAGACACACGTTCTCCGGTAGTGTAAACCAACAGTAGTTTGGACAAACATGCACTGACGTCGAAGGAAAAATAAAATGTCTTTTTTTTTTTTTTTTTTTTTTAAGACTGGACGGCAAACTGCGGACACAGTTTACTTCTGACTTACCAAAGATCTGGGGGTTCTAGTGCACTTAGCAAGTCCTCTGGAAAAAGGATGACGTTTTATGCATCGAGTGCTTTAAAGTTGTGGATAGACTCATTTTATTATGTCACTTCCATCGTTTTCTCCCGATGATTAAGTGCGCGCGCGCGCGCGCGCGCGCGCGTGTGTGTGTGTGTGTGCTCGTTTAAAACTGAACATAAATGGATGAGAGTTAGCTTTAACCAATGTAGAGATTCAAATCCAGAAATTCTCCGGGATACTTTGAGAGGAGCAACCCCCTGTCAACAACGTTGTCAAGATTTCTTTGTGGATTTCTTTTTATAACTGAAAAATAAGTAGCCAATGTACGCTTTACCAGTATATTCTTTGGGCATTGAGGGATCATTCTTTAACGGTGGAATCTGTCTGAAAACTGAGGAAAGCCTAAGCACATGCACACACACACTACACACACACACACCACACCACACTCACACTACACACACACACACACCACACACACACACACACACACACACACACACACACACACACACACACACTACACACACGACACACACACACACACACACACACACACACACACACACACACTCGCAGACACACACACACTCGCAGACACACACACACACACACACCACACGCGCGCGCGCATACATATACACACCTTGTGTGAATTCAAGTTTTCTCTGCTGAAGGATCTTATGTACTGACGTCATGAACGACGCTTTTGAAGATCGAAATGTCCAATGTACAGAGGTCTTTTAATGCAAAAGAACATCTGAAACAAAATGTCGAAAGATAAGTTTCTGTTTTTAATGTCAGACTGTTTTTAGACACATTGCTGACGGACGGTCGGAGCAAATTCTAACGCATAAATTAAGAAAAAGGTCAGACCAAAGGGATATGAATACAAAACACGAAATACACATCAAAGAGAAAACTGCGATTAAAGAAGATATTAAGCCGTTACGGGTAAGAAAGAAAAAACAAATCACCCACACAAACAACACAATAATTAGCAGAGACTGGAAAATAGAAAATAAAAGAATTAATCTTCAGATATCAAGTGAGTTGACCTTAAGAGGAAAAATTAGATATTTTTGGTTTCCGTGAAAACAAAAAGCAGTGTTACTTGTAAAACAAGTAAAAAAGTTAGGTCGGACAGTGCTTGCATAATATCAGAAAGGAAAGGAGTTTTATCGAAGACATTAGGTTGCTTTTCAAAAACTATATGATGAAAAATGCGTGGTATAGAAGTAATGTATAACAAATATACCGAAACTGAACAAAAATGAACTGGATACGTGAGAAGGAAAGAAAAGCGGGGCAGAAGTTTCAAAAGCATTAAAAGATATGGCAAAAGACAAAAATACAGATACCGACGGAACTCCGTTAATTTCTTCAAAATTTTCTGGAGGCAGCTGTGGGATTTTGTAGTCAGAATTTCGTATCAAGATTTCGTAGCAAGTGAAATTTCAATACAAAAATAGAAAGGGTGATAATGTTTACCAAATGGAGATAGAGAGCTAAAGAAAAGTATCTTTTGAAAAAAAAAGGAAAACCAATTACTGCTCTAAATGGTGATTATAAAGCTAGATATCTTTCGTGAATGGAATGAAAACATCAAAACCGATTAATAAAGTAGTGTGGAATATTTTTGTATAAGATATGTTATTAGTAAACAAATGACGTGCATGGTTTACTGGTTTCCATTGATTTCGAGAAATCACAGTAGACTGGAATTACATGCGAAAAGTCTCTTTATCATTTCGATTTGGATATGATATTGGTAACTGGATGTTTTTAATAACAAAAGTAGGAATGTTACTGTAAATGGACAAAAATGTTCAAAGTCCTGAAGTTTTCCTTTGATAGAGAATGTGGATAGGGTAATATATTCGTCAGTAAGGTTAGAATCAATAAAAGGCCTTTTAATGTTAAGTCTTGGACAAAAAGGCGCGTTTTGTGCGAGATAAGGCACAGTTTCAAAATCTCGAGCGTTTTCACAAATTTGAAATTACATTGGATTACTCCCTTGAATGAGGTGCATCCAATCTGTCAAAGAATAATAAAGAAAAATGAAAAGTAAAAACTATAAATT
The DNA here is from genome assembly GCA_033310375.1 of Conus canariensis. Taxonomy (NCBI): domain Eukaryota; kingdom Metazoa; phylum Mollusca; class Gastropoda; order Neogastropoda; family Conidae; genus Conus; species Conus canariensis. Next base: position 34,631,590 of record CM065714.1, read on the forward strand.
GTAAAAATGAACATACCACTTATACTTGTTTATTTTCATCGCCCTTTCTCTTTGCCGTTTTCTCTTTGATGTGTATTTCGTGTTTTGTATTCATATCCCTTTGGTCTGACCTTTTTCTTTATTTATGCGTGGTGATTTTTGTTGCATCGTATGTGGAAGAGGTTATTTGGTTTATGTTGTGTGTACAGTGGACTGACGGAAATAGAATTTACGTGTGTGTTCGTTCCTGTGGATTTGCATGCAACTCTAAAAGGAGTGATTTACATGGTATGGCATGTAGAATACATCGATGGAAAGGGAACGTTCAATTTGTAAAGTATTAGCGCCGTTTTGATAGATATATGACTTTGAAAGTGGTGAATTGCAATGGAGAGTCATCAGTGTATGAACCATTTGTTCCTGTTAGATACACTTGTGACTCAAATAGTGAATCGTGTGATAGGGTATTTTAAATAGATTGATAAGAATAGAATTAGGGTATTTAATAGATTAAGAAATAGAACCTGTATACAAAAGAAAAGGAGAGAGAGAGAAGGGGGGGGGGGGGGGGGGGTCCAGGCTCCTATCTTGAGTATCTCCAATGTATCAAGGATGCCTGGAAAGAACCTCTGAACTTGAAGTGTCTTGTTCTGCAGTGACAGCACTGTCGTGAAAATCGGCTGTGACGCGGCCTTCATTTTTGCGACAAGGATGGGTTCTTGCATGAATTCAGTTTCTGATATTCGCCATTTCTTTTTACCTTACGTGTTCAAAGCCCCCTTCATTGGTTTTACATCTGTGTTTCTTACGTCGTGTCTCGGCAAAAGCTGCTTCAATCAAGCCCACGCCTTTTCCTCGGAAAACAAAAACATAAAAAAAAAAAGCGTTATCGATCATATTGTTTGTCTCGGTGAATGTTTGCGCAAAGAACCTGGACCAAGAAAAGAGTTTACCATCTCATCATCATCGTGTGTGTCGTCTTGTCTGTCTGTCTGTCTCTGTCTGTCTGTCTCTCTTGTTTTCTAATGTATTATGTGTGTAACGGCGTCACAGAAAAGCTGCAGAATGATCTTCATATAAAACTCACTCGATTGTATGGACACAATGTCTGAACAATAAACCATCTGAAGCTGAAGTCTCTCTCTCTCTCTTTCTTAAATGGCTGTTCTGTCTTTTTGAACATACATTTTTTCTGTCACTAGATATTTAAAGAAGGATCCAAAATGCACCGAACTGTAGTTGTAGGACTGACAAAAAGATTGCGTGGGTTTCTGAACACTTCGAATTTGACTTATGTTGCTTTGGTGCTTTGCGCTGTCAGAATTCTGTTCGGATGGGGAAACAAGAAGGGGGGAGGGGGGGGGGGGGGGGGGGCATAGGCAGGCAGCGATGGTGGGAGAAAAGGATGGCGTTGTGGCGGTCTGCATGTCAGTGGTCAGCTAATTAGTGAGATCAGTTGAAAACAAGGAGTGCGTGCACCGTGGGGATAGGGGCAAAAACAAAGGAAGATGGTTGTACCGGCTGAATATGTCGTTCCAGCATCTGTGAATGAATCGGTGTTTGGCAGTAGCGCTGAAGCAGTCGTGAAAGTGCCCACAGGGATTTACATGTGAAAGCGCTCACGTCCCTCTTCTGTCCCCTCTTCCACATCAGATATAGTATAAGCGCGGTGGTCCTGGCTCTTGAAATGGTCTATGAATCCAAACATAAAGATTTCCCCATTTTGTCGGACTCCCTTTTTGCTTTGGAGGCCATTGCCAGCCGTAACCTAAAGCGCCCTCAGCTGCTGAAGTTATTCGAGTGGTACATCTCTCTGAAATCAGATGGATACAACACAGTATTTGCCTGGGTTCCCAGCCATGTGGACATTCGAGGCAAGGAGTTGGTTGATCAACTTGCCAAGAGTGCCACGAGGGAACAGTTGAGCAGATTGTCTATCCTGCACACTGACCTGAAACCCAAACCCCAGGCTTTCGTCGAAGACCTCTGGCAAGAGGAATGGAACTTGCAGACGGATAACAAAATATTTGAAATCCGTCCAAACCTGAAAGTTTTTACCATGTTCCCGAGGCGGCCGTAAAGAAGGAACAGTATTGTGCCGTTCGCACACAGGCCGCTTCTTTTTACACCCATTTTAATCTTTTAAAAGGTGAAGTTCTGTGGTGCATTCCATGTCATACCACTCACAGTGAACATATTCTTTTAGAGCGTTCAGACTTGCATGATGTGAGACATAAACACTTTACAGCAGACTCCTTGAAAACTTTGTTTAGAGATGTCCCACCTGATGTGATCTTTGAATTTTTGAAAGAGATTGACATTTTTAATCTGATCTAAAATTTTACAGAAGAAAGATTTTTCAAAACAAAATTTCCGGTGTGTTTTTAGGTTGTTTTAAAGGATTGTGTGAATGAGCTGCTTTTTACTTAAAAAAAATTGACTTGTGAGTTGACTTCAACGCGGTGACAGCCCTGATATGGCTCTTTGCGGTTGGCTGGACTATAGGCAACATTACCTTACCGTATACGCGCGCATACGTAGGCGCGCGAGCACACACACACACACACACACACACACACACACACACACACACACACACACACACACACACACACACACACCTCTCTCTCTCTCTCTCTCTCTCTCTCTCTCTCTCTCTCTCTCTCTCTCTCCCTCTCTCCCACGCATACATACGGCGCGCGCACCTGCAAGCACACACGCACGCAGGCAAGTGGGCAGGTAGGCATGCACGTACGCGCGGGCACAAACATACACGTACGCACGAACGCACACAAGCGCGCGCGCGCACACACACACACACACACACACACACACACACACACACACACACATACCACACACACACACACACACACACACAGCACACACACACAGACACACACACACAGTCACAAGAAGAAAAAGGAGAGAGAGAGAGAGTTGCACAGTTATTGGCCTCGGCTTTTCACAGCACCTGTGCCTATAGGGTACAAACATCAATCAACGCAATCAGTTAATTTCTAAGGCGCAATCAGTTAATTTCTAAGGGCTTAAAGCAGAGAGAGAGAGAGAGAGAGAGAGAGAGAGAGGGGGGGGGGGGGGTGGCAGGCCGGCGGGCGGGAACTATAGACTTAAAAGTAATACATTTTTTCCTCTTTATATCACTTTCAGCATCTC
>CM065714.1:34637245-34739745 GCA_033310375.1 Conus canariensis
TTGACTGCGGCACGAGTTTTGTGGATAGCCTATAGCTGCTGTTGTTAATTTCTTTTGTAGTTTGGTGTATGCGTGTACTGTTAATTGTAAACACCTGGGGTATTGACTGAATTTGGCATGTAAACATTTTAAACAGTATTAATAACATGAAAATTGATTAATTAATGGATACTTTTTGCAAATCCACCTGCAGTGACATAAAACACTACAGACCATGCATTTTGAATTCGTATGAGATAGCAAGCTAGATAAAATCAAACGAATATATTCAGTTCAAACAGCTGAGAACAGGGCATGGGAATATTTAACGTCCTGGCATTCATGCCAAGCTCTGAACTTGTCTTGTTAGAGGAAACTGATCACGGGAAAATCCTACACGGAAGAAACGAATGGTTCCCAAGATTCCAGAGAGTGTGAACGCCCTTGACGGGGGTGTTAAATCCCCGCCTACCCCAGTACCCAGCAGTGTGACATTCCCACCGGTCGGCAGCCTTGGACCCCCCCCCCCCCCTCCCTCGCCCTTTATTCCTGCCACGACCCCCCGGGAGCGGTGCCAATGCAGACAGTGGAGGTAAACAAAAAGCGATGATGGAGATGAAGAGGGACCTCTGTCCACGGAGCCAGTGAGTCAGGACTGTGTGTGCCTGCTAGGGGGTCTGCTAGAGGGGGTTGGCGACTGTTGAAGGAAAGGTGAAATGAAGCTCCAGAATCAGTATACACCCTTGGGGATTGGGGATGAAGACGAGGGGATGCACTGAGCTGTCTGCCTCTTGTCCCCATGGTTAACACAGACACAGCTACACTGTGCGGCAACACCCGGGGTCCACATTCACATTTTAAGGAGCTGCAGCGTCTCTATCAAGACCTAACAGCCAGTAGTACTAGCTCTTCAGGGGAAGCAAACACTTAACCAACCCCGAAGACTTAAATGGGATGGGGATGGGGAGGGGCGTTACTCATCTGCTAGTCGTTTATTATTCAGCCATATCAATCCCAGAGCCTCTCTTCAAGCTCCAACTGCAAGAATTACATTCCACATGGCAGTAACGTGTGATCTGCATAGTTACCACCACCTCTGTTAGCCAGTTGACAAGAGCTGATCAGGCCTGACTGAAGGATTGTCACGAACTTTGTTGCTGTTGGGCGACTTCAACGTCTGCTCTCCCCCTTTGGGTAGAATAGGTATTCGCCCTGGGGTCTTCTTCTGGTGGGTGTTTTCTCTGAGCTAGACCTGTGTTGTCTGAACGACGGATCTCCAGCACACCTTCATTCTTCCACTGGCACGTTTTGACGCATGGATTTGTCGGGTGTGCGATCCCTCATTTGTCCAGGACTAGAGTGATTTGCTCGCTACGATCTGCATGGAAATGTCATCTTCCGGTTGCTTTGAAATTTCAAGACTGCAGGTAACTAGGATAAAATAAAACTGGAATCTTGCCATGGCCATCTGCAAGGAATTTATGCAGGATGTTTAAAAAATCTGATCCTGCAGAAACTGACAAAAGTTCTCATTGACAGGTGCCATTCCAGCAACTTCAATCAAACATCAAAAGTCGAAAACATCCTGGTTTAGTTTTATCTACGTGCACGGGCTAAACATACAGGCGATCAACGGCCAACGTTCGAGTCCATCAGCAATATCGAGCAAAGATGTAGACCTTTTACAAAATGAGTAATCATCAGTTATGGGGAATTGTTTCTCCAGGCTGACTGCAACAATTCCCAGCAAAGAAGTCAGGAAGATGATTAAAGAAAATTAAAAAGGAAGACACAAATTCATCTATCCATCACCTCGGACTGGAGACCGGCTGATCACAACAAACAAGCTGTCACCAGTCTGTAGGCCTCTACTATCGAAATAAGCATTCATTGACTAGTACATCCGCTATCTTTTTGAAGAAAAAGGCATTTCCTGACAGCCTTTCTTCTAACAAGAAAAAGATCCGAATATACCGACGGGACCCAGAGAAGTACTGTCCTCGCTGCCGAACCAACTAGCCTGGAGCAATTCTGCGTCACCCTTGGAAGCCGGTGGTGTGTTCACGTAGGGTGCGGGCACACACAGGCGCGTTCCATCGAGACGTCAAGGGACATCACTGTTCCTTGGCAGATGCCTTGTGGACCATCGGACACACCTCGATGGAAAGACGCCACCATCAGTGAATTGCTGCATGCATCCTACAGTCCCACGCGTTGCTGCTTCACTGATAGGTGAAACACGGTACAACTCAGATACAGTCAAACTTCGCCACATGGTTTTACATGCCCTCTGAAGAGGACTCTTGAGTTGCAGTTGTTTCCACTGTCAGCAAGACTGTCCTTTGTGGTCAGTAGCTCTTTCATTCTGTCATATGGCCTTTCCCCAGAGTCCGCCAAAAGGAAGACAAGAAAAGAATGCACCTGAAGGTGCCAGTGGGACCCAGAGAAGTTCTGTCATCAACTGGTAAATGGAGCAGCCGGGTGCAATCCTGCATCGCCCTTGGAAGCCTGCGCTTTGTTCACTACGGTCCACGACACACCGGGCATTCCGTTGAGACGTCAAGGATATAACTGCTACCTAGCAGACGTCATTATGTCACCACCAGACTTGACTCAACAGCACATCGATGGAAGCAACCCCATGTGTGTACCAAACCTTATTTCATGGCTGCAGAGCCCACCGGTGAAAGAAGCTACACCAAGCGAACTGCCGGGCATTCTGTAGCCCCATTCGTTGCTGTTTTTGGTAATGTCTAACAATACTGAAGGCTACAATCCGTCGTTTTCTTTCAGTGAACTCAAACTAGCTCTTCAGACCTGTAATGGTTATGTCTCTGCCTTTGATTGAATTCACAGTTAACTTCTGAAACATTTTTCTGAAAGTTGTCTCCACGTCACTTTAAAAAGAAAAAAAACTTAAAGTCGTATCTGGACCGCGGATTTCTTCCCGCCTTCTGCGGAAAGCCCTTTATTGCAGCGTTAAACCCGGAAATGTTTTGACAAATGGCTCTTATTGTTCTATAGTACTGAGCAGTTGCCTTTGTAAACTGAACGTAAAAATGATTAACTCTCAATGTGGAAGCTGGAAACCGATGGCCTTTGGCCACAAAGCAGTAGGCCTACTGTTTTGCAGGTACCTTTCTGCAGTGGACATTTAGTCCGTCTACAAACTGCTGTCCGCTGCTTTTAACAATACACCGTGTTGTAACCATGTCTTGAACTGGAGGAAGCTCATGACACCGCATGGAAATCGGTTTTTCTCACGGAGCTTCATTATTTGCGCGTGTGTGTGGCCATTTCCATGTCTATTTTTTCCCTGGTAGAGGACAGCTTGGAGTTTGTGTAGGCATAACGCGGTCTGATATTCACGAGCTGGACTGGGTGTTTCACAGAAAAGCATCCCTTTTCCCTGCTCTTTTCAGTAGAAGAATTGATGATGGAGTCAAATCGGTAAACCAGGGTTCTGAGTCTTTGTTGTTTGTTGATGGCTGTGCTCAACGTGGTTGGAGTGACTCGCGCAGGCGTGCAGCAGTGATTTTACCTTTGTGTTGATCAAATTCGACGGTGGGCAGAGGAAATGGTTTGGCTCTGTCCTCTTACTGAATGTATTCACTTTCAAGTTTCGACATCACTGTACTTGCCCTGAAATTCGTATCGGAAAAAAAATCGCACCCTTTCAGCTCTGCTAGTAACAACCGTTTGCAGGTTTGGAAATTTTTTTCCACTACCTCTCCGGCCCCTCCCCCTTGCTATATGGACTAATCACGTTCCGTCAGGCATCTAACGAGTCAAACTGGGGACGAAATGGACTTGACCTTCGTGGGTCATGGACATAGTGAGCGTCGTGTGTGCAGGGATCGGCCCTGTAATTGACGTCACGAGTGACCGCCGCTTAGTTCAGGGGTCGCCCGGGTGTGTAATGGTTTGATGAAGGCGTACGTCAGTTACCGCATGTTTGTGTGGATGATGGGTGTGCATGATTGATTGTGCGCACGTGCCAGGGCGCGAGGGGAGAGGGCTGAATCATGTACGTGTGTGGTGTGCATCAAGGTGGACTTTCTCTACACGTGTTTGGCGGATGCAGCTCTTTTGTTGCCAGTGGCATTTTTACTTGGGTCGGATGAATCTTGAACACAGATCGGGGTTTGTTTCTTTCATCCAAACTAGTAGCATCCAGACCTCTGCTTTATATCTTTTGGAAAAGGGGAGTAAAAAACAACAAAAAACAAAAACAAACAGCAACAAAGAAACAAATCTCTCTGTGTGGATCTGGGCCGTGAATCCAGCAGGTTTTTTCCTTATATCATGAAAAACATGATGCAAACACAAGATACAGGGAACAGATTTACGATATATATCGGGTCATTACAGCGCAATGTGTATCAGTCCTCACAAGTTGCGCATGCGAGTGTCTCATCCCACAGGCAAGAGTGTTCACACTACACCACACCAGAATACCAAACCACACTACACCAAATAACACCCCAACAGACCACAACACACTACACACAGACTACTATGTCTCATATACATGCAAGCACGCGCGCGCGCACACATACACACACGCGCGCGCGCACACACACATACACACACACTCAAACACACGCACGCACACGCACACGCACACACACACACTCGCCACACACTCGCACACACTCACACACACAGAACGCAAGTCTATTTGAATCATTCTCACACTTTGATCAAGACCATTACGAGAAAACGGAGTAACCGAACAACGGTCGAAGACTTATCAACAAAAAAAAAAGAAAAAGGCAGTGAACCCCGTAATTGACCCCTTTACCCAAGAGACCTGTCAGTTTTAGCCAAATAACCGCAATTAACGAATAGGTCATAGGTCTCCTAAGTCGACGCCCGAGACCCTAACGAATTTGTGTAGGACCACCCAAGACCGGGTCTGACCAAGCTGCTGTATTTAAGCGGCTGGAGGACAAGGCGTCGGCATCCAGCATCCTCCAGAGGCGTTCCAGAGTAGCGCCGAATTTCCTCCACTTCCCAGACTTCGACTTCCCGTCGCTCTCATTGCCAGACAGAATGAAGGCTGTTGCTGTGTGTTTGGCTGTTGCCATCGCCGGTAAGACGCTTGTTTTCTTATTGATTTCTTTACTGATTTTTTTTTTGTACTTTGCTTCTTTCTTACATGTTTTGTATTTGCTTCTTTCCCTTTTTGTCCCCCCACCGTCCTCTTGCAGCTTAATGCATTGCAACCGCTTTTGCTCTTTGTTCATTTATTCGTTCTCTGTCTGTGTTTCTGTCTGTGTGCCTGTCTTTGTCTGTCTGTTTCTGTCTGTCTTTCTCTCTCTCGCTGTCTCTCACCACTCATCTGTTACTGTATGTATGATCATGAAATGTGTTTGGAGAATGTCCATTTCTGGTGAATTAATACGACTCATGAAAGAATTATGTCCCATTTTAAAAAATCAAACAAATCATCTGAATTGTGCAGTTATTTAGTTTCCCTTAAGTATAAGAAGGAACAACAACCAATACACGTTTATAAGCCCACACGATATTTGAATATGCTGCAATGGTATGTTCATAAAAGAAATGTAGGCTGTGCAGTGATACAAATGCACTTGAAAAGGGTCGGCCGTTTCTTTAAAGGTAAATGTTCTTAATATCGGGAAAAAAGTGCAAAAAAAAGTTCTGAATATAGTTAACCCATCGTATTACACTGTAATTATGAATCTGCTCTTCAGCTGATATACAATCAGCACAGTTAGCAGTGCTGAAACTGCGCCCACGACGGCATGAACTTGGATGTGGTTGTGCATTAGGCGTTCTGGACGATCTGAATGGAAGTAGTGCCACGAAGGGTGCACGAAGAGAATGCATCAGAAAAGGCGAACAAATATGGAAAAGCGTTTTCCTTTCATTGTCCTCTGAAAAGTAAGGGTACGTTCATTATATTTGGTGCGCACTCTGAGAATGATTAAATTCTCTCTCTCTCCTCTCTCTCTCTCTCTCTCTCTCTCTCTCTCTCTCTCTCTCTCTCTCTCTCTCTCCCACTCACTGCTCACTTTCTGTTCCCCAACTACCCCTCCATTCAATTTGGCCTAATAGTAATTGTCCAAATAAGTGAATTGTTTTTCTTTGTTTGTCAATATATACATACAGATCGGCCTCCAGAGACCCCCCCCCCCCCCCCCTCCCCACAAATAAAGCATATAACCTGAGAGATCGGAATTGGAAGAAGACTGCCAGGTCTGTAAAGGGAGAAACCTGTGTCTTTGATTCCAGTGGCTTATGGGCAGTAGATCTGCCCGGACAGTGCCAGTGCTCCGCTGAACTGCCTGGAGACCAAGGCCAACGCCGCCACCTGCATGAAGTCCACCACGGACGGCGACTTTTTTGTGTGTGGCTAGTGCGGGGAAAAGGAAATGTGCTTGTGAGTGGCTGCTCTCTCCTCTTGACTTGATGCCTGTTCTCCCCACCCTCATTCTCCTGTTTTTCCCTACTCTTTCTCTCTCTGTCTCTCTCTCTCTCTTTCACACTTTTTCTTTCTCTCTCCGTCCCTCCTTTCCTTCCGCCCCTCTCCCTATGCGCTTGCTTGCGTGCTTGGTTCCTGTGTGTGTGTGTGTGTGTGTGTGTGTGTGTGTGTGTGTGGTGTGTGTGTGTGAGAGAGAGAGAGAGAGAGAGTCTAAAAATGGAACAAAAGTCCTCAAAACAGGAAATCACTATCATAGTAGTGTCGACGACAAATGACACCCCTCTTCTCAGAATAGTGACGTCTACCAGATATTTATGGTATTGAAGAAACTTGACCCACCCGATGTACGGCCGATGCTGATGTTGGTGTCCCCGACATCAGTCATGTAGAAAGGGAGTAGGTGGAATATGACCTGTTCAATTATAGCTGAAGGTGACAGGCCAGCAGACATCTCCAGAGATGTAGGAAAAGAATCTTACGCTGATGCTTTATATGGGGTTCCATACCCTCGAAACAGTCTGTGCTTCCTATATCTGTTGTCGATTGACGTAAGTAGGCCTACACAAAATGGACAATGAATAGTACGTGAGAATGGTTATGATTTGACCTTGAAGCTGAGATATCATTTGTTTTGTAGTTTTGGGGGCCCCTGCTTTGCTCGCCTTGATTGAAGCATATTACATTCTGGTTGTTCCTTATCGTCTTGATCAAATTCCGTGACATCAAATTGGAAAACATTTTCGACGTTTCGCAAATGCCAAAAGAGCATACACAAACGTTTGTACACTGTGCTAATACTAGTCTAAATCTTGCTAAGAATTATATTCAAGCTCATATTCTCTTGAAAGATTATTCCGATCTCATACTGATGAAAACGTGCTAAAAATAGGACCTCCGTTCATTTTTGCTTCAAATCGATTTTGAACAGAACATACTTGTGTGTGTTGGAATAACTTTCACTGGTATTACGAAATTATGGTTTTAATTATTATGCTTACAAATGAACAATTTGTCATGAATCGTTTGATGATTTGCATCTGAAATTTTTCTTCATCCTCTTTCCGTGTTTGTTTTGCCTTGTTGATTTTGTTGTTGTTGCTCTTGTCGTGGTTTGTTCCAATTTTAATTTAATTTTCGATTAACATCCGTATATTTTGTTCCTGAAAAGAATAACAGAATGATTAAGACTAAAGGACAGAGACAACGTGAGTAATAACTAGGACTCCAAGAAGGCCAGTAGACAGTTGTGTTTAGAACACGACGGAAATGTATATGAAACGGTTTAATCTTTGTTTCAACGATTGTGTAGTGTTCACCCGGTCTTATAAACGGTCATTGTGACACTTAATGTATTACGTATTTGCATAATTTCTGGCATGTTAGACCTTTTAGCTATAAACTTCTCTCCTGATGCGTGGGGGCTGTATTATCTTGTTTTAGAATTTTGCATAGACTTCTACATCGAAGATCAAACTTCGCAAATTTGATTAGAAAATACCCTAAATGTTAAAAAGAAAAATGCTAAAAGCACAGACAGATTTCCATATTTCGACTCGTCTGGCCTTTCTGTTTGTCGGACAGAAGCTATCATTTTACTTACAGTCCTAGGGTGGGTGTTTGAAAGAGGACCTCTACAACAGACGAAAACTGATGGTTCTTCTTGCCAGTGTTACGTTTATAGAATTCGGCAAAATATTTTACTCCGCCCTGTGTATCAATATTTTCAAGTAAAACAGACAGTTAAGAAAAATTATTAAAGGCAAAGTTTACACAGTCTAGTTACCAATTCGGCTACTGTCCATTTAAGCTTACGGGGCCAGCATCGCTCAGTTGGTTGTCACTGGGTTGCAGGTTCGAATCTCTGCTGGGCAGTTTCGGTACGGGGGAATTTTTCTCTTGAAGTAAACATTGGTTCTGACTCGTTTTCCCGCAAAGCCCAGCGAACGAGACTATAAACTCGAGATTCTGCATGAGAATGCACGCTTGCACACATGTAAAACCTCACCACCAACCTTCAGAACGGAAGGCCAGTTTGGTCGTTGGTGCAGGTGACACGTTTACACATGGCATACACCCTGCCTGAAAAATTGAAAGAACGAAGGGAAAAACAGAGTGATATTGACGAAATGACACAGAAAACGACTGTATGCAGCGCCAGCAGGCTGCTCTTCAGTACGCTGTGCCCAGGTAGGCAGCCCGTTGTATGAACGAGAGTTTAGTCTCTAAACCGAGGATAGGCGCTAAATATACTTTTAATGATGAAATCCATTTCATCCGATACAAACAATGATTTTAAAGGGTCGTGGTCCATAATCCTCCCTGCTACGTGTCCAAAATACCAGGTCTATATTCTAATGCGCTGTGGTTGGTAGGAACTGGCCGCTGAAATGTTACTGTCTCCAAACTCTAGCATCGTTTTTGTTCCCATCCCGTTCGCTTCATTGCTGAGTCTTTCCGCAGTGGCAACAAAGTTCCAGTGTCGGACTACAGCTGTAAGACGCGCAAGGTCGCCAACACGTGCGGCAGCCCTGTTCTCTGAACCCACACCATCGATCTCCTGTGTTTCGTCACCGGGCTTATGACGCAGGAGTGACGTCATGCACGATGACGGCGATCTCGGCCTTGGAACGCTTTCGGAAGGGAAAATAAATCTTTCAGCTGAAAGGACAGCCCCTGTGTGTGGTGTGTGTGTGTGTGTGTGTGTGATCGATGATTTGCGCTAAATATGTTGCAGATGCGAAATTAATTCCTCACATAAACCATCACACCGCTTCGTTCAGTTTTTTCCGTCCAGATTAGAAAGTCGGTGTTTCTGCTACCCAACCATCACTCCCTTACTCATTCTCTCATCTTGGTGGTGGTGGTGGTGGTGGTGCTGGTGCTGGTGCTGTTTTCTTCTTTTTCACCCCCCCCCTCCCTCCCTCTCTTTCTCGTACTTCCTTTCTCCGCGACCGCTCTTCCTCGTCGTCCCTCCCCCCACCCCACACGTACATACACGTACAGTGTACACACACACACACACACACACACACACACACACACACACACACACCACGCGCGCGCGCGCGCGCGTACTTGAGTGCACTCTCCCCCCCCCCCTCTCCCTCTCCATCTTCTCTCTGCTCCTCTCACTCTCTGATTTCACATTGCTGTGTATGTGTGTGTGCGTGCGCGCGTGTGTGTGTTCTCACGCGCTTCCTTATTCGTTTCCATGGAAACGACATGAAAGTGCAATATTTGAAGGACCTTGGCATGTTACCCACGTAACAACACAAATCCGTACAGAACAGGTGTTGTGACACCCCCCCCCCCCCCTCCGCCTTCTCCACACCACTGATCTGTTATATAAGCTCGAGACCTGCGCTAAACAAATGTAACGGTCTTGGTCTATAGTTTTGTACATAACCACCCTCCCTCCCTCGCCTCCTCCACTCCCGCCCCTCTTCCTCCTTTCCCATTCTCTGAGCCAACAGCGGGCTGACTGCAAGGCCCTGTCGGTGAGAAGAGTGGGTTGGTCAGGTTGATAGCAGATGTGGAGGGGTAAGGGAAGAACAGCGGGCTGACTGCAAGGCCCTGTCAGAAGAGTGGGTTGGTCAGGTTGATAGCAGATGTGGAGGGGTAAGGGGAAGAACAGCGGGCTGACTGCAAGGCCCTGTCGGTGAGAAGAGTGGGTTGGTCAGGTTGATAGCAGATGTGGAGGGGTAAGGGGAAGAACAGTGGGCTGACTGCAAGGCCCTGTCAGAAGAGTGGGTTGGTCAGGTTGATAGCAGATGTGGGGTAAGGGGAGTCACAGATGATTACTGATCCGTCCGTCCTGCATCTGAAAAGATCTGCCTTAATGAAGTTTGGTGACGGTACCTTAGCAAAAGAGAGAGAGAGAGAGAGAGAGAGAGAGAGAGAGAGAGAGAGAGAGAGAGATAGACAGACAGAGCAAAAAAAGTTTAGTTCCATAGGTCACTGGTCCCTAGAGACTGGAAGGAGCATCTGAAATACAATATTGCAAAAATAAACAAGAAAACACGAACAAGTGACCTGAAGATGCCACTTCCTACTGTTAGCTACAAGATTCGTACAGTATATTCCTCAGTTGGTAGCGTACATTGCCTTTGTCTATTTGACACACACACACACACACACACACACACACACACACACACACACACACACACACACATAGAGGGTAATGGCGATGGCGGTGGTGAAGGGGGGGGGGGGGTGATAGGGGAAGATAGTTGGGTTTTGTTCAAGACAGATTATTGTAACTCATTTCTTTCTGGCTACCTACAAAATTCCTAAGGCCTCTCCTACAGGTTCAAACTTCTGCTGCCAAACTCGTCTTTTACCTACGCCAAGTGTCATTACTGCACGCCTCTCTTTAAACGGCGCCTCGGTGTTCCAGTTTTACAGAGAATAAAGCGCAAAACTTGTCTCTGATTCCAAGGGAATTCCTGAAGCGCAGCTGAAGATCTCTCTGAAATCGTAAACATTTAAGTCCCACCAAGGTCTTTCCATTCTTCCGCGCTGTTGTCAGGATCTTCCGCATGCCGAAGTTCAGCTGAGAAGGGCATTGGAGAGAGAAGAGCTTTCAGTGCTTTTGCTGCGAACTTCTCCATTGTCAGTCTCTGTCTGCCGTAACCCAGCGCTGTCACCCTTCAAAACTCATCCCAAAACGTTTGTTTTTCACACGCAGTTTTATCCCGGAAACCTTTATCCGTCTCTATGCCTGCCTGTGGTAATGTTACTGCGTGGGTGTGGGTGTGGGTGTGGGTGTGTGTGTGTGTGTGTGTGTGTGTGTGTATGCGCGCGCGCGCGTGGCCTTGCTTGCTTGAAAAAGAGCGATGATGTATACAGGTGTGCGCGCTTTGTTATTGTAAAGGGCATTTTGATTTTGATTTAAAGTCTTTTTCTTATCATAAATTCATTTTCGTTTTTTTTTTTTAATTGTTGAAAATTCTGTGGCATTTTACATGTAAGTATGTAGGGATTGTCTCTGCAGTTGTCATGGCACAAGGAAATTTGTGATTTATCAAAAAAAAAATCTTGTTGCTTTATGTGTGTTAAGTATTAAATCGTGTTTCTTTGAATCTGCTTAAAGTGCTCCGAGCTTTAAGCATGTGTGCATGTGCGCGCGCGCGCGCGCGCGTGTGTATGTATGTGCGCGCGTTTGTGTGTATGTGTAAGAAAGTACACGAAAACTCGGCTACAGGGGCATGATTTTCTTTTGGTGGAGAACAGTTGAACACTTCATCAGAGATTTTGAAGGCACTCGCAGGCAAGCAGCTGTGCACACAGAAAGAATGAAGCTATGTATTTCGCATTTTTACACACACACACGCGCACGCGCACACGCACACACACACGCGCGCGCGCCGTACCCAAGCACGCACGGACATGTGATTTCTCCATAACTAGAAAAAGACGGAGAAAAACAGCTCACGTCAGCCGGAACAACGGAGCACATGCGGAAGCACGTGAAGCGCCAATGACGTTATCCAGTGTAGCACGACAATCACGAAACTCGTGCCTCTAGAATGTGCCTTGCAATACAGTCAGTAGTATGGGCCGCATCTGTTAGTCTGTCTGATTGTTTGAAAATTCCTTTCTTTTCTTTTTGTTCGTTTCTTTGTTTTCTGGTTCCTGGTATCAACTTTCGGATGAAGGAGATTACTTAGTTGGTCAAGTGAAGTGAGGTTTAACGTCATTTGACTGGCCTAGTTACATAATATATTTCTTTATTGGGGGGGGGGGGGGGGGGGGGGTGGATAGGAGGGGGGCTGGTATTGGTTTCCAAAAGAAATTTTCAAAAGTTAAAAAAAAAAACTCCCATTGCCTATCGGCCGTAGGGGCAGTGACCTGTCAGAGGTTCACTGTGTCTGAGGCACAGCATGATTGAAGGCGGAGCCCATCCCTCTCCTTCCACCGTCTGTTAACCTTCCCTGCACTGAATCAGGTATTCATCTACTGCTGGGTGGACAGACAGGGTTTTCAAGCTGAAAGAAAAGAATGCGGTCCTGCGTGTGGCTGGAACTCATTGTACTGGACACATTGGACTCGCCTCAAAGGAAGCGGGATAGTTCCAAGTCCCCACCCAGCTGAAGCAACATGGCAGAGAGGGGTAACCATCCCGGGAGAATGGAGGAGGGGGGGGGGGGTAGTGGTGGTGGTATATGGGGGCGGAGGGGGAGGGGTAACCTAACTACAAACGCGATGCACTGCCACCGGACCGAACAGTTAGAATGTACCTTAATATTTTTACAATGTTTGCATCTAACATCATTTAACATGTCTTGTATCAGGGTATAAAGGAATGATTTTAGATGATCAATATTTCTAAGAAGCATTGTTGTAACATTGAAAACATGGCTGAAAATGTTGATCGCAGTTTTACGGCCGTTACACCATTCGGTGACATCTTCACGCTGGGAATGGCTGGGAAGGTCGCTAATTATTGCTTAGGCAGTCTTGGCAGTGCTAGCACTTGTAAATAAGCACACACACACGCACACACACGCACACGCACGCGCACACACACCACACACAACACTAGCACTAACACGTACACAAGCACGTATAGACGCACGCACGCACGCGCACACACACGCATATGTAGTGAGCACATGTAAGTCAAAAGCAGACCACTTTGTCAGTTCCTTACGAGCTTCGCGTGGGAGTTAAGACGACCGAGAATAAACGCCGTGGACGGATTCTTAAATGGAACATAGAACGACTGACTGTGTGGCAGCGTGTCAACGCATGGGCTGGCTGACAAGAATCTCAGCGCGCAGTTTTTAAAAGCTGTAAGCTTGCCCCGCACGAGCAGGAAACTGACCGTGACTCCCAATCCAAGGGAACAGTGGGCCGCTCCACATGTTGACCAAAGAAATCCTGGATAGACACTATAAAAGGACTGCACTAGTCGCAGCACAACTATCCTATTGTGCATGGAACAGGGCTGTGGTGATCCCCGATTTACCCAGGGGACTTAAATGTATTAAGGCTCCGCTACACACCAGACATTTCAGCCTTATGGTTGGAGAGGATGGGTTGAACCCAACTGCAACCAGGTCGTGTGTCACTGTTGCTGCGCGTTTGAAACGACTGAGGGTCTTAATTTCGACCGGCCCCTTCCAAACACAGCGGACTGTTTCAGGTCCATGGCATGTCCACAAAGAGTCGCCTTCACTCCAACGAGAACAAAACGTCCAGCAAAGCTGGGCTGGGCCTTCATGTCTACTGTGCACAAAAAGAATGCTGTCTTCACATCTTGACCAACCTTTTTCCAGCTTCCCCTTTGACTTGTTTGTGCAGTCGAAGCGACAGTCCTGATTGTTATTGTCCGTCTTGTCTGCATCATCGTTGTGGTGGACGGTACAAGTTACAACGGGCCGCAGGTCTGATTGCATGAGGTTTGAACGGCTTCTTGGAGTGTATGGCTTAAATGGCTGATGTAGCGCTACCTTAAAGTACCTCATAAAAAGTCGACTTGGTGGATCAACGTCCATCGCGGTAATGGCTTTCAACTGCAAACAGGTCGTGTGTCACTGTTGCTGCGCGTTTGAAACGACTGAGGGTCTTAATTTCGACCGGCCCTTCCAAACACAGCGGACTGTTTCAGGTCCATGGCATCATGTCCACAAAGAGTCGCCTTCACTCCAACGAGAACAAAACGTCCAGCAAAGCTGGGCTGGGCCTTCATGTCTACTGTGCACAAAAAGAATGCTGTCTTAACATCTTGACCAACCTTTTTCCAGCTTCCCCTTTGACTTGTTTGTGCAGTCGAAGCGACAGTCCTGATTGTTATTGTCCGTCTTGTCTGCATCATCGTTGTGGTGGACGGTACAAGTTACACGGGCCGCAGGTCTGATTGCATGAGGTTTGAACGGCTTCTTGGAGTGTATGGCTTAAATGGCTGATGTAGCGCTACCTTAAAGTACCTCATAAAAAGTCGACTTGGTGGATCAACGTCCATCGCGGTAATGGCTTCTCAAACTGTGATGCCTCAAGCGGCTCGTGTAACACTACCTTTACCCTTCACAGAAAGTCACTTTACTGGCTGAATTTACGTTTGTTGTGGTGGAATAGCCTCCCAAACTGTAAGGCCTCAGGTGCCTTATGTAGCGCAACCTTTACCCTAAACAGAAAGTCATTTTACAAGCTGGATCTGCATATGTCGTAGCGCAACGATTTCCACAGTGGAAGGCCTCAAGCGGCTCATGTAGAGCTACCTTTAGCCCCCAAAGTCATTTTACTGGCTGCATCTGCATCTGCAGAACTGCAACAGTTTCCGAAGTGGAAGACCTCGAACGGCTCATGTAGAGCTACCTTTAGCCTCCAAGAAAGTCATTTTACTGGCTGCATCTGCATCTGTAGTAGTGCAACAGTTTCCAAAGTGGAAGGCCTCGAACGGCTCATGTAGAGCTACCTTTAGCCTTCATTGAAAGTCGCTTTACTGGCTGGAATTAGGTCTGTGGTGGTGGTGGTGGTGGCGTCACATGTGGCTGCTCTTCATTGAACGCTGATGGTCATCCGACGTCTGCAGCCTCGCAAGCGAATGTTGAGTCACACAGAGTCGGTGGATTGCGTGTTCAGGCCTTGTTCTTTTTCAGTGGAACTGGAGACATCCGTGGTCCATCTTTGGAGGATTTGACTTTTGATTTCTGCCAAGGAGGTTATGCTTTCTCCTGCATCTGTCCGTCTGTCTGTCTGTCAGCAAGATAAAGCAAAAACTGTTGATACAATAATTAGTGAAAAGATGGAATGTGGCACAAGAACGAACCCACAGAAGTTTTGTTGTGGATCTGGAACAAAGGGCAGATGCAGGTTTTTTTCCCCTTTCTTTCTATATCACTATTGAGAGCGGCATTTGGGGACATTTTCATAATTTTCTTGAAAATTAATGTATTGACCTTGATGAAAGAAATGATATACACAGTGGGGTGACGGTGTTTATTTAGTCGCTGTGTAGTAAATGATCGAGCTAGTAACCTGCAGCTTCAACCAAAATGTTGCGGAGACAAAGAGGATTCAGCCAGTAACAGAGTTTTTGTGTTTGTGAAGGTATTTGAAAAACATCAACAAATATATCACGGATTCTTGTAGGGTCCATGTCAGAAGGGAATCCGAATATAATGATGCATTTTATTGTTAAACGTTGGCATGGGTGTCTATCCTGTAGAACACAGCATGTAAAATACAGCTTAAAGAATACCGCTTGTAACTTAGTGTGACTCGGTTTCAAGAACACAGCTCGCAGCTCACTGGCATTAAACTCTGACCGAGCTTCAGCCCAAAGCCAGTGTCAGCTCTACGAATATCACGTGCGACGTACAGACAAAGAGACGGCAAGAACGGGGACGAGCATCATTCTGCTCCGCTCTTTCCACCCCGTCTTCCCGGTCCGGTCCCGTCGTGCTAAACAATGTGTGCCTCTGTTTACTGCCGACATCCGATCCCCATTTTCTGGGGCTGGAGAGACGACAGACGTAAGAGGTCTGTTCGTGCCAGAACGGACACAATTGGTCGAACTGTCTGGGCGGGATGACAGCGGGACAGGGCCATAATTGGTACACAATACATCCATCTTTTATCCGAAACCAAATGGTGGGGTAAAGGTTTGTAGGAAGGAGTAAAAAAGGGGATGTATTAGACGAAAGGTTGTAAGATGCTGGTAGATAGATCGTTAGACAGACAGAAAGTCTCTCTTCCCGTCCTCCCTCTCTCTCTCTCTCTCTCTCTCTCTCTCTCTCTCTGTCTCTCTCTGTGCGTGCGTGCGGGCGTGTGTTTGTGTGTGTGTGTCTGTGTCTGTGAGAGAGGGAGAGAGAGAAAGAGAGTGTGTTTTTGTGCGCGCGCGCGCGTGTGTGTTTATATGTGTGTGTTCGCTAGCATATATGCATAAACAATATGTTGGATTGTACGCAAACTTAATGTATACACAGAGAATGAGAGAAGGGAAAGAATAGGAGAGGTGAGGCAGCGTATGAGTCGGAAGCTGGGAGCTTTGGGGAGGGGGAGAAGGTCGTAATGATAAGATACAGAACAAGTAACAAATTTCGGCTGTGCCGAGCTTCGGTAGCTTCTGTTTGTGTATTTGTCTGTTACTTCATTTACCTTTTTTTTCTTTTTAGCCCGCTGTTTCTATTGTCTCTGCATTCGTTAGGTAACGCAATGGGTGATTGTGTATGTGTATGTATGAGAGCTTACATTCATGAGAGAGAGAGAGAGAGAGAGAAGAGAGAGAGAGAGAGAGAGAGAACTCAAACTCAAATAGTTTAATTGCAAAGGCCACCGACCTATCTGCAATGAGGTCAAGAACAAACGTAGAACACGCGCGCCCGGCGCTTATACTGAACATTATGAAAGAAAACATTTGCATAACAAAACGCTGTTCCTGAAATTACTCTGGCATTTTTGTGTTAACTAATAATAGCTCCTCTCTTCGTTTTAGTGCTTTGAAAATATGCATAGCTACAGAGCGAGTTACAATTCTCTTTTGAGAGAGAGAGAGAGAGAGCGTTTTTCTTTTTTTTTTTCTTCAAAGACACGATACAAATATTACCTTGCAACATAAGTAATGCCGCACGTGCGCTGCGCTGATGTCTGGCTAAGGTCATGAGACGTTGACTTCACGCTGGTTTCTCATCAAGCTAATCAAGGCACGATCCAAGCTGCACCTGCCCATCTCTAAACTTCTTGTTCTCCGTCTCACCTTTCTCAAGAGGCTGAATGTCCAATTGCTACAAAAATGCCAGACATATGTCTCTGTCTGTCCATCTCTCTGTTTCTTTCTGTCTGACTGTGTCTGTCTTCTGTCTGTCCGTCTGTGTCTGTCTGTCTGTCTGTCTGTCTCTCTCTCTCTCTCTCTCTCTCTCTCTCTCTCTCTCTCTCTCTCTCTCTCTCTCTCTCTCCCACCTGTTCCACTCTCTGTCCGGAAAGCCCCACATTAAAACAGCACCCTTGAAGGCGACCTTTCACCATTTTTCACAGTATCTTAAGCCTGTGATGAGGGAACATCTGATCAACACAGACATACAAACTATTGCACACGACAGCCAGACTATGCCGATATTAGTCCATCTCACCTTGCAGTAGGACTAAATGCCCGTCGTGGCATTTCCACTAGCCTACGAATCTGTGACGCACATATATAGAGGTCCTGCAAACAGCAATATTGGCCCTAGCGTCTTGGTAGAGATACAGCAAGTGGGGAAAACTGGCCTTCATGTCTTGCTAGACGCACAGCCGACTACAAAACTGGCCATGCTGTCTTGATGCAGGGTACAGCAGACAAGAAAAAACTGGCCGTAGTGCCGTGGTACAGGCACAAGACAGGAGAACCGGTCATGTTGACCTAGGAGAACCGATCATGTTGACCTAGAACTGATCATGTTGACCTAGGAGAACCGGTCATGTTTACCAAGGAGAACCGGTCATGTTGACCTAGCAAAGGTACAGCGTGCAGGAGACCTGACCAGGATGTCTGGGTAAAGGTACAACGGACAGGAACAATGACCACGATGTTTTGGTGAAGGCACATCGGACAGGAACAATGACCACGATGTTTTGGTGAAGGTACAGCAGCAGGAACAATGACCACGATGTCTTGGTGAAGGCACATCGGACAGGAACAATGACCACGATGTTTTGGTGAAGGTACAGCAGCCAGGAACAATGACCACGATGTCTTGGTGAAGGTACAGCAGCCAGGAACAATGACCACGATGTCTTGGTGAAGGTACAGCAGCCAGGAACAATGACCACGATGTCTTGGTGAAGGTACAGCAGCCAGGAACGATGGCCACGATGTTTTGGTGAAGGTACAGCAGCCAGGAACAATGGCCACGATGTCTTGGTGAAGGTACAGCAGCCAGGAACAATGGCCACGATGTCTTGGTTAAGGTACAGCAGCCAGGAACAATGGCCACGATGTCTTGGTGAAGGTACAGCAGCCAGGAACAATGGCCACGATGTTTTGGTGAAGGTACAGCAGCCAGGAACGATGACCACGATGTTTTCGTGAAGATACAGCAGCCAGGAACAATGACCACGATGTCTTGGTGAAGGTACAGCAGCCAGGAACAATGGCCACGATGTCTTGGTTAAGGTACAGCAGCCAGGAACAATGGCCACGATGTCTTGGTTAAGGTACAGCAGCCAGGAACAATGGCCACGATGTCTTGGTTAAGGTACAGCAGCCAGGAACAATGGCCACGATGTCTTGGTTAAGGTACAGCAGCCAGGAACAATGGCCACGATGTTTTGGTGAAGGTACAGCAGCCAGAAAAACTGTCCATGAGGCATCGTACACAGGCACAGCAGACAGTAGCACTGGCTGCGGTGTAGTGGTAGAGATAGAACAGACAGGAAAACAGGTCTTGGTGTGGTGGTAGAGAGAGAACAGACAGGAAAACAGGTCTTGGTGTGGTGATAGAGATAGAACAGACAGGAAAACAGGTCTTGGTGTGGTGGTAGAGAGAGAACCAGACAGGAAAACAGGTCTTGGTGTGGTGATAGAGATAGAACAGACAGGAAAACAGGTCTTGGTGTGGTGGTAGAGATAGAACAGACAGGAAAACAGGTCTTGGTGTAGTGGTAGAGATAGAACAGACAGGAAAACAGGTCTTGGTGTAGTGGTAGAGATAGACAGACAGGAAAACAGGTCTTGGTGTGGTGGTAGAGATAGAACAGACAGGAAAACAGGTCTTGGTGTGGTGATAGAGATAGAACAGACAGGAAAAACAGGTCTTGGTGTGGTGGTAGAGATAGAACAGACAGGAAAACAGGTCTTGGTGTAGTGGTAGAGATAGAACAGACAGGAAAACAGGTCTTGGTGTGGTGGTAGAGAGAGAACAGACAGGAAAACAGGTCTTGGTGTGGTGGTAGAGATAGAACAGACAGGAAAACAGGTCTTGGTGTCGTGGTAGAGATAGAACAGACAGGAAAACAGGTCTTGGTGTGGTGGTAGAGAGAGAACAGACAGGAAAACAGGTCTTGGTGTGGTGATAGAGATAGAACAGACAGGAAAACAGGTCTTGGTGTCGTGGTAGAGATAGAACAGACAGGAAAACAGGTCTTGGTGTCGTGGTAGAGATAGAACAGACAGGAAAACAGGTCTTGGTGTGGTGGTAGAGAGAGAACAGACAGGAAAACAGGTCTTGGTGTGGTGATAGAGATAGAACAGACAGGAAAACAGGTCTTGGTGTGGTGGTAGAGAGAGAACAGACAGGAAAACAGGTCTTGGTGTGGTGATAGAGATAGAACAGACAGGAAAACAGGTCTTGGTGTGGTGGTAGAGAGAGAACAGACAGGAAAACAGGTCTTGGTGTGGTGATAGAGATAGAACAGACAGGAAAACAGGTCTTGGTGTGGTGGTAGAGAGAGAACAGACAGGAAAACAGGTCTTGGTGTGGTGATAGAGATAGAACAGACAGGAAAACAGGTCTTGGTGTGGTGATAGAGATAGAACAGACAGGAAAACAGGTCTTGGTGTGGTGGTAGAGATAGAACAGACAGGAAAACAGGTCTTGGTGTGGTGATAGAGATAGAACAGACAGGAAAACAGGTCTTGGTGTGGTGATAGAGAGAGAACAGACAGGAAAACAGGTTTTGGTGTCAAGTGGAGTACAACAGAGAGGAAAACTGGCCATGGTGTTGAGGTAAATACGGCAGAGAAAACTGGCCAGGGTGTTATGTGTGGTGTAAAGAAGCAACAGCCGAAGGAAAACTAGTCCGTGTGCTGTGGTATAGAGATACAACAGACAGGAAAACGGCAGTGTTATGGGTCAAGATGGAACAGACAGGAAAACTGGTCATAGTGTTGTGTTGGAAATAGCGCAGACAGGAAAACTGGCATGTGGTGTTATGTGTTGGTTAGATGCAAGCAGAAGGAAAACTGGCCGTGGTGTTGTGGTGAGATACAACAGACAGGAAAACCGGCCTAGTGTTTGTGTTGGAGATGCAACAGACAGGAAACGGCATGTGTTTGTTAGAGATGCCGCAGACAGGAAACCGGCCATGGTGTTGTGTTGGAGATGCAACAGACAGGAAAACCGGCCACGTGTTGTGTTGGAATGCCAGACAGGAAAACCGGCGTAGTGTTGTGTTGGAGATGAAACAGACAGGAAAGCCGGCCATGGTGTATGTGGAATGCAACAGACAGGAAAACCGGCCACGGTGTTAGTGTGGAATGCAACAGACAGGAAAGCCGGCTGGTGTGTGGGAATGCAACAGACAGGAAACGGCCAGTGTTGTGTTGGAATGCAACAGACAGGAAAACCGGCCATGTGTTGTGTTGGAGATGCAACAGACAGGAAAACCGGCCATAGTGTTGTGTTGGAGATGCAACAGACAGGAAAGCCGGCCATGGTGTGTTGGAGATGCAACAGACAGGAAAACCGGCCATAGTGTTGTGTTGGAAATGCAACAGACAGGAAAACCGGCCATAGTGTTGTGTTGGAAATGCAACAGACAGGAAAACCGGCCATAGTGTTGTGTTGGAAATGCAACAGACAGGAAAACCGGCCATAGTGTTGTGTTGGAAATGCAACAGACAGGAAAACCGGCCATAGTGTTGTGTTGGAAATGCAACAGACAGGAAAACCGGCCATAGTGTGTGTTGGAAATGCAACAGACAGGAAAACCGGTCATAGTGTTGTGTTGGAATGCACAGACAGGAAAACCGGTCATAGTGTTGTGTTGGAAATGCAACAGACAGGAAAACCGGTCATAGTGTTGTGTTGGAAATGCAACACAGGAAAGCCGGCCATAGTGTTGTGTTGGAGATGCACCAGACAGGAAAACCGGCCGTAGTGTTTATGTGGAGATGCCACAGACAGGAAAACCTGTCACGGTGTTGTGTTGGAGATGCGACAGACAGGCAAACAGGTCATGGTATTGAGGTAGAGGTACAGCATTCAGGAAAACTGGGCATGGTGTTATAACGGAAATAAACAGGAAAAGTGGCCATTGTGTCGGGGTAGAGATGCAGCAGACAGAAAAAGACTGGCCAGGACAGCGTGGAAGAAGTACAGCAGACTGGAAAAATGGCCATGGTGTCGCGGTAGAGGCTCAACAGGCATGAAAACAGACCAGGAACAGCGTTATCAATGACACAGTCGTCAGGAACAGCGTTATCAATGACACAGTCGTCAGGAACAGCGTTATCAATGACACAGTCGTCAGGAACAGCGTTATAAATCACACAGTCGTCAGGAACAGCGTTATAAATCAGTCATCAGGAACACATTTTAAGATTACACAGTCGTCATGAACACATTTTGAAATTACGCAGTCGTCAGGAACACATTTTGAAATTACACATTCGTCAGGAACACATTTTAGAATCACACATTTGTCAGGAACACTGTTGTAACTCGCACAGTCACTTTTATAAATGAAATAGTCGTCAGGAACATGTCTCAAACCTGCAGCCGTCAGCAACACGTTATATATTACACAAGTCGTCACGAACACCGCTATGTATCAAAAACACAGCTGTTGGGATCACCGCATTGATCACACGCTGCCACTAGAACCACCGTTGTAAATCCAACACAGTTGTCAGGAACACCGCTGTAAATAATACACAGTCGAACACCGTTATAAATCAAACACATTCGGCAAATCACACACATTCGTCAGAAACACCGTTATAAATTGAACACACGGTCGCCAGGAATAGATTATAAATTGAAAACGCAATCTCCAGGAACACCATTACAACCATACGCATACAAAGACATCAGAAACATTGTTATAAATCAAAATCAGTCGTCCGAGAAGCTGTAGTACATCGATGCCGTCATCGGGAAGACCATTAGAGTTCGTGCAGACAGTCGTTAGGAATACCGTTAAATATGGCACACATTAGTTGGGAACACCATTATAAATCAAGAATACCGTTATATACCGAACACATTTATCGGGAACACCATTATGAATGAAAAAGTCATCGGAACCACTGTAATAAATTCACACAGTCGTCGGGAACAAAGTTATAAATAAAATTTATGGTCGTCCACAAAATCAATATAAATCACACAATTGTCAGGAACACTTTTAGATAAAAACAAACAAAAAAAAAAAACAAGCAAAAAACAAACAACAAAAAACCAAACCCAGCACTGTCGTATAGAACACTTTGATAGATCACACATTCGTCAAAAACACCATTATAAGTCAAATACACAGCATTAACGTCACAGAGTCCTCTGGTACATCGTAACAAATCTAACACGCAAACGTCGGGAACACAGCTATTAATCAAGTACAAAATAGTCGGAAACACCGTTCAACTGGCATATGCCCAACCAGCAGCCACATACTAGACTAGCAGGAAGAAGAAGTACCAGGTGTCCCAACAGCCAGACCAACATGCAGAGAAAAGGATGCGGGTGGATGGGGTCTTGGAACAAGAAGGGGTAGTGGCGGGGGCGGGGAGAGGAGGGAACGACGCAGGGGGTGACTGGAGGATTGATGACAGGGTGGGAGAGCAGCTGAAGTGACCGTTTTGACAGACAGGTCAGTTGAACATGGCCGTCCGTGTGTGTTTCAACACGATCCTGTACAGCAAAGGAGACAGAAGATGCCGAGGGTTATGATAGAATGTAAAAACGTCAATGCTGTTTCACCTTTCATGTGTTTTAAAATATTCTTATGACAGGTGCTCTCAGTACGACCTACTTCTATCTGCTTTAAGGATGCCAAAACTGTAACCAGCACGTAATGACTTGATGTACATTTTGTCGAAAGATATTTTTGTTGTTGCTGTGTGTTGTTTTGGTTCCTTTTAAGGACAGTAGTTTCATTCTCTGCCTGATGAAAGCCCTGTAACTGGCTTGTGTGGTTGGCTGGGGTGAAATAAAAAGAAGTGAAAAAGCCGCGTCTTGACGGTAAAACCCACAGACGGCAGATTACGCTGTGCTCACGTCAGCAGCCTTCTGTTCTGTCTCCTTCCCCCTCCGTCGCCCGAGAGTTCGATTTCCAATGTTTATTAGTTTTATTTTCGTCAGTGTCGCACTAAAAACATCCAGCCATAAAGTCCAGGGAGAGGAAGACATGATGCACGTTTGTTGGAAAATGTGCAGTAAAGGGAACATACGGTCGAAAATAAGAATCTAAAGATGGGGGGGGGGGGGGGGGGGGGGGGGGGGGGGGGGGGGTAGTAATGAAAGGGGGAAAAAAAAACTAGGGCACAGACTGTCTTGATGTTGAGGACACTATACACCGAGACATCAGATGTTCAAGGACAATGTTGATCCGAAAAACAAACCTGAACCCTGATTCAACGAACTTCTCAAGGGACACAGTAACGAGATCGATTTGATTATAACGGAATGGAAGGGGAGGAGGGGGGGGGGGGGGATCTCAGAACCTTGAGACTTGTATAAAAGATCATTGTCCCTGGTTTTTGCATTTCTTTCGCGTTTCGGTATAAAAAGCGAACCCAGCCTGCCGCATTCCAGTTGGGCAGATTTTTTAAAATGTTAAACAACAAAAGTCAGAAGGATCCAGTTTATCGTTGTCCCGATATCAGATCGTAAGGTGCCCGTAACTGACGCATAGGCAGACAAGGATCTCCACATGTCTCTGTTGTTGTTGAGTACAGATGTTGTAAGTAGTCGGGTTCTTCACGTTGCCCATTTAGGACTTTTCGGTCTGTCACTGAGACGCCCATCTTTCACTCGGTACAAGTCAGGACCATGGGGTGAAAGGGAGATAATCACCCGAACCAGGCAAGCTTGGTAACTGCAAGAAGAGTTTCTTGGCAGCCATTGCGGGTGTGACTTCCCTGGACAGTCGCTCACAAGGGGCGTCACTCACTTTCACCATTCATCTTTTGTGTGTGACAAGTGTCGGGTGTCAGGCTGGCCCAGGTGTAGACCACAGAATTGCGAATTCGAATCCTGAAGACGCCCAACATATAAGTTAACGTTTTCGCCGCCCATGATAACGTGGTATCATTCTGGAGTTTGTTGTGCTAGATAGGCCGCTTACCCCCAACTGTCCGGGGATGATTATGCCTGTCAGTAAAACCACCTTCAGAAGGTGTGGACATGAAATGTGGATGTATCATGTAAGTTTATAAGCTTCTGTTTGCATCTGTAAAGTTAACAAGTGAAATGTATTCCTTTTCATCTTACCTTCGGAGTTCAGTGGAGTTCTACCTTTACCTGTACGTATGTTTCAGTGTTGTCAGAGGAGTTGTCACCGTGGCTGGTCCTCGTGTTGCAGCCGTGAGCCTTCACGTTCGGTAGGACAACAGTCACGACAGTGAGGTCAGTGAATTTTCCGCCAATTTCAGGGTTGAAGGATTTTTTGCTCTTTGGCGGGACTCTGGATAGATGTCGGGCAGGGAGCGTGGGGGTGTAGGAGGCATGGGGTGGATGGGCCTGGGTACTTTTTCTGTAGAGTTAGAGATTTTGGTTTTATTCTTTCGAGTCTGGCGAGTTGATGGAAAAGAGGGATGGGGTTGAGAACCCAGCTGCAGCAATCAGCCCACATGTCGGAAAGGGGGACTTGATTGGTTAATTTCCTTTCTCGTCTCAATCTGCTTTTTGCAGACCTCATTTTCCTGCTGGTTTCTGTCTCCGCCGTGATGCATTCGCCTGTAATTTGAACTGTAAAGTCGGAGGAAAGATGATAAAAAAAAGGAACCGAAAAAATGGAGCATAAGCTCCTGACGTCAGCAACGTTTGATGTGCTTTATGTAAAAAAAGAAAGTGTACACCGCTCTCAGAAATTTGGAAAAGAGAAAGAAATGTTGTTGGTTCATTGCCTGCACTGACATTAGAAGTTAAGAGACGCATGGAAATGAGCAGGACATCATTCCAAGACATACAAATATTAAATCTCAGCAATTGTTTTAGCAAATGGAAAGACGTAGAAAGTTCCCAGAGTGCAGACAACTCGGCGCCACATGACCCACTTTATTGACAGTTCAGAAGCGTACACCTGCCGCTTTGTGAGCATTTGCTAGAACTACTTCTGGAAGTTTCGTTGACCTGTTTATATAACCGATTTAACGATTGATCTATGCATAAAAATCACCACAGTGTTTAAGTGAACTGGCATAAAAAAAAAACAAACGAAAACGTGCTACTGACATGAGACGAATGAACAGAATTTGAACTTGTTAATGTGGACAGTCAGAACGTTTCTCCGAGTATGAGCTATAAAAAAAAAAAAAAAAAAAATGATGAGAATCTGCTGCATTACGTCTCACAAACTGTTGGTATCATCTTGATATCAGTTTATGCCAGTGCAAACCAAATCAGCGTAAAAATAGATTATTATTATTATTATTTGATAGCGGGGATGAAGTGACCAAAAGGGGGGAATTAATATGCAGCCAGTTTTGCACCACTTCACTTGTGCATGTGAAACTATTTGGTACAAATATTTCTGTTCATTTTGAGTCTGTTTTCACGATATAGGTCTTGCATTTGAGTGGACATCTTTGCATATATGTGTGTGCGTGGGGAGGGGGGGGGATAGAGCCGTCCCCCCTGACCAGTTAATTTGAAATAAACCCACCTCAATATATGATGTGCTCGGGAGGGCTTAAGTAACGTGAATGAAACGGATGCTTTCACGGCACTCGATTTTTCCACCATGTCTGCCGTTTCCAACCGAATGGCCTGATACGTGTTTGATCTCCGCATTCAGAATAAGGAAGAGTGCGTCACATCGTTAAAACGTTGTTTTATTCCGTCTGGGAGGCGGAGCATCGATAACACTGGCTGGCATTAGTGACTTCAAACAAATAGTACAGAACTGAACTTGTTTGTATGGGGACAGTCAGAACGTTTCTGTGAGTCTGAGTTTAAAAAAGGGAAAGAATGTTGACAATCTGCTACATTTAGTCTCCCAAGTTGTTGGTCTCCACTTGAAATCTGTCCATGACAGCTAAAAAGCATCAGTGTAAAATTGAATAGATTATTATTATGATTATCATCATCATTATCATCATTATTAGTATTATTATTCATTACTATTATTATTATTATCAATTATTATTATTATCAATTGATAAAGGAGGTGAAGTGATAGGGAATTAATTCGGCAGTCTATTTTATACTGTTTGACTCATAATTGTGAGATTATTTTGTACAAACAATGTTTCCGTCGATTTTGATGTCCATGAAATAGGTCATGAATCTGTACGGAATCTTCACATTTATTTTTTGTGAGGCATGTAGTAGGAATGGTCAGATGGGTGGTGATGTTCTGTACACTGTCACGTCGTTCCTCCCACAAATTTCTCTCTCTCCAGTATGTGATGTGCTCGAGAAGGTTCTACGTCGCGTGAACGAAACAGATGCCTTCACGGCATTCGATTTTTTCCACCATATCTACCGTTTCCCATCGAGTGGCCAGACGCGTACTTCATGTCCGCATTCAGGAGGAGGAAGGGTGCGTCACATCGTTAAAACGTTAATGTTTTATTCCGTCTGGGAGGCGGAGCATCGATAGCACTAGCTGGTACTGGGGGTTTTCCGAGTGGATCGTTTGTGTCTGTGAACAAGTTCTTTCCCTTCCCTGTGTCTTGTGTCAAAGATTTTTTGTATGTTGTCCATCTTCCCCTAAATGTAACGGCGTTGTTCGGGCACTTTATACCATATCCTTACTACCACGCTCTCCCTCTGTTTGTCTGTCTGTCTGTCTGTCTGTCTGTCTGTCTGTCTGTTCTACCCTCTCTCTCTCCCGATTCCCTGTCTGTCTCTCCTCTCCTCTCCTTCCCCTCCCACGCATAGACAAGTACACTCTGCGCGCATGCACGTGTGTGTGTGTGTGTGTGCGCGCGCGCGCGCGCGCGCGCACGCTCGTACCTGTGTGTGTGTGTGTGTGTGTGTGTGTGTGTGTTGTGTGTGGATTGATCCGTTTTTCTTGTCTTCCAACAGTAATTGTGCAGCTGCCCTGCCCCTTTCTCTCCCTGACTGCATGTGGGTTTTCAAGACGCCGTGGTATCTCCAGGAACAGAAATCTGACGTTCCAAACATACCATTTTGTGACGTCTGTCGTGAAAATGACGGTCGTTGGACACTGTCGGGCCTTCATTCACCCTCGGGTGCCCATGTGAAATAACTAAGAGGAACGGGAGGCCTCCTCCATCCTACACCACCAGTGCTGCTGTTTGTAACAACAGAGTGCACTACAGGCTCACTTGCCTGCCACACTGCCACCACACTGCAATTTCTGGCTGTCAATGTTGAGTTGTCTGGGGTCCTCCATTGTGTTTGATGTGCCGGCCAGACTTTTTCTTCTGTAAGGACCACTTCCTCCTTGAGGAAAAATTGTCACATAGGTGAGGATTTTCCTTCCGCCGTCTTCAGGCAGACCATAATGCCATGCTGGTTCAGGATTTGCCAGCGACTAGCAGTAGAAGCACAGATGTTGGGGAAATTGGGTAGCTTACCATTCTGATTTCCTTTCTTTACCTGGTAAGGATACCTTTTAAGATGGGATTACGGTTCCTTCGAATTAGCAATGAAATTGGCATTCGTCAGGATACAGGAGGGAAGGAAGATGGACACAGATGAGACTACATTGGCAAACCACACCACTAAACTATCATAACAATCCAGTACACAAATAACCACACGAAACAAGATGCAAATAAAGTTTTAGTACACAATACAAAACAGACAAGTGATTCTTCGATAAATGTCTTTTTCAGATGTCAAAAACAAGACGATTTCTAAAAATACACAAAAATCATAAAACACACAAAGCAGTATTTCCCAGATGGATATCAGGATATCAGCAGAAGAATGGCAATGCAGAAAAGCCGAAGTGTTTTGTCCAGTATTTGTGACACATGTGGAAGATATGTTTCCTGAATAGTCTCTGGACTGTTTTTGTATTACGTATCAAATAGGCCATACGTTGCACCTTGTTTTGTGTGTTCGTTTGTGTTTTGACTTGTGTTCAGTAACACTCTAAGTTTCAGTCTCCACCCTTAACAATACTGAACTAGTATATGCCCAATCAGCAGCCCATTACGGCCCACCAGTCAGCAGTGCCAGGTGTCCTAACAGCCAAACTTAACAGGCAATGAAAAAGATGTGGGCAAATGTGGGTGGATGGATAGAAAGGATTGAGGTTGGGAGGCAGGAGGGAGGGACCTAGGT
The DNA here is from genome assembly GCA_033310375.1 of Conus canariensis. Taxonomy (NCBI): domain Eukaryota; kingdom Metazoa; phylum Mollusca; class Gastropoda; order Neogastropoda; family Conidae; genus Conus; species Conus canariensis. Next base: position 34,665,803 of record CM065714.1, read on the forward strand.
TAGGGGCCGACTGAAAAGCTGATGACTGGAACAGAGAGCGGCAGGAGTGACAATTTACACAAACAGTCCAGTGGAACTGGGCATTTTGTACGCCTGAATAGGAATCTGAAAAGCAGAGGAGAGAAAAGATGCCTGCGGTCTTGAATTAATACAAACGCATCAACGATGTGTCACTTTTCATATTTTAAAAATAACTATTCTTTTGATTGGTGCCCTCGGTTTGACCTACGTCGGCCTTAAGGATACCGATAGTTTAGCTGCCTTGTTATTGATGTACATTCTGTTGATCAATTTTTTTCTTTGCTTTCTTTTAACGACGGTAGTTTAACCCTTTCTGTGTGACGAAAGCCGTGTAATAGCTCTGTGTGGTCAGCAGGGGTGAAGACATCCTAACTTCAAAGCCCCATCTCGATGATAGATCACGCTGTGCTTACACGTCGGCAGTCTTCTGTGCTCCCCTCTCTGTTCCCACCCGTTGAGACTTAAGTGTTCTACTTATTTTATTTTCCTGAGTGTCAAACTAAACACATCCAACCATCAGGTCCAGAGAGAGGAAGACTTGATACAGGGTTTCTGGTAAACATGCAGTTAATGGAACGTAAAGACGGAAATAAGAATCTAAAGACAGAAACATAGAACGTAAAGACGAAAATAAGAAACTAAAATTAGAAAAATAGAACATAAAGACGAAAATATGAATCTAAAGATAGAAAAGCAGAACGTAAAGACGAAAATAGGAATCTAAAGATGGAAAAATAGAACGTAAAGACGAAAATAAGAATCTGAAGATAGAAAAATAGAACGTAAAGACGAAAATAAAAATCTAAAGATAGAAAAGCAGAACGTAAAGATAAAAATAAGAATCTAGAGATAGAAAAATAAAACAAAGACTACAGAAAGTAATGAAGGAACAAATCATGTACAGACCGTCGACAAGGTGGGGATTCTATACACCAAGGCATTGGTTGTTCAAGAACAGTGTTGATTCTAATTTTCACAACCTGAAACAAAATCACTGATGGTACATCGCCTGCACTGACATTAGAGGTTATAAGATGGACTGTCAAGCAGATGCATGAAAGTACGCAGGACTTCGTTCCAGTATGTAAACATATTCAGTGTCACCAATTATCATTTCAGCAAATGGAAATGAGCAGAGGACTGCATACATCTCAACGCTACATGTCCACCATTAGTGACAGTTCAGGGGCATAGACCTGCCCGTTTCACTCTGGAAATTTCGCTGACCTGACTGTTGACATAAACAAAACAAAAAGAAAAAGAAAAAAAAAGTATTAGCGACATTAAACGAATGATACAGAACTGAACTTGTGTGTATGAGGGAAAACCCCACCCCTACCTTTTCTATCCCAAACCTCATCCTTCCACATCGTTTATCTGCTCTGTTAGCCAGTCTGTTAGGACACCTGGTACTCCTGACTGCTGGGACATCCAGCAGCCAACTACCAGCTCACTTAGGACACCTGGTACTCCTGACTGCTGGGACATCCAGCAGCCAACTACCAGCTCACTTAGGACATCTGGTACTCCTGACTGCTAGGACAGCCAGCAGCCAACTACCAGCTCACTTAGGACACCTGGTACTCCTGATTGCTGGGATAGCCAGCAGCCAACTACCAGCTCACTTAGGACACCTGGTACTCCTGACTGGGACAGCCAGCCGCCAACTACCAGCTCACTGGTCAGCAGTACAAGGAGTCGCAACTGTCAAAACTACCAGACAAAGAATGAAGGTGGATGGGATTTTGGAGGGAAATGGTAGGGGAGGAGAAGGAGGAGGGAGGGGACGAGGTAGAGGCCGACTGAAGAACTGATAACAGGGAAGAAGAGCGGCAGGAATGACAGTTTATTTAAACAGACGGTTCAGTTATTCATGGGCATTTGTGTACGCTTAGTGGGAATCTGGAAAGCAGAAGAGGGAAAAGGTGCCTGAGGTAATTAACACAAGTATGTTAATGGTGTATTACTTTTTATACGTTTAAATTTTTATTCTTATGACTGGTGCCCTCTCTACGAACAACTAATTGCCTTTAGGATCCCAATTCTTTGGCTATCGTTATTAATTGATGTACATTTTGTCGATAGATATGTTGTGGTTTTGCTTCCTTTGAAGGACCGTAGTTTCATTCTCAATTCGACGAAAACCCAGTGACAGCGCTGTGTGGTCAGCTGGGGTGAAGTAAAAGGAACTAAAAAAGCCCCGTCTTGACGGTAAAACCTATTGACTGCAGGTCACGAGGTGCTCACGTCAGCAGTCTTCTGTGCTATCCCTTCCCTCTCCCACCCCCTGGGACTTCAGTGTTCGACCTTTCCTACCAGTGTATTTTTTGGAGTGTCAAACTTAAGCATCAAACGATCAAGGTCAGCGTGAGGAAGACTGATGTAGGTTTACTGGAATACGTGCGTAAATGGAAAGTAATGCCGAAAATAAGAAGGCGAACTCCGAAACAGAAGACATAGACGACAGAAAGTGTTTGAAGAAAAACAAAATCAGGCGCAGACATTCTAGAAGTTGAGGATACTATATACGAAGACACAATTTGTTCAAGAACGGTTTCCCCCCTTATTTTCGCTACTCAAAGCGAACTGAACTCCAGTCCAGCGAACTCCCTTGGGGACACCATAATGAAACCAGTTTGATTACAATGGAAGAGCCCTGAAAGTTGTATTTAAAAATAAATGTCATAGTTTTTGCATTTCTTTTGCGTTTCAGTTTAGTTACTGCTACAACCTCTGGTGTTTCAGTTGGAGAGAATTTTCTTACTGAACGTCAGAATCAGAAGAGAATATTTATTCTCGTAATGACATCAGATAATAGGGCGCCCATGTTAGACGCATGAGCTAAACGAGAGCTCCACATCCCTCTTGCTGTTGGTCGTGCACAACAGGGCAGAGATGCTGTATCCAGTCCAGTCCCTCATGTTACTCACTAGCGGCTTGTTCCGTCCGTCAGTGGGACGCCCACCTTCGCTCTGTTTGCTAGAAGTTGACAAGATGGAGTGAAGGGGAGATTTTGAGCCTGTACTAGGCACACTTAACTGCAGGGAGACCTGGACAGCCAGCGTAGGTGTTGACTTGCCAGGACAGTCCGTCATAGGGAGCCTGACTGACTTTAACTATACATCCTCAGCAAGTGAAAAGTGTTGGGTGTCAGGGTGGCCCACTGGTGAAACACTGAGTTCACTGTCAGTCGTTGAGATTTCGAATTCCGTTGGCGCCCGACACGAAAAATGGGCATGTTCGCTGCCCGTCATGACGTGGTGTCCTTGTCGTGCTTATTGTGCTGAATGGGTCGTCTGCACCCACTCACTGGGATGCTTCTCAACACTTGCAATATCATCTTTAGAAGGTGTCGACGTTAAACCCCGATGAATCATCTAGGTCAACGTTCCTCTTTGCATCTGTTCGGTGAAGTCGGATATGTCTTTTTTTTCATGGTTCACTGGATTTGTACCTTTGTCTGTACGTTGGTTTCAGTGTTGGCAGAGTTGTCACTGTGGCTGGTACTCGTACTGCAGGTGTAGGGCTACGTGATCGGTTGGACTACAAACAAAACAATGAGGTCAGTGACACCCTCCCACCCTCTCTGTTTTAGGGTTAAAGGATTTAAGGGAGACAAGATCTGTTGCTGTTTGGGGGGAATAACAGCGTGGGGTGTGACGGTAAGAAAGATGGGGGTGTGGGTGGGGCCTTTTCTGTAGAGTTACAGAATTTTGGTTTTTGTTCTTTCGAGTCCGGCGAGACCATGGAGGAGAGGGATGAGGGTTGAGATTCTAGCTGGGGCAATCAGCCTTCATGTCGTAAAAGGCGGCTTGATGGGTTAATTTCCTTTCTCCTCTCTTCCGCTGTCTGCTTTTTGCAGACCTCTCATTTTCTTGCTTGTTTCTGTCTCCGCCGTGATGCATTCACCTGTAATTTGAATTCTGAGGACAAAGGAAAGATACAAGAAAAGGAACACACACACACACACACACACACACACACACACACACACACACACACACACACAGGGGGAGGGGGAGGGTACTACAAACTCCTGGCGTCAGAAAGGTTGGGTATCCTTTTGAAAAACATGAAGTATACAGCGCTCTCAGAACTTTGAAAAAGAAAAAAAATAATAATAACCTCAGCTGATTCATTGCCTGCACTGACATCAGAGGTTAGATCAAATCCTACCAGTCATTGTTGAAGCAAATGGAAAGAAGTGAGTTCCCAGACTGCAAACAAGTCTGATTCACTGTGTCCAATTTTATTGACAGTTCAAAAAGCATAGACATGTATTTTTGTGAGTGTTCGATGAGCTGGTCCGGGACGTTTCACAGATCTGACTGTTGGTACAGTCAATCAAATAATTGAAATAAGCACAAAAAGCACCACAAAGTTTAAGTGAACTGACACAATTTGAAATTTTATTTGAAAACATATGAGTAACATTAAACGAATGATGCAGAACTGAAATTGTTTGTATCAGGATAATCAGAACGTTTCTCTGCGTTTGAACCAGGGAAAAATGATGTAGAGCATCTACAAAATTAAGTCTATGATGCTGTTGGCCTCATCTTGAAATGTGTTCATGCCAGCCGAAATTAAATCAAAGCACAAGAAAATAGGTTGTTATTGATACTTGATAGTGAGGATAAGGTGAAAGACGGGGGAAATTAAAGGACAGCATATTTTTGTACTTTTTGAATGGTAGTTGAGATTATTTCCACAAGAATATTTCCGTTCATTTCATTTTTATGTGTTTGGTAGAGGTCTTGAATCTGAATGGAAATCTTTATTTGTACTGTTTTGTGTGGCGTGGAATAGAAATGGTCGTGTAGGGCTAAATGGTGATATTCTTTACGCTGCCACGTTGTTCCTCTCATAAACCCCTCTCCCCTCCTGCCCGGTCAAGCTTAAAAACCTCAGTAAGTAATGTGCTCGAGTAGGCTTTTTAAGTCGCGCGAATGAAACATGCCTTCAAGGCACTCCATTTTTCCACCACGTCTACCGTTTCCCACCGAGTGGCCAGATGTGTACTTCATCTCCGCATTCAGGAGGACGAAGAGTGCGTCACATCGTTAAAACGTTAATGTTTTATTCCGTCTGGGAGGCGGAGCATCGATAACACTGGCTGGCAGTGGGGCTTCTCTGAGTGGATCGTTTGTGTGTGTGAACGATTTCTTTCCCTTCCCGGTGTCTTGAGTCAAGGATTCTTTGTACACTGTCCATCTTCCCTAAAATGTGCCAACAAAGTTGGGGGACCTCTTTTGCTGTCTTTTCCCCTCGCCTCAACCCCCCTCCCTCTCTCCCTTCTACCTCTTGTCTCTGTCTGTCTGTCAGTCTGTCTTTCTGTCTGCCTGCCTCTTCGTTTCTCCCTTTCGCTCCCCCTCTCTCATAAACACGCTGTGTGTGTGTGGTGTGTGTGTGTGTGTGTGTGTGTGTGTGTGTGCGCGCGCGCGCGCGCGCGTTGTGTGCATGCGCACTAGTGTCAAATCTTTTTTTTTGTCTTTCAGCAGTAATTTTGAAGTTGCACTGCATCACTCTCTGATTGCATGTGAGTTTCGAAGACACGCCCCAGTACGTCCCCAAGAGCAGAAAACTTTCATTCCAAACATACCATTTTGTGACGTCTGTCGTGAAAAGGACGGTCATCGGACACAGTCGGGCCTTAGTTCACCCTCAGGTGCTCATGTGAAATAACTAACAGCAACGGAAGCCCTCCTTCGTTCATACCATCAGTGCTGCTGTCTGTAACAACAGAGTACACTGCACAGGCGCAGGTGCCCGCCACCCTGTTTACCACACTGCAATTTCTGGCTGTGAACATGGAGTTTGGGGTCTGGGCTGCCTACTCTTCAATTACGTGTGCTGTGTCGGCTAAACTTCTTCCCACAGGGGCCACTCCCTGCTCGCGGAAAGATCACCACCTAGGTGAGCGTTTTCCTTCCGGTGTTTTCAGGCAGTCCAGCAGACCTTAATGCCATGCTGGTACCGAGTTTGTCAGCATTCAGCGGCGAAAGTGCAGATGTGGCAAAAACTGGGCAGATAGCCGCCTCCATTTTTATGGGTTTTTTTTTTTTTCGTAATCTATAGTAAAGATACTAATATTATGACAGGCTCAAGGTTCCTTCGCATAAGCAATAAAATTGTCAGCATTTGTCAAAAAAAGAAATGTAATCATCACAGGCGAAAACGACCCACATGAAGTGTTCTTGTGACCCGTTGGCCTGCTGAGAACGTGTGTACTGTGACATAAACAATTGTTTAATCGTGGGATATAATCACTTTTATGAAATGTGAAATAAACATTTGTGTACTTGCTAATGCTGCAACGTTTTCAGCATTTTGAATGGACCCATAATTATGGTGTGTGTGTGAGTGTGTGTGTGTGGTGTGTGTGTGTGTGTGTGTGTGTGTGTGTGTGTGTGTGTGTGTGTTTCGTGTGCGCCTGGCGCTTTAGATCTGTTCTGTCTGGCATATGTCTGTGTGTATGTCTGTGTTTGTTTCAATGTTTTGTGTGTGCGAAGTGTGTGTGTGTGCGTGTGTGTGTGTGTGTGTGCGCGCGCTGGTATGTGTTTTGTGTGTGTGTGTGTGTGTGTGTGCGCGCGCGTGTGTGTGTGTGTGTGAAGACTATCTGAAAGACAGTGGGTGTTCACTATTAGAAATGAGGCTTTCTTTGGATATTGATATAACGAATTACGTCAAACTTGTCTTGTTATACGCAGATGACACAATTATATTTTCAGAGACAAAAGTGGGATGACAAAAAGCACTAGATCCCTTGCTATTATATTGTAATAAGTGGAAGCTGACAGTTAATGCTGCTAGAACTGAAATAATGATTTTTAACAGCGCAAGGCCGAACAAACAGGACACATTCCATTATGGATATGGAAAAGTTGATATTGTCACCAGTTTCAAATATTTAGGGATAGATTTTAATCGAAAGGGTTCTTTTGCTAAATGTAATAAAAACACATTTGATAAGGCGTCATTAGCCATGTTTAAATTGATACAAAAGGCGAGAACAAAGGATATACCTATTCATGTTATGTTAGATATATTTGATAAAATGATTGTTCCAGTATTATTATATGGTTGTGAAATATGAGGATGTGATGATTTAAATATTATTGCTAAATTTCAGCAAAATTTTTTTAAAATATATATTTCATTTAAAAGAAGTACAATGACAAACATGATTTATGCTGAAACAGGACGTTACCCTTTATCAGTTACTATGTCCGAATGTTTCGATTTTGGGCTAGTTTAGTTCAGTCTCCTGTTGAAACAATGTCGGTTAGGTTCTATTCTTTCATGTTACATTTGCACAATAGCGCAGTGACTGTGTTTCCCTGGTTAACGTGCATTAAAAAACCTACTTGTACAATCTGGTTTTGACTGTGTTTGGAGCAATCAGTCTTTTACAGACGTCAGTACATTACGTAGGAATGTCAAAACTAGTTTGCAATTCTCTTTTCGTCAAACGTGGCAACATGACATTGAAACTAGCAGTAAATCTGATTTTTAAGGAGGAGAAATATATTTCTAGCTTACCAGATATTTATATTTACCCTCTTATCAAATTTAGGTGTTCTAATCATAAATTACCAATTGAGTAGATCGTCGTTTTGTTATTCCAAACGAAGAAAGGTTATGTAATACATGTGAGATGTCTGCAATAGGTGATGAATTTCAGTTTATCATGGAATGTTCATCATACTATACTTTGCGCAACACGCGTTTGCCAAAAAGATTTGTCTCCCCAAAATCTGTCAATAATTTTTGTCAAATGATGTCTTCTACTAATCGAAAACAAATGCTCCTATTGTCCCAAAGTATATTAGATTATCTCAAGCGTTGTAAATTGTTGGTCTATGTCAGCATTGACTAGCAATTTATGTTTTACTTTGGCTTATTTGTATTCCTTTTCCTGTTATTGCTTTAAACTCACGCTTCCTCCATACCTCAAAAGGGGCAAAAGGAATATTGTTCTTGTGTGTGTTGGTGACCGTGTGCGTGTGCACAAATACACTTTTTTAAAAGCAAAATCGGTGTCTAGCATCAAAACTGTCGAAGGTCTTTTTTCAGCATTTACATATTATCATATATATATATATATATATATATATATAATAATATAACAGAGAGAGAGAGAGAGAGTTTCAGTCTGCCCGAACTTTGACAGATGCAGGTGAAAAATCAATTGTTGGATACGTTCAGATGTGACGTCAGCATCCACTTGAAGTATTACGACCGACATGGATAAAAGTTGGAAAGAGTGAAGAAAAAGGTTTCGCACCAAACTTGACAGCCTTGGTGCGAAACACGTGAAGATGAGTGGCGAGAATGCGCACGCGCTTGTGTGTTTGTGTTTCGTTTATGTGAAGAGAGTTCAATGCTCAGTCGTCAAATCAAACCAGGTAACGTCGGTTTCACAGTGAGGTGATTGCAGGCGGAAATTGAAACAAGATTTGAAAAAAGAGAATTACTGTGCTGCCCACAAAAAGAACGAACAATTAGAAGCGTTATGCATTTCGAACTCTGTGGTCTCCTTCAGGCAAGAAAGACCACATTCAAGACAACGAAAACAAAGGACGAACAGTCCTTCATCTCCTTAACCTGGGCGCAAAAGTGGATGTGGAATGGAAACGAGGCCGCTTGGAGGGGTGACAATTCTGGTTAAAATAATGATAATGACGATGGTAATATAAAAATAAACAGAACATCGACACTACTACGACTATCAATATTGATAATGATGGTAGTGTAATCATATAATGATAATAACACTAACATGGATGATGATAGTAATTGTAGTTGTAATAGTTATGATTCTGACGGATTGAGAAAGGAAAAGGGCTAGAGGATATTTAAATGATATGGTTATAATGGAAAATAAGATACCGTTAGTTTGAAAGCTATAGCTTTGTGTTCAGCAGCTATGATTCTTGGACAACCTATTCAAGTGACGAAAAGACCCACATCTGTTTCTTCATATGTAACCTGCTGTCTAGACATAAGACAACCTGCAGTCGATGGAGACTTGGGAATTGGCAACATTAGACCGTTGCCTCGTCCCTTTCCCTTCGATAGTCACATTCTGCTAAGCCTTTTTTTCTTTTCTTTTTCGGGATCTCGCTGTATTCCTGGCGGCAGTCTTGGCGGTCCTGTCGTGTGGAGATTAACGCCTAATTCGCCGATGGCAGGTTTATGAGCACTGTTGGCAGGTCGGGGAGGGGGGGGGGGGGAGGTATAAAAAAACAAACAAACCTGGAGGTATCGGCGAGAGGTGTCGAAGGGCGCGGCCCTAATTGATATGTGGTACGTCTGACTCAGCATCAATAACCGTTAGCAGGTTAATGGGTTTAGGGATCACAGCGCTAGACGGGAGACGAGGATTAGGGGGATAGGGAGGGGGAGAACAGTGGAGGTGGGGGGTGGGAGGGAGGGTGAAGAAGAGAGAACTTGGATGAATGATGTGCCTGAGGAAGTCTTGCCGTGGCTTTTTTTGTAACACACACACACACACACACACACACACACACACACACTCTCTCTCTCTCTCTCTCTCTGAGGATGCAGATGGGGAAGGATATGAAGTGAATATGCAGTGGGGGATGGGGGAGGGGAGGAGGGAGTTGAGCTGTGACGGTTGTGTGGAGGCTTTCTTTTTGGTGACAATTACTGCATTATTTTATGGCTTGAACATCAGAAGAGTGCACGTTTCTGCATCTGTGTTTAGACTATTGCGCGTGCACGTGTGTGTGTATGCGTGTGTGTGTTCGTGCGTGCGCGCGCGCGCGTGAGAGAGAGAGAGAGAGAGAGAGAGAGAGAGAGAGAGAGAGAGAGAATCCTCAAGTTCAGCTGTCAGAGTCCGCGTCTCACAGGCATAGACATATGGCAATGACAGGGAGCGCATCAGTCTGATCTTGGAACTGATTGCGATGTTTTTGTCATTCCAGATGGGTCTTAGTCTGGCTAGCGCTGTTGTCGTTTGCGCAACTCTGGAGAGCACTTCGGGTTTTGATCCCTCATCTGAAACAATTGCCCCGAGGTATTTGATGCTCTGAACTGTCTCTGGTTTTTGTCCCATGATAGCGATGTTGGCGCTGATGCCGTTGGTGTTGTTGATCATAAGTTTTGTCTTTTCGGCGCTGATCTCCATGCTGAATGCTGCAGAACATTTGTCAAGGCGATCTGCTAGGTTGGCAAGTTCCTGTTGTTCTCATGCTGGCCCGTCGATGTCATCAGCAAAGCGTAGGTTTGTTACTATCCTGCCGCCAATGCTTATTGGGCCTTGATGTCCCTCCAGTGCCTCACTCATATTTTGTAGTACAAGTATGTGAATTAAAAAGCAGTATAATCTCTGTACGGGAAAAGGCTAGAACTGGTCGGCAGACCTCTCTAATTAAACCACCTTTAGCAATCCAAATTACAAATAAACGGAAAAGAAGATGCAAAGTAACACAATACGAAAAAAACATATTGTGGAATGTTTTACTGATGTATCATCTTCTGACATTACAACTAAGGGAAGGACAAACAATGCAGGAAACAATACTCCCCAGATGGCCGTCAACAGATGATGCAATGTGGAAAAAAAATTCAATTTTTGTTGAATGCTGAAGAAGATACAGTTCACTCCTGCTGAGAATGACATCGTGGAAAATCGGATATGTGTTTCGTCTGTTATGATCGTCTTCAGAAGATTGATATGTATAAAACCGACTTGTATGTTTCGTGTTGTGTATTGAGGAAACCATGTGGCACCTTGTTTGTATGCGTGTACTTGTATTTTGGTTTGTTTTCAGAAACGCTCCTTTCTGTGTCAGTCTCCACCCTTAACAATAGCCAGCTGGGAAATAGCCAGCCAGCAGCCAGTCATTCAGCCAGTCACTCAGCCAGTCACTCAGCCAGTCACTCAGCCAGTCAAACAAACAGCAGGATGTGGGTGGAAGGAGGGGATAGGAAACAGAGATCGGGATACGAGTTGGGGGCAGAGTGCGAGGAGGAAAGGGGCAGACAGAAGGACCGATGACGCGTTAGGAGAAATCAGAAGTGAACGTTACCACCGACTGACCTGTTGAACATGGCCGATGGTGCATGCCAAAATGATCAATCTGGAAAGAGGGGAAGAGAGATGGGTGAAGTCATGAAAAAAAAAGCGAACTTATCAGTTCTGTAACCCTTTAAGTTCCCTGTTTTGCTGTCTCACTTTAAGTTTCCTATTTTGCTGTCTCACTTTAAGTTCCCTATTTTGCTGTCTCACTCTAAGTTCCCTGTTTTGCTGTCTCACTTTAAGTTCCCTATTTTGCGGTCTCACTTTAAGTTTCCTATTTTGCGGTCTCACTTTAAGTTTCCTATTTTGCCGTCTCACTTTAAGTTTCCTATTTTGCGGTCTCACATTAAGTTTGCTAGTTTCCTGTCTCACATTAAGTTTCCTATTTTTCTGTCTCACTTTAAGTTTCCTATTTTGCTGTCTCACATTAAGTTTCCTATTTTGCTGTCTCACATTAAGTTTCCTATTTTGCTGTCTCACATTAAGTTTCCTATTTTGCTGTCTCACATTAAGTTTCCTATTTTGCTGTCTCACATTAAGTTTCCTATTTTGCTGTCTCACATTAAGTTTCCTATTTTGCTGTCTCACATTAAGTTTCCTATTTTGCTGTCTCACATTAAGTTTCCTATTTTGCTGTCTCACATTAAGTTCCTGTTTTGCTGTCTCACTTTAAGTTCCTATTTTGCTGTCTCACTTTAAGTTCCCTGTTTTGCTGTCCCATTTTAAGTTCCCTATTTTGCTGTCTCACTTCAAGTTCCCTATTTTGCTGTCTCACATTAAGTTTCCTGTCTCACTTTAAGTTCCTGTTTTGCTGTCTCACTTTGTTTCCTATTTTGCTGTCTCACTTTAAGTTTCCTACTTTGCTGTCTCACTTTAGATTTGCAATTTTGCTGTCCCGCTGGGTTTCCAATTTAGCCACATCACCTCAATTTTCCCATTTTGCTGTATCACTTTAAGTTTTGTATTTTGCTGCCTCACTTGGTTTCAGTTTTGCTGTATCTCTAAAAGTTTTCAATTTTCTATCTAAAGTTTTCTATTTTGCTGCCTTACTTCGTTTCAATTTTGTTGTATCTCTTCAAGTTTTCAAATTTCTATCGTAAGTTTTCTATTTTGCTGCCTTACTTCGTTTCAATTTTGTTGTATCTCTTCAAGTTTTCAAATTTCTATCGTAAGTTTTCTATTTTGCTGCCTTACTTCGTTTCAATTTTGTTGTATCTCTTCAAGTTTTCAAATTTCTATCGTAAGTTTTCTATTTTGCTGCCTTACTTCGTTTCAATTTTGTTGTATCTCTTCAAGTTTTCAAATTTCTATCGTAAGTTTTCTATTTTGCGGTCTCACTTGAAGTTTCACGTGTTGCTGTTTCGCTTCAGTTTTCCTAGTTTGCTATATCACTTCAACTTTCCTGTTTTCGTGTGTCACTTTTAGTTTATCACTTTGCGTTTCCTATGTTTTCATACTCATGTTTTACGACTTGCCTATGACTGCCTTAAGCACGCCAGGAGTTTAGCTTATGTTATTAGTTGATGTACATTTTGTAGACATTCGTTTTCTGTTGTTTTACTTCTCTTTGCAAGCTTGGTTTGTATTGAAAGAATATTCCAAACTCAGCAGTAACTCTGTCAGAAAAGAAACTAATTGTAGTTCTGCTGTTTCTAATTGGATTCATTTTCATATCGCATGACCAAAACACAACTCTCACATGTCATGTTGTGTGGTTTTGTCTGTGGTCAGGTACTAATTACACGATGGAACAGTGGCGTTCGGTGTCTGTCATCATTTTTGTCCGTCGCTTTCACTCGGGTTACGATGTTTTAGGCCGGATTTGGTCGTTTTGTTTAGGCCGGTTTCGACTTTACGAGGTACCCACTGCTGTTACTCTCAAAGAATGGTCAACCTGCCCGCCATGTCACCTTTGGAAGATGTGATGGTTACACCTAAGTGTGTCTCTTAAGTGAACGAGCTTCTCCTTCAGTCTGTTCAGTGAAGAAGTGAGCACTTTTCCTGTCACCTGACCCTGACTTTGCAAATTAAATACTCAAGCGGATGCATCATAAAAGAGGAGGAAGACATAGACCAAACAAAGACACAGATTTCAGCCTTGACCAGACCCCACCAAAGATTGTTTTAAGAATGAAACAAATTCAGAGTTCCCAGACGACAGATAATTCCGCCCTCCATTTCAACTTCATTGACAGTTCAGCGTGCCTCTTGTGAACATTTGCTCGAACTAGTTCTGGACGTTCTGCTGATCAAACTGTGAATGCAATCGACCTAACCACTGATCACTCACAATGATCAAGTGACTGATCTTTGGAAATACATCGGGGTTGGGATTAAATCGAACCAACGATTCACAGAATTCAAAATGGAACTAGATTTTAGCAATGAGGCGTGTTCTTGTTGAGTTTACTGTGTTCTGTGTGAAAAAGAAAATAAGTTGACACGCGGTATAGACTGTTTTGTTGTCAAAATATTAATTTCCTGGTATGAGAGTACTAAAATTCATGTTCCTGATGCATAAATTCAGTTCAGCTAAAACTAGCCTATGTAAGTCCATTTTTACAACAAAAACAATCAAACAAAAAGGGCCAATCGTTCAGTTTTACTGTTGTTAGAGTTAACAGACAGCCCGAGAGACGAATTCTGTGATGGTGACCTCAGTATATTCGTGATTCGGTCAGATTGTAAGATTTCTGTCGTGCGGTGGTGAAAATGGCAAGGAGCAACTCAAATGATGGCTCAAACATTTACATATCCACGAAACCAGAGAGAGTGAGGGGGTGGGGAGAGAGAGAAGGGGGTGGAAGAAAGAGAGGAGAGAGAGAGAGAGAAATGAATCACAGTGGACGCTTTCCAGTCTCCTTATAATGATAATAATAATAATAATTATAACTTTTGAATTTGAATTATTATATTATGAGAGAAAAGAGAGAGAGAGAGAGAGGAGAGAGAGAGAGAGAGAATGAATCACAGTGGACGCTTTCCAGTCTCCTTATGATAATAATAATAATTATAACTTTTGAATTTGAATTATTATAAATAATCATTATTACTACCCGTACTGTCTACCCTGGCATTAGGTGGAGAGCGGTAGAATGTGTCTGTGTAGGGAGGGGGTAGGGAAGAGGGAGATGGGGACACACGTCATTGCCACTTCTTGCGCTAAATGACGGCCATGCGCGTCCCGGATGCGATGACAATGACACGGTGCGTGTGCTGATGCGGGCGGTTTGTTTTGCGGACCGAACGTTCCGGTGAATATAACCGACAAAGCAGAACTCGGTTGAGAGAGTATATCCGACGTTTCGTAACAGTCGTAAGCTGGAATGTATCAGTCCCGTTTTGACTCCCAGCTTTAAATTAAAACTCGGACGGTAGTAAAGGCAGATGTAATCGGGCGGTTCAATGTTCCTGAAGGCTGATGCTCTTTGTTCTTATACTCATTGACGATTTTCTTTCCAAATAAGTCTCTGAATCATGGAATAATGAAGGCAAAGGGTTCGTGTAATGTATGCTGGAAGCGTTTGTTTCAATCGGTAATACACGTACGCCGTACACAGAGGCAACAGTGAAAATCCAACGGGTCCGAACTATGGTGACGTATGGAGTATCAGTAGATTTAGTTACCGTGCTGTACTAAGATGCAGACAGTACAAGGGACAGTACTCTAATACATAGCCTCGTTCGGACAACTTTTGTGTGGTGATAGATCGCCAGTTGGAAACAGAAGCCGACGCTCGGGGCTTCGTCTCTGGACGTCACGTCATGCATTCTCAAGCATAACCCAAGACTACGAAATGGTACATGTGCCAGTGACGTCACGCGTGGGCAACGCTCTGACACTCCGTTTAGAATGCCCTCCTTGCTCCCTTCCCTCTCTCCTCCAGGTACCCTCTTTCCCACTTCCACTCCACATTCGTCCAATATCCATTCCTCATAGGGGAATCGCAGTCTTTTCAAGTGCAAATCGCAGGCAAGTTCATGGGATTTGGGAAGCCTGCCGTACTTGCGAATATGAAAGTGCGATGGCGTCAGGTGTGTGTGTGTGTGTGTGTGTGTGTGTGTGAGAGAGAGAGAGAGAGAGAGAGGGGTGAGGGGTGGGGTAGGGGTGTGCAGTGGCAGGGCATATGTGGAGTTGGTGTAAACTGCAAAGTTTGTGAGTCAATAGATTTCGAGTGGTTGTTTCAATATCGCGACCAAGTGCTGGAAGTGAAGGCACGGGCTATGGCGCTGACGCACACGTGATTTTGTTCCAGAATGAACACACGTACACGCTTATCTGTGTGAGATAAACACACACACACTCTCTCTCTCCCCTTCACACACACACACACACACACACACACACTCTCTCTCTCTCTCTGTCTCTCCCTGCCTCGCTCTCTCTCTCTCTCGCACGCACGCACGGGGACACGCACACAGACGCACACACATGCGCACGAAGATGAAAAAGGACGCAACCACTCATTCACACACTGCACGAGTGCATTCGTAAGTAACCCCTCCGCCATCGCACCATCCCCACCCTTCAACTGCTCCCCTCCCCTTCCAATCCTTTGCTGCTCACCAAGAGAGAGAGAGAGGAGAGAGAGCGGTTATTAGGCCCCTTTACTTCTGTCGCCGTGATGGTCATGATCTTTTAACTAATGACAAACCCATCTCCAGTTCTGTGGACACGGTGATTACCATAGGAACCGTCTGACCGACAATGCCCGTTCCATCCGGTCAGCAGACTTTTGGCTGCTCTTCTGTGAATGCGATGACTGGTCTCTGAATTCGGGTTGTGGGGGGGGGGGGGGGGGGGGGAGCTGGCAGATGTTGTACATACTCATTCCTCACCGTGTGTACTTGACTCCGTTCCTTCGTCAGAATTTGTCACCTCTGCGACCAGTTGTGGACCTGTCATTTTGCAGGACGCAAGGTGCGGTACACACAGTGCTTGGCGTCATCGTGACGCGTTGTGTGGCCTTCTCTCATGTATATTTACACAACCTACCCTCCATCCCCCGTACGTTCTCTTCCTGTCTCCCGCCTCGTCCTTGCTTCTTCCTTCGTAGCTCTGGAGTGGCGGTGGTGGTTTTGACTGGAACGGGATCTTTCACGAAGAAAAAAGAACGCGTTTTTGGACAGATATGATTGATTATTTTATTTATTTTTATATTAAAAGAAGTTATTGTTCATTAGCAGCTTAGTCATTTCTGTGACATTCATTCCAGTCAGGAAAGGCGCAGTAACAAGTGACATTTTGGTAGCAGGAAAGACAGAAATGTGTGAAGAAATGTAATGAAGATTCTAGCAATAGTGTGTGTGTGTGTGTGTGGTGTGTGTGTGTGTGTGTGTGTTCTTTCTTGAAACTGTTTTAGCCACGTATCTTAATCACACAAGCAACTCAACACACAAATACGCACGCAGCTGAACGCGCAAGCGCGCGTGCACACACACACACACACATACACACACGCGCGCGAGCACGCAGACGCACACACACACACACATACACACACATACACGCGCGCGTGCGCGCGCACACACTACCCTGCATTTACACGTTTAGTTCTGTGATTTCTTTTTTCGCCTTCTCTCCCTCTCTTACACCCTCTTTGTCCGTCCGTCCGTCCGCCCGTCTGTCCTTCCGTCCCTCTGTCTCTCGCTCGCTCGCTCCCCCCCTCCCCCCCCCACAATGTGTATCCACATAGAGGTAACTGTATCCAGACAAAAGGATTCCAATGTGTCACGCTCTTGCAGCAGTCAAACTCCGGAGCGATCCGCCGCTGAGAAGTAAATGAGATAAAGGGCGAGGAGGGACGCTGGTCCTGAGACCAGACAGCGGTATGCGTTGAAAGAGAAGAACGAACACCCAGAGGAACAAACAGGAAAGCTGGAGGCTGGAAAAAAGCCTCGGTGAAATATATGGCAAGCCCAGAGCATAAAGCAGTCGAAAGAAATGGGGGAAAAAAAGTTAATAGTTGGCAGAAGAAAATGTTTGAACAGAAGAAAATGTTTGAAAAACAAGCAAACCTCCATGGGCACCTGAATCCAATTTTCAGCATGTTCTCAAAGAGCAAAGTGGCAAACGCTAAAGGAAATGTAAAAGACAAGTTTTTTTTTGTTGTTGTTTTTTTTTTTTTTTTTGGGGGGGGGGGGGGGAGGAGAAAAAAATTGAAGTTAAAGAAAGGAGGATGGATGTGCAAGGAAAAAGTCCTGAGATGTCAACACCCCAAGTTCTGATTCACCAGGCTCAAAAGCCGAAGGTCTCTCTCTCTCTCTCTCTCTCTCTCTTATATAGTATAGTGTGTGTGTGTGTGTGTGTGTGTGTGTGTGTGTGTGTGGTGTGTGTGGTGTAAATCCGCCTGTGACAGCGAGAGTAAGAAAAGTGTAGAAAGAATTATTGTTTCCCATAGTTACTTGGTTCGCCAGACACAGATAAAACCACAAACCAGACAAGACAATTCTACAGGATTTGCTCGGACAAGAAATCTACGATGAGTGCGAAATTAAAATTCAAGCGTTCAGAGCTCTCGGACTGCCCGGTGCAGAAAACATTAAAATAAGAAGGGCAGCGTCTGGTAATCGTATAAGGAAGACGGTGAAATCGAGAGTTTGACCTGGAAAGAACAGCACCATCGCAAACTAATGCTACAAGAACAGCGGCGGTTGCTGACATTCTGGAAGTTCCAAGCAGAAAACTCAATGGAACAAGGCCAGTTTCACAACTCTTTGGAGACTATGCCATTTGGGGGCAACTTTCCCAAAAGTATTAGACAGAATACCGTCTTTGTGTAAAAAGACAAAATCCTGAATGTCTTGCACAAGCATTGTAGTTGAAGCAGCTCAGTTAGATAACCCTGTCAAACAAAGTTTTGTGCTCCACTGAACAGACACAGTACATGTGTGGAAAATCCCAAACCTATAAAGACAAGATTGTGCTTGTGACCACTACGTATCCAGTCTTACCAATGTCATGGACCCAGTGGAAGTCGGTGAAAGAGAACAGTTCTTTCAATAACGGCAGAGAAAAGAAAGTGGTCCTTACTGTCGGACAGGAAGAACAGTGAATTGGTATCCCTCTGGACAAGTTGAATGCCAGCTGACAGGCAATTACAGAGGGCGCAGCTACACCAGTGGCGATCAATGGGAACACTGTCATCTTATAGAACAACCTGAACCGAGTGCCTTCTAAATGTAGACTTTTCCAACAGTATGTCCGCGAGATGCGCAACGCCATTCAGTCTGTACACTCTGGGGCTCCTCTAGGTTCCTCTGACACAGCATACTGGATGATACACAGTTGGCATGGACAGACCAACCATACGTTGTGAAGTTTCTGATTACCTCATCCATTCCCCAGCAGCCGCGTGGATGATTGTCAGGCCTGCATCAGACGAGAACTAGAACAAACATTCAACTTTTCATTCCGTTTGGCCGCACCCCCCCCCCCCCCCCCCCAACTTTTTACTGTCTTAAAAGATGGCTATCACATATCAATGTGCAAAGAAAAGAACTCAGGAATGTAATATGATTCAATAAAATGTCATTCCTTTTCTTGCTTTTTTCTTTTTCAGCTGTCATTCTTCATAAGTATCATTAATGTCACTTGATGTGAGCCTGTTGCCAGTTCTTGATAAGTTTACTTTTAATTAATGGATTACTCTTTTATGGGGACAGTTGCAAAAACTTACTTGTTGGAATGACTTGTTCCATTCGGAGTGGTCGGTTTAGAATCAGGAGTGCATACTAAGTTTCATTCCGGTCGGCAGACATCCAGAAAGTAAGCGTTTAAAAATTTCATGTACTATATAAACTGAAAATATAGGCCACCTTTTCTGAAGATTTTTTTTAAAAACCAAAATATTCTAATCACTTTTGCCGAAACAACTATTGAAAAAGTTACGATTATGGCGCTGCGTTCTTACAAGTAACAACTAAAATCTGGGAACGGAAATGGGACATTTCTGCATTTGATTTAATGAAAACCAATTAATCTCATTTAATACTTACAACTTAGATGCCATCTGTAAGAACAGAATCCAGGAATGTATCACAAACAATGCGTGATCCAAGAAAGTTTCAATCGTCAGCATTTTGTGTGTGTGTGTAAAAATTAACCTTTTTTTTTCAGACCCATTAATCAGTCTTGTCCTCTGTACCGAGACTGCTTTAAATCTCACACAAACTGAAAGGCCGCGTCTTATGCGTATCTACGCCTTTCAAACGTTCCTCTTTTCATTTCTTGATAACAAAAACAGAACAAAACGAACAAACAAAAAACAAAACAAAAAACGTTTCCGTCCCAACATCCTGTGACGGTAAACATACCGCGGTACAAAGCTGCCCCTTGCTCTAAAGCGGTTCTAACTGCTTGTACATAAAGGTAATGAACTCTGACGTGGAGCTAGACGGTATTTTGTATTTCTATGGGAGGAATTCTGCGCGTCTCATCCTCCTCCAGTCGGACCAGTTCGTCATGTTATCCCGGAGGAGATATTTTTTAAAAGCGTCTGATCTTCCATATCCCCCCCGCTCGCATTACTCCTGCGCCGCTCATGCCGGCTCCTCATAATCGGGCACACCCAGATTTGTCCGGATCGTCGCAGTTCAGGCGCCGGCAGATCAAGGTGGCCGTCGGAATCAAGTTTCCCGAGGAAACCCACCACAGGAGACACTGTACTGTTGTTGAGTCCCTTCGTTCAGCGGTGCCTGTTCTGATTCAATGTGTATACGATGGACACCGACTTCTAAATCCCCTGCCATAGCTAATAGCCTTCTGGAGTCACAACACGGGAACCTGGGGAAGAAGGGGCAGGACGAGCTCAAAAGGAGGCAGTTTGGCCTTCTGCTGAAAGCATTAACCCCCTTCTGCTTCAGCTGACATGTGTAGTTTGAAATGAAAGTGTATGTTTAATTACATGTTATTGCAAACAATCACAGAACATCGTGCAGGCTTTGTTCTACAATACCTTCATCGATCTTATTGTGACGAAAGTTGGGGATGGGTCGGTGTTGTTCTCTAGGGAAAGGACTTGGAATATTTTCTCATATAGAGTTATGTTAAAATTTCACCTCCACCCTCTCTCTCGCTAATTATGGAAGGAGCAACTTTTCAGTACTAGTCATACAAAGAAATTTTCATTTTTCTCTGGACTGTTAAAACTACTCGAGTGGCTCAGGAATAAGTCTCCTTAGGCTTGTACATTTTAAAGTGCTTGTAGCTCCCAGAGACAGAATTATAGAAGTTCAAACATTCAGTACTGAATGAACAATAAAGAACTGACACAAGTTAAGTGTACTTTCACATATCAACTTTACTTGTTTATACAAGAGTCAAATATTCAAATCAATTTCACTAATTCAGTTCTGGCTGACTTTCCCCACTAGTTTTCCTCATTAAGAGAGGGAAAGTTCTGGATGAGTTGAGTTGGAGTCCACTTGGAATATCAGAACTTATCAGATGTTGGAGAAGATTGTTGATCTCTCTCTAGTTGCTGGTGACTGGTCCACCTTCTCTTTAAGCCAGCTGATCTGGTGGGCTGCAGTACTTGCCCACTGCCAGGCAGGCCTGGGGTCCCAGGATCTATTCACAAGACAGAACCTGGTTTGTTGTTAAGCAGCTGAGAGTCTGGCTTGTCGAGTTCTCACACTTGCCCTCTGCTTTCAGTAAACGTGTGAGATCTCAACCGACAAAAGATTAGACTGGCACAAATATAACTGTCATACTAATAATTCTTAGTCCTCATTTTCAGTCAAATTTGGAGTGAATTTTAACAGGGGTAGGAGACGGTAATACAATGCTGAACAATGAAAGTCGAACAACTCTTCAGTTTTGCTTATGAATTAAGTTAAAATCACTTGGAAGACACTTAGCCTAAGTACACATGTTGATTAGACTTACAGTCACCTACCACAAAGCATTCCAACAATCAACAGTATTCATAAATCAACCTAAGTTTTCACCTAGTACAGGCGTACTGCTTTTCTGGTCAGAATTTATCATTCAGTTATCATTTTAACAGATAGTGTTGAATACTGGCAAAAGGCAGCTTGTTAACATAGAATGTCAATCAAGCATCTTAACAGTTTTTACTAAGTTGTGGCAAACAAGCTATTACAATAGAACGCTCATTTATCATCTTGATAGATGTCACCAAGTATTGGCATAAAGTTATACTGTTAAAACACATGACATACATACGATCAGTGCAAAGTCTCAAAATTTAGAAACATAGTTTCAACTTACAGTTCATTCTGGGATGACTCGGTGAAACCTATCACAGGACATTCAGAGGATATGGAGATGATCATATGATCATTCCCTTCTCTGATTTACACCTGTTGTATTTGTGACTAAACTGGGGGTGATCCATCTTGCAGCCATCTGTGGAGAGCAGTGAAGGGAGTAGACTGCCGTTCACCTTTTTGTGAGCTAAGCTACGTATCCAGTTTCCGTGTCAGGTTTGATTTGTGTCACTACAGACAAAGAAAGGAGGAAGGGGGGGGTTGATCATTCCCAACCACCTACAGTGTGAAGAATTCGGTAGAAGATTCGAGAACTCTCCATCTTAGCGGCTGGCGTTGATTTTGTTTAGCCTTCATGCTGATTAGTAAAGCTACATGGCCTGCATGTGTGAGACACAAGTACATGGGAAGATCGCGCGACGGCAGGGTTCGGGTGGGGAGGGGGGGTAGGTGGAAGGGGGGGGGGGGGAGGGGGAACCCGATCCCTGCGCATGAGACTAGCAAAGGAGGGTAGAGGAGAGAGGGGCCACTTGTGCGGCAACATTCTCCATTCTCTGTGTCATTGTTACCAAAGCCGGGGTGTTGGCCGATTTCAAAGGGAGCTCTTGACAGACTGTGGGAAGAGTGAAGAATGTGTGTGTGTGTGTGGTGTGTGTGTGTGTGTGTGTGAGGGGTTTGAGAGGTGATGAGGGGGAGAGACTGAAAGTTGATGTAGATTAGTAATCTTGATTGCCGTTTGCGAGATAAAGGGAGAGAGAAAGAAAGAGGGGGAAGAAGTGTGTGTGTGTGTGGGAGGGGGGGGGGGGGGTTAGAAGGGGGAGGGAGGTTTGTATTGGATGGTGTAGCTGTCAATTGTCACCTCACACTTATTTAGAAATGACTGTGGATGGGAGCAAACCATGAAGGGCCTATTATTTATTTTCTTTTTCTTCGTTTTAGTATTTATTTATTATCATTGTTATTGTTATTAGTTGTGTTGTCGATTATTTTCACCTGCTACTGAAGTTCATTGTGATTAGAGACATCACAAAGATACATCTCGTCTGCACTGGATCATTGAAAGGAACTCTTCTTCTGTAGCCGATTTTTTGGGTTGCATCAGATCTTCAATCCTGTCGCCTTGATGAAACCCAGTTTTCTCAAGGTCTTGACAGTTGCTGTAAAGCTGTATCTGCACCCTCTGGTCAGATTTGACGCTGTAGAACATAATGGGCTGGACAGTGTTGGAAGATGTGTTCTGGGGTCTGAGATCAAGTGCCACACGGACATTCATCTGTGTGGGCAATCTTAATTCGGCTGAGATGGCTCAGTAGTTAGCAGTGGCCACCTCTCAGTCTGAAGAGGATTGTTTGCTGGTATCTCTGGAGCCGATGGATTGGATCAGCACTGTCTGCACCCAGCCTTCTCCACTGCTTTTGATATTGGTTGTGGATGATAGTTTTGGCCTCTCTGTAAGTCACCCAGTGGCTGAACTGCTCCATATTGCTGCCTGCCTTGACAGAAGGAACTCACTTTCCATTTGGGAAGTGTAATGAAGATTCTAGAAAATGTTTCAGATTCGGTGCCTGCCTGTACAGTAGATGCCAGCCTGCATCCACACACTTCCTTTCATCCCATTGTACTGTGTTGTACTAACACCCTTTTTATGTGAACACATCATAACTATCTTTTACATGTAACTGTTGCTGAGCCTAAAGTCGTGTGAGAAATTTCCAATTCATGTTATTGGCATCTCGAACACAAATGTTCCCATGTTAGAAGTACCAAAGAAAGTGGATGGGAAATCGTTTCTGTGATACATTTAATATGGATTGGAAATTTACTGTAAAATGGATTAGAAATTCACTACGTGTCTCAAGACTTGACGATGATTCCAGGCCCTGAAATACTTTTTACCTAGCATGGGCGAAAACATAGTCAAGCAAAGTATTGTGCCATGGTCTGTCTGCAAGACAAACAATTGGGCCATAGTAGGACAGTAACGTTTGCCTTATTTCCCCAGGGCAAGCGATCTCTTTTGTCAGGAAAGAAGTGAATGTTGCGACCTGCCTGCTGGGAAAGGGCAGTATTATTGCTGCAGAGAAGTAAAAGTTCAATGTTGTTTTGCCGATAGACATGCGTATTTCCGCTTTGCAAAACTACCATATCAAGTTACCTTTTGTGACATCCACATCATAATTATATTGTGTCAAGTGGTTAAACATTGGACACTCAGATCAGAGTACACGTTGTCTGCTTTTGGTCTGTTTGTGACAAAGTACCAAATGACAATGAGTGCTTTTGGTCTCTTTGTGACAAAGTACCAAATGACAATGAGCTGAAAAAATGTCTTTAAAACACGAGTGCAGCATACTGAAGGGATGAAAGTTGTCCCCCTTATCTGCCGTTTTCAGCTTTCTGATCCACCTAAAATGACAAGTACTACAGACGCTAGAGCAATTGACTCTCAGGGTAACACGCTTGTGCATGCTAGAGAATCTGTGCAAGACTAGGTTAGAAGATCTATGTTATTGCAAGTGAGTGTGCATGTGTGCAAGAACAAGTGTATTTCACATAGAATGTATAAGGACTGTGTACGTAGTGTTTTCTCGTTTCTTTGTCACTTATTACTGTATAGAATTTAAGATTATTGCAGACTGATGGGCAAGTGATTCTACCTGCGTAGATAAACACTTTGTAGGCGGCAGATAAAAAAAAAAGGTCACATGCTGTGGACAGATCAACTTTAAAAGGCTTGTTTACAAGGTACTTGAAGGCTGTGTTCAGAGCAGACTGAATGCTTCAGGGAAAAAAGGTTCAACATTACATGCCCTCAATTTTGTGTATGCACATTCCATTCTGCAGGAACATTTTCTGCACGTAAACATCACTTTCATTGTAATCGTAAACGTTATGACCACCGCCATTATACTATGACCATCTGCATGGGAGGTCACTCTTCATTACCTCCTGTCGTCCAGTGCAGCAGTGTTGGAAACAGTCCAGTCCATTGTCATAGACTTAGGGGACTGCTTCTGGGATAGCCGTCATCCACTGTGTCCTGAAGAATGGACAGTCAGTCAAATGTGGGATGCACACCCAAACATACTGAGTCTCATCTCGCAGGAATGGGCTCCTGTTGCTCGTCTCATTTTCCAAGCTTGAGATGATAAGAAGCCAAAGCCTTGTCTTTCTTAATCTCCTCTAACAACCAGCAGTGGCAACCACACAGAACACATACAATGGCAATTTCCAATGAAGAACTGGTTTTCTAGAAAATGCCAAGTAGTCATTGGAGGTGGTAATTTCTCTCAACCTCTTATTTCCCTGATGCCCTTTCTTTCAGTGAAATGTAGGTTGCAAGGTCTCACTGGTGGTTTTGAACTGCTTGCCATGTCTTGATAAGCTTGTTCCATCTCGGATGACTGAGGCAGCGAGTCGCAGGATTAGCTGCCAAGCTGGGGTTTATCTTGTCCATTTGTGCAGTTGGGTTTATCATGTCCATTTGTTATTTATGAATGTATTTTGTTTGTGCATTGGATATGACAATATGTGAAATCCAGTGTGTGCTAGCTATACTCACTGGCTATAAGCAGATTGCCAGAATGTGTATACTGTTCAGAGATGTTTACTGTCGCAAAGGACATGCCATAGGATAACTAGGTGTGTGGAATAATGCGATGCAGCACCCACATGACGCTTATCTCCTTTAAAAAGATTTTATTTCCTTTGTTCAGTTACTTCCCACAAAGTGACTGGGTAAGGAGTGCCTTGTCACAGCACTATGCAGAAACTGTCCTCCATAATATACCCCTCAAAATTCACCAAGGATATCTTTCACAAAAACGAATATAAATACATTTGGATAAATCCATTAAAGGCAGAGAGAAAGGCCTTAGTGCATTTACTGTTTTAGCTGAAATATGCTGTACATGAGCTTGCCTGTTAAACCATCATCCCCTTTCTGACAATGTTTATTCTTTTTAGGAAAAATATTTGTTTCCATAGCAAACTTTGAGGGGTATACTCTAGCCTCCTGTTCAATGCTTCTGAAACGCCACTGGACAATTAATGCTTGATTTGGAATGCCTGTTGACATTAACAACAACAAAAACATGCTCCATGCTGGCCACCAGAGGGCATTATGGACCTTCAGCCTGCAGCATCATTCCTCGTTAACATAGTTCAAGGGAGATTCAATCTAAGTGCCCTAAGCCCGTTCTTAATTGAACAAACTTTTACTTTAGATTGTGAACTTAATCTTGTCTGTTCTTCACTGCCTGATTTATAGTTGCAATCCAAGATCGACCCTTGCTGAGGGGAAAAAATTGTTTAACATGTTCTGCAAATTCTTTGGTTTTGTTCAAAGAAAAGTAACCATATGCAAGCTCTCCTATAATGCAAATCAACTCTCCTGAGATGGACAACTGTTGGTAGTTGGTTGATAAATTTCCATTCGATTTTCTGGTAAGCATTTTCATTCTGGTCAAAATATTCAAGTATACAATGCTCTGGATATGTCTTTTAGCCAAAGAAAAATAAAATCTGTTTCACAGCATCTATAAAATGGTTCCAAATTCAGTAAGCTTAGTTATCGTATCTAGAGCACCAGTGAGCAGTATCAGTGCAAACTGGATTCCCTCCTTTAGAAACAAATTGTTCAAACTTAAAAAAAAAAATCAGTGCCTAGGTTTTTGTCACTGCTTACCAGATTGTGATCGCAGTCTGAGTATGGTTCTAGATTTGCAAACCAAGTGTTTGTTCAATTAAGAATGGCCTCGATGTCGGCTGCAAATTTCCACAAAGCTTATGCGGCAACATTCCATGGACGGCAGAGTTTGGGGGTGCAAACTAACAAAGCTCTACTGACCCCAACCAGGCAGAATTTTCACCATTTCCATGAATATCCTGTCCTCCAGCACAATGAATTTAATTTGAAGGCTGGCTTGCACCTAATTTGTTTAAATGGATATTGCTTTGAGATTCAACTTGTCAAAAACCCAAATCCCCACATGCTTTGTTCAAGTGAGATATAAAAGACTGCTGTTAAAAATGCATCAGCGAGCGTGGAGGAATCATGTACAACAAAATCAACACGCCAGGAAATGGCTTTACCACCTTTTCCTCGACTTGCATGATTCGAACCACATTCAGAGAAATCATGCTGCATCATGTTCATCCAAAGACACTACCAAATGTTTGAAAGATTGATTCAAGCACACACTGGAAAACCATGCTGTATTCCATTTGTCTACAGAATTACACAATGCCTAAAAGACTACTGATTTTGTGTAACCCATCACAAGGCTAAAAGTCACAGTTGGCTGTGTAAAGTGCACCCACCAAAGGGCAAACAAACACTGCAGTATGAACAGCTAGTCCTTACTCAAGCCAAGGTTTTAAATTCACTGATGTAATTGCCAGAATAAAATGGCTTGCAACAAGAGAAAGATGTCAGAGTTTCAAGAGCCAAGGGAGAAAAAAAAAAAAAACAACAACTAAAAGGCAGTCTCATAACGAAGGAAAAAACTGACAATCACAGAACGTGGAGTACACAATTTTTTTACACCGAGCCCCAGACAGACACCTAAAATCCATCTGCTCCCAGCAAGTATGCGGCTAAAATCATAAATTAAGCCAGACAAATTAATGGAATAACACGTAAATATAATAGATCCATTTCATACCATGAAAATGGGGAGTTTGTGTTATACTCCCTGTTTGGCTAATATACTTACCATGTCAGACCATAGCATTCAACGGCAGTTAGCCAGCTCTGTCAGGCCGAATTTTTCCGTGGCCAATGCAGTCATAAGACAGTCACGTGCAGTCACGTGATGTCACCCCACTTCCGGCCCCGGAAGAAGCCAGTGTCAACTTCGTATACGTCATTCAGCGAGGCCTGTGTGTATGGTAACCCCGAGAACCTTGGCGCCAGAGGGGAAGGTAGGGAGGGAATTAGAGTCTGACATGGTAAGTATATTAGCCAAACAGGGAGTATAACACAAACTCCCCATTTTGGCGTCATATACTATACCATGTCAGACCATAGCAGAATTTAAAGGAATCGGAGGAGGGCGAGCGCCCTAATGGTTCTTGGGGTTGACCGATATGGCTGCATTGGTCGCCACAAAGGAAATCCCCTTAGACCCATCAGCTCTGGTCATGCGGATATCCCTCAGGTAAAAATTAATGAAGGGATTTTCCGAACGCCAGTAGGCTGCCTCCAGCAGGTGGCGCACGGGAACAGAGTACTGGAACGCTGTGGAAGTGGCCAGTGCTCTGACCTCGTGGGCCCTGGGTGATAGGACAGGGAGATCCTTGTACGCCTGAGCGTAGGTAGATCTCACCGTCTTGGAGAGCCATCTGGAGATAGTTCCCGCCGAGATATCTCTAGTATTGTTGGGGTTGAGGGAGATACGGAGTCGTCTCTGGGAGGAGCGCCTGGGGCGTGTGCGTTCCCAGTAGTACCTGAGACACCTGGAGGGGCAAAGGTCCATGTCTCCATCTTTTTCTCCCTTTCCCAAGATGTCCGTCAGGGAACGGATGACGAGGAAGGGAGAGGGGGTGCCCGGTTCCTGATTCTTGCCAAGAACTCCGGAAGGAACTTGAGAGAGACTGAGCCGTCCCTGTGGAAGGCGATATCTGTGGGTCACCGCTGAGGGCGTGAATCTCACTTCGTCTTCTGGCCGAGGCCAGGGCGAGGAGAAAGGTGGTCTTAAAGGAGAGGAGGTCAAAAGGAATAGAAGCAATGGGTTCAAAAGGGGGTTTTCTGAGGGCATCGAGGACCGTAAAAAGGTCCCAGAGGGGAATGCGCCTAGGGGACTGAGCTTCCCGTAGAGCAACTCCTCTAGACACCTCTCTGAGGAGAAAGTCATTGTCAAAAGAAGGGCCCCCCAGTTGACGAATGGTGGTGCAGATAGCTGATCTGTAGCCCCGAATGGAGCCAGCCGACAGCTTAAGGGAAGATTGGCCACGGAAAAATTCGGCCTGACAGAGCTGGCTAACTGCCGTTGAATGCTATGGTCTGACATGGTATAGTATATGACGCCAAATAGGTGGCACAGCCACCCACCCATCTTGAAATTCATGGGGGAGGAAGAGTGGCTGGCATTGCTAGATGGGAAGGTCTGGCTTAGTTTCATCCAAGGTATACACACTTTTTTTGAGGTTTTCTGGCTCCAGCTTACTCATGTTTAGTTTGAAAAATGCATGCAACGGCTGGTTTCTATATATGTTGTGATTTGCCACACCACTTTGTCTGCTTAGTGTATGCACTGGCAAGCCTTGGAGACAGAGTATACACTGCATGACCATTCATGACTTTATCTTTTAAAAAAAAAAAAAAAAAAAAAAAAAATGTATTCACAAATATGGTTCTATTATACACAGTATCTTTTATACCAGACAGTACGGAGTGCAACACAGATCACTCCCTCCTAGCCAGCAAGGTGCGTTTAACAGCAAAGAAGTTGCCCATGCACCACCACCACCACGGTATGTCAGCAGACTGGAAAAAACCCTCACTGAGAAGATGCCTGATGATGGCACCATCAACTCCAAGTGGTCCTGCCTCCGAGATGCCGTGTACATCTCTGCCATCACAGCCTACGGGAAGGAGGAGGAGCGCAGAAATGCTGACTGGTATGAAGCCCACTGGGAGGATATGGAGCCTCCTGGCTTACAAGGCTGCTCCTAGCCCCAGTATACTACAGGAAAAGCGCCCAGCAGTTTCCCCCCACTGTGCCAACACCAACTGGCTGAACCTTTGCTGCAGCATACAGACAGCTGCCAAGACAGAGTATGCAAGACGATGTACAAGGGCATGGAAAAGGTGACAGGCCCAGTGACTGCCAAGTATGCTCCACCTCAAGTCCAAGACGGCTGAAGTTATCACAAGCCAGGGAAAGCAGCTGCAGTGATGGGTTGAGCAGTACCTCGAGTTATGTTATCCAGAACGTCATCACCGACTCCTCCCTCAACACCATCTCGGACCTGCCTGTCATGGAGGAGCTAGACCCCACCACCACAACTGAAGAGCTCAGAAGCCACAGGCCACCTTACTTCTGGGAAGGCCCCTGGGAGTGATGGCATCCCACCAGAAGTCCTGAAAAGCGGGAAACTTGTATAAGAACAAAAGAGACTGCAGAGATTGCAACTACTACTACTGGGACATATCCCTCCTCAGCATCGTTGGGAAAGTGCTCACCTGAGTCGCCCGACGCGCCACCAGACCCTAACCTCCCTTGTCTACCAACAGTCCCAGTGTGGCTTCAGAGCCAGCCAGTCAACATGATGATCTCACTACACCAGCTGCAGGAGACGTATCATGAGCAGCAGTTGCCCCTCTACATCACCTTCATGGATCTGACAAATGCGTTTGCCTTGGTCAGCTGGAGTGGACTTTTCAGGCTACTGCAGGAGATTGGCTGCCCCCCACACCTGTTTGCAATTGTCACCTCTTTCCATAAGAACATGCCCAGCACAGTCTACTTCAACTAAAGCCTTCCCAGTTCATGTGCAGCAAACGCATGTCGGACTGTACAGCCCCTCACAAAAGTGCAGACAAACCCAAGATACGGACGCTACACCATCTCCCGAAGATGAAGGATGCTGACGACCTTTTATAGGACATCATTAGGAAACGGATTACTAGTCTGAAGAGAGAACGGCTAACCTGCCTTTGCGTTTTCATGGACTAAATAGTGAAACAAATTGCTCATTCCACTCTGGCCAAACAACTTCAGCAATGGCTTGCAAAGGTTTAACAGTAAAACTGGCTGTTGCTTGACAATTCATGCTGTGACAGCAGTGCACAATAAGAGTCAGATAAAGAGTGTTGGACCTATTTGTATTGCAATGTTTTTCAGCCACCTCGCTATCTTCCTTTGGGTGACTGTGCCACCTGTGCTATCACATTGAATGTTAGTTCAGGTTCCATAAATGCATTCCATTAAAGGCCATAAATGTCTACAACAATAAATACACGACTATCATGTACAATAATCACTTTTTATGAATACATTTGCAACTTCACTGTAGACTCGAAACGCACCCTGTCAGTTTTACCAAACACTCCACCCTGCACACACCAAAACAAAATGTTTCACATGCAGACGGCAAATTGTCTGCACCAACATCACTTCCACAACTGTACAGAAAGCTCCAATGCAGACTTGCATTGTGGTTGTCCTTGCACATTTTCTGGTCAGGCGCCGTAATAAGAATTCATTAAAGAACGAAAGAAAAATTGTCCAGAACTTCACTCTGTCCACATTGTCATTTGGATGCTGCGACTGAAGCACCGGAACCTATATGATCTTGCTGCACCGAACTGGAACTGGACCCCAACGGATGCCTCCCCGAGCCCTCAGTTTTCACAGAGACGGAGCTGGACACAGAGGAAGTCCTGGAAGTGCGAGTACCCAGGGCTAAGGACGGAGTGCCCTCCTCCTGGATCTGCATGTGGTGCTTGTAGGTCTCCTCGGTGGACATGACTCTGCCCGAGGCCAGGTTGAAGCTGCGCCCCTTGACATCCTCCTTGATGGGAGCCAGCCAGTTGATCATGGAGCTCACCATGGGGATCTGCCGTAGCACACCCTGGCCAGAAACGCACAGGTTGCTAAATAATCATTCTCCCAAGCATTTCCAGAAATGGATGAATTCACGCATATTTGGAGTCGCATCCTAGTTGAACACTTGGTTTACTTAACTTGCAAAACTAGAATGCCAACAAATTTGAAAAAGAATTGTTAGCGAGTCCGCCAAACTACAGGGACAAACGATTACAAGACACTGTTTGTCCCTGTCGTTTAGTGGGCTCAATAACAATTCTTTTTAAAATTTGTTTCAATTTCTGCCTGCAGTCACCTCACTTTGAAACCAGGATGCCAACAAATACACAAGTGACTGACCGCTAGTATCCATTCCAATAGAGAGTTGCAAAACTGAAGGGTACTAATGTTTCCTAAGCAATGCGTTTTCCTCCAATGAAGACCAAACAAATTTCAGAGTGAAAGAAACGGTGCTCCAGAGGAACAACATTTTTCAAATCCTGTCTTTAATACATCTAACATCTCTACCCCGAGATTAAACTCTTCAGCTGAACCAGCATCAAGAGTTATGTGGAAGTAGGCTCAAGTCCAATCTGAATCATTCATATGTGGAATTTGACTGCCCAAACTGAAGCACTCGCACTGGTCCAAAGCTAAGCAGTTATTGTCGTCAACTAACCAGTTATAGGAGGAAAAAGGGTCAAACTGACCTGAACCAGTTATAGTTTTCAATATGGGACTTCTAAATTCAGCATATGCTGGATAAGAACGGGCACAGCAGAAATGTGTGTCAGTAAAGTCACTGATGGGGCACAGAATTGACAGCAAAAAGGAAAATCCCCTCCAAAACTTTGTCTTCAAAACAACACTATTAAATGCATTGGTTTAGACGGATCAAAATTTTCTTTCCAACAATGAAAAGATATACACGTACACACACGTACCACATTCATCTTCCTCCTTATAACTGAAAGAATCAAACTGGAAAAAAAAGCCAAAATTCTGCAATACTCACCTCGTGCATAAGCTTGCTCTCTTGTTCTTTCTGCAGTTCGCGATTTGCTTCCAGTATGCCCTTTTGAATAACTTCTGTCATACTTTCCATGAACTGCAAAAAAAATGGGGAAAAAAAAGTGAAAACTGCCAATGTAAGTTGCATGGTAGCTTATTCTCAAAATACTTGGCTACTGTCTACGTTCAACTAAAATAAGAGAAAAAATCTAATCACCCAAATATATCAGAATCGTGCAGGTGCCTGTACTGATACTGACTAGAACATTCAACATTCTGCATCTTTAAAAGCTCGACCCTTAAAGACATGTCATGGGTCACAAGCTTAGTTGCTTCTGTGTTCGTTAACAATTTTCTTCCATCCCCTCCCTCCATTCAATCTGCTGCCAAAGGCATGCTTGTCAATATATGCACTAAGGTATGCACACAAGGAAGCACACAAATCATGAGAGTGCAAGGCAATGCAAAACAAGGGAACATGTAACCTGGATGATAAGAAATGATGGAAAAGGTAGTATCTACACACTCATACCGTACTGACAAATTCTTGCCCACAGAACCAAGAGCTTACCTTTGAAGATTCTTCAATCTCTTGGCCAGCCATCTGGACCAGTTCTACAAGCTCCTGTACGTTGGTGTCCTCGGTAATCAGACCAAACTTCACGCATATTCTGCCCAACTCTGTCTCCCCTGTTCACAAGGGCACATCAATGTTTACCATAAAGAGGCACTCTTTGGCCATACATTTTCAGTGATGCATGCATACAAACAATGAAGATCAAAGCAAGAGTGGGCATCAGTTTGAAAAAGAAAGAGCAGTGGCCATGTATACAAAGTTGTACAAATGTTATTTCATCACTGATGAAGATCCAAGCAAAACAAATTCTTGAGATGATGTAATCGTTAGTTCGATGGGGCTGTGCTCTGCACCCCACCCCAAAGCTGTGACTTATTACTCTAGCAGAAAGTAGAATTTATTTTTTATGCACATGCCATCTTCAATCCAAGGACATACCATCAGCTTGACCATTAAACTATATGGAGTTCTTTCCCATAGAAAAAAAACGACCCACTCTGACCGAATTCATCTGAGCTGAGTCTTTTCCCAACGGCAGACCATAGGCAATTCTTATTCTAGAGACGACAGAACTTGTGATAGACAAAGAATCTAACACGCAATGTGTCTAAATGATGAAGGGAACTCTGATGGAAAAATCACCTAGAGTCTAAGTTAAGAAAACATATTTCAAATAAGTCTTTTCCCAACGGCAGACCATAGGCAATTCTTATTCTAGAGACGACAGAACTTGTGATAGATGAAGAATCTAACACGCAATGTGTCTAAATGATGAAGGGAACTCTGATGGAAAAATCACTTAGAAAGTGTCTAAGTTAAGAAAACATTTATATTTCAAATTAGCTCTTTTATTTTTAGAATCTATGGACATAATTAAAAACGCAAAATAAAGTATAATAAAATTTTAACCATGTATAGATTTTAAGCTTTAATCAATTCATGTAGGTCTATTGAGTTTTTGATGGACAACTCTAAAGTTCCAGCTGTCAGCTAGAAACAAAGAAAATCAATACAATGTAAAAATAAAAATAAGCCCATATATGGTCTCCAAACTGGAAAACTACCACTCTAGGATGTTCATCTACCATCAGGAATAAACGCAGGTGCAGCACTTTACAACAACAGGGTCTTTTTGCGGACAGCTACCAAATTCTAATGAAGCTTGACTGCCACCTTTTGTTTCACATTCCTCACAGTCACTCATGTTCTATATTCCTCAGCTGTAACCTGGGTTCACTAATGACTAACAAGGATCATTCTCTGTCTATGGTTGTTCCCATCTTGCCATGTAGATGGGTAACTGAATACTGTCATGGACTTTGGAATCTATAGGTGTATATCTTGCCTTCCACTACCATATGCACATGCATTAAAGGGGCAAGGCACTGGAAGATCAATGCATGCTCTTCATCATTTGGTTACTGGAGATGATCACAACTTCCAAAAGCCTGAAGTGTATAAGAACATGCAACAGCATGAAATTTAATTGTTCTAACTGCTGAACAATAACACATGTTTACATAGCTCAGTTGGTAGAGCGCCGGACTCGTGATCCTGGGGTCGTGGGTTCGAATCTCCGCTGGGCCGTTTCGGTACAGGGGGATTTTTCCCTCGGAATTAACATTGGTTCTGACTCCATTTCCCATACAGTCCTTCGAATGGGACTATAAACTGAGGTTCCGTGTGTGAACGCATGAATAACATCTTGCACACCAATAAAATCCCATCACCAACTTTCGGAAGAGACGGCCAATTTGGCCGTTGGTATGGATGACGTTACACATAGCATGCACCCTGCGTGAGAAATTGAAAGAATGAAGGAAGTAAGGATATCGAGTGAATAATATTTGACGATATTGACTGGATGACATGGGAAACGACTGAATGAAGTGCCAGCTGGCAGCTCTTCAGTCAGCACCACCTAGGTAGGCAGCCCGTTGTGCAAACGAGTGTGGATTGTAAAGCGCTTAGAGCTTGGTCTCTAGCTGAGAATAGACGCTATATAAGTATTCATTATTATTAATATTACATTGCAAATTTCTTGCTATACTTGGCAACAAGGAAGTCTGTTGACTATGTGGTCTTGTCGGCTTCAGTGTAAAGACCTAATGACTTGAATGTTTATAAGCACTTTGAATGATGTGTATGTTCCTCTGCTCTCAATCTTCACTTTATCAGATCTTTAACACCATCTTGCCTCTGCTCAACCAGCAAAGTACTTCCTTTCCAGTCACAGACATGTATACAAATGCTAGCCATATCAAAATACCCCCCGTCATCATGGTTAACAATAAAGCTGCCATACCTAAGGAAAATGCTGTGTCTTTAGCCTTCAGTTCCTGCAGAATATCGTAGTTGATAGTGTCAATGGTCACCATGTCCTCTTCATCCAGGTCTTCTTTGCCCAAGAACATGTCAGGTATGTAGCTGCAATGGGAACCCACCAGGCATCACTTCAGTCACATAATGCACATGGTCCTCCCACCGTGATGTTTGAAGGTCCTCCCACAGCATGTAAACATGTAATATGTTTGTTTCAGATCAGTTGCTCAAAAACCTGTCTCCATCTTGTCTTCTCCGTGGTAAAAGTATGCATAAACACACACACAATATGTTTTCAATATTGTAAGGGCACACATGCCATACACTAATGCAAGTGAGACAAAGAGTGTGCTTTTCCTGTGTTCCTCACTCTTACATGGAGCACACTCTGTCTTCAAAACATAACATAGTTATGTATTACCTCCTTCAGCATCATTCTGCAAGTTGTTACAATCTTTATGCAAGCAGACCTTTTCACACCATTAAGGGTACGAAATGAGCAAAATATGTAAAAGCACTATTTCACAATATACTTGCCAAATCGCTCAATAATCCCCAAATCCTAAGCGCCAAAAACCCTTGTTCCAAACAATACCTGAATAGTGCAAACCAAATGGGTACGTTTCAACAAGATCTCACCTGACCGCACCCAGGCCCGCCCAGTTGGGCAGAGTGATGAGGATGAGGTTGGGCTGAGAATGCACCAAACTCTGGAATTGCCTCCTCTGCTGTGTAGAAGCATTCAGCACAGACTGCAACAGACAAAAACTCCTGTGATCATGTTCTGTTATGCATAAACATGCTCCATGCAACCATGCTTCTTGGGAAAAAAAAAGATGATTTTAAAAGGAAAACTGAAATGAGCCAGTAATGACATCACATATTTCACTGAATAAATCCCATTTATCTAGCAAACAGTGAAACATAAACATGTTCTCAAAAGGAAAAATAATTTTCCAGTATACAGTAACTGAATTACAGCACCATTGTTCATTTGTCATCAGCAAGTATTAATCCACATTATAAAGAAAAAAAATGTTATATTACAAGTTGCATGAGTTTTACCATTTGTGCTCATGTGGAAACTTTGAAAAAAAAAAGAAGAAAAAACAAGAACTGACACCACTGCAGTTTCAACATGACCTTCTTCACTCACAAAAAAGTTCTAGTCTGAATCAGTGATTTTTCCCTGTGGAGATTTCCCCAAGCCAAACAGCACTTCCTCTAATAAACTATGAAGTTGTACTGGAGAGGATGTGACAAGTCCATCCAGGAAACTATTTTGCATTCCCGATGAGCTATAAACATTCCTAAAAGTGCAATGGATCCACTCCTACTGAGAAGGCAAAAATGTATTGATCTTAATCCATTTAAGAAAATAAGGCAAAAATGTACTGATCTTAATCCATTCAAGCAAATAAGGCAAAAATGTATTGATCTTAATCCATTCAAGAAAATCTACCTGCTTTGCTGTAGACACGGCAAAACCTAAATACTTCCACATAATGTGTGTGTCATAAAAAGCAGCATGCCGTCTTTTTTTCTTTTGCAGTCTTTCAACAAGGAAAAAATAATCCCAATATATTGAGACTACTAACTGGCTTACGCACACAAAAACCATCACACACAGAGAGACAAAATACAGAAAATAACAAACATCTGATATTCGCAATATTTCAACTAATAACAAACACATATGATATTCCCAATCTTTCAATCAGTTGTTGGTTTTCCTTTGGCAGATTTCAATGATATAATTCAAGACAGGTATCATAAACTCGTGCCAACACGCCAACTGAAAAAAAAAACACCCGCTCCCATCTCCAGGCCCACACCCCCTCCCCTCCTCGCCATGTCATCCTGTGTCTCCTACTTTTTTTTCACCCTAATTCCCTCCCCCCTCCCCTTCCCCCACCCCACTCCATCCCAAACCCTTCCTCCAAACATCCACACCCCTCCCCCAACATTTTTTTCTTCCTATTTATAAATATACACTGCCGTCTCATCTTACACAACACTTTCTCCTCCCAGTGCTATTACTTCTATGCTGCACACTCCAATGACTTAATATGCAACTGTGCTCGGGCTTCTACAGCAAGCCATCAATAAAATTTGCACACAGAACTCACCAAGTTTGCTGACAGGCTACTGATGAAATCCTCAATGTCTTTCTCTGTGGTGCCCTTGGCTGTAGAGTAAATGGGAATATTACAAAACAGCTATAAACTGATTACACATGTAAACAGTACTTTGATTAGTATTGTGATGCAAAATCAACACAATGACAGATCATAAATGAAATCTGCCTTCACAGGTCAACAATGCTGTGTATACGCATACACAATATTTCATTAGACATTTGATATCAATATCTGCTCTCAAAGGATGAACAAATAAATCCCCTGTGCTCTCTTTAATGTTTAACTCTATGTTCAAATAATCATAAGAGGTAAAAGAAAAACGATCTCAGCAATTCAGAGCTAGCAATGCTAATCATATATAACCCATACAAATGCATGCAATGGAATGTCTCTCTGCAAAATACAATGTATCACAGGTTATTAGAAAATAGCCTGAAGAATACTTTACAAACAACAAGCCTGGTCCTCTGCATTTTCCCTTTTAAAATGCTAGTGAGAATGCAAGATTGTAAGCAACGACCAAAACAATCGTATCTTCCCTTTTCTTTGAACCATGCTCACGGCTCCAAAAGCACAAACACTCTGAAGGAAAAGTACAACAAAAAAAAATGCTTGACCTTGAGCAGTGTCCAGTGGGCTGAATCTGATGCACATCCCTTCCTTCTCCACCTCGACAGCCTCCACAACAATGTTGGAATCACTGGTCTCCACAGCTTCTTGCAACTGCATGACAGAATCAATGGTATGTGATGAATCTTCACTGAGCCAACCTTTGTCATTGCACAGGCAGTGAAGACAGTCTTTCGAACGTATCAGTAATCTGCATGTGTGATAGATCTTGAATAAGTCACAATGCACATCCATGCATGTGCATGCAAACACACACACACACGCACAAAAAAGTATGTGTTCTCAGCATAAAGAGCTGACATTTCTACGGACAATACAGAACTGTTTGCATTTCTAAAAAGTCCAATCAGTTATTCTGAGGACTGCTTAGCTATCTGCCACAATGTCATGGCTGAAAGGCTGATGAGAATTGACTTCTTGCTCTACACGTGTTCATTCTGCTTTGTTTAACTTAAATGGATATCACTTCTGTAGTAACGACTTTCCACTTGTCCTACCTCTAATCATATCTAAATCTCTTTATCCTGTGCAGATGGCATTTGGGGGAAAAAAAAGCAAACTGGTGCAACACCTGCACTAGTCTGTGTGACGTACAAGTATATTGAAACTTGCTTCCAGTAAGGGTGAAGCATCCGTTTCTTTGGAAAACTGGCTCAAGTCTAGATACTAGAGGACTGGTTACCTGAACATTTCCAAATCTGAGATAAATCCCACTAAACTTAACTGCACAAAAAACAAACACTTCAAAAGTCACTTTAAGGCAAGAGGCTCTACAAGGACTGCAGGCTGTATAATGTCCAGCCTATCCAGTCTTTGTTCCAGGGTAAGTAACTCTGTTTATAACCTAGGAAGGTTCCAGCAATGTAGAAGACCTGAGAAGTCCCATCGTTGCATCATGTATCAAAACATCACTCTTAAGTCTGTGCCATGTTCTGGACCCAAAGCATCAAGTCACTGAGCAGGTCAACGCCTGCCAAGAAGTAGAATGCCCAGATGATTACGCACCATGAAGATGAGAAGCACTGACAGAGACAGGACACCTGGAACATGTTCAACCAGTGAGAAGGAAAATATGTTTCACGCCGTCTATGCGTTGTTGCACATGTAAGTGCACAGTGGTAGGAAAACACCATGCTCCTTAATGTACTAAAGACTGGATTCAGATATTCTTACCTTTATGAGCAATTTTGCATTTTGACTAAACATCTGAGCTCTTATAACAAACAAACGTCTCTTTTTACAACGTATGGGGTAATACCACTTCAACATCAAAGACAGAAATACATAATTCATTCATATTAAGATTTCACTACATTCTTCGCCCTTGGCTCTGTACTGACCCATATGTTAAGCGCATCAAAGTACAGGCTGTCATCATTGGCGTCTGTTGGCTCTGCAGCGTAAGGGGACATTGTGGTATCTGCAAAACGGAAGTTCACACACATTAGTGTTCAAACCCTGCCCAAAGCAAACTACTGTTGAAGAGAAGGAACATAAATTAATGCTGGGTGTATGGAAATGGAAAAAAACCCAAAAAACTTCCCCCCAAATACAACTATTTTCTCTTCTACAGTTTTACCTGTATAAAAACAATGCTTATCGTAACTACTCGTTTCCTACAACTGATAATTTCTTTTTTTTCTTTCTTTTATGCAAGGAAGACCTATTCATTGGTAGGAAAGTGACAGATGTACCTCCTTCTTCCTTTGTACGACCAACATCATTTTGCTGATGGTTTTGTTGTATTTGGGGAGATTGCCGAAGATTGCGCTGTTGTGAGGATTTGAAAAAAAAAAGAAAAAAAAAAAAAGTGGGAGGGGTGGGGTGAAGGTGAATAAGTAGTAGGGGGGGGGGGGGGGGGAACAGGAGTAGAAAAGTAACTGAAGGATGGCAGGGGGGAGGGGGGACTGTAGGGAATAGTGGTCAGGGGGAGGGTAAGGGCGGAGGGTTGCGGGTGGTGGGGGGGTGGTTGTTTCAGGTTCTAAAGACGGGAGGCCAGCCTGGACTTGAAGCAGTCCAGTGACTCAGCTGTCACAACCTCCTGAGGCAACTTGTTCCATTCTGGTATGGTCCTTGGAAAGAATGTCATCTGCCTGTACCGTGTCGTGCAGGTGGGAATGTTGTAGCTCAGGTCATTGTTGATCCTAGAGCTCAGCCTGCGGTCAGATGGTTTGGGCAGGTACGTGGAGTTAATGGAGATGAGACCGTGATGGAATTTGTAAAACATCTCCAAGCGGGCTTTCTTATGACGCTGCTGCAGGGAAGGCCAGTTAAGGAAGTCAAGGATGGAGTCGACGCATGGTGTGTGGCGGTGGCGATTGGAGACCCACCTTGCTGCTCTTCATTGGATCTTCTCGAGGGCCTCAATCTCGTT
The DNA here is from genome assembly GCA_033310375.1 of Conus canariensis. Classification (NCBI taxonomy): domain Eukaryota; kingdom Metazoa; phylum Mollusca; class Gastropoda; order Neogastropoda; family Conidae; genus Conus; species Conus canariensis. The sequence continues at coordinate 34,705,692 of CM065714.1, forward strand.
TGCAGTGTAGGGATCCCAGACGGTGGCTACGTACTCAAGAAGCAGGCGAACAAAGGCTTTGTACGCAGTTTCCTTTGTTTTCTTGTTGCCGATCTTGAGGTTGCGCCGGAAGAAGCCTAGGGTCTTGCTGGCTTTCTTCATGATGGAGTCAATGTGAGATTCCCACTGCATGTTGTCCTGGATGTTGACACCAAGGTATTTAGTGGTGATGACGTTTTTGAGATTCTGTCCATGTAGCTCACACACAGGGGCAATCTTGTTCCGCTTCCGAGAAACTCGCAGCGTTGAGCACTTCTGTGGATGGAACTCCATAGAGCACTTCTCCTCCCAGGTGGTAAGGGAGTGTAGGTCTTCTTGCAGCACTCGCTCATCTTTGTGATGGTCTTGCTGCACATGGTATCATTGGCAAATAGGCGGACTTTCGACTTGATGCCATCAGGAAGGTCGTTTATGTAGAGAAGAAAAAGACACGGCCCTAGGACCGAGCCTTGAGGGACACCGGATTCTACAGGTGGGAAGTCAGATCTTGTTCCCTCCACCACCACAGCCTGCTGTCTGTCCGCAAGGAAGTCCTTGATCCAGGCGTTGGTGCGGCCTACGATGCCGTAACGACGTAGTTTGTGGACAAGTAGGGTATGGCTAACTTTGTCGAAGGCCTTTGAGAAGTCAAGGACGATAGTGTCCTCCTGGTTTCCCTTCTCGATCTCCCTGGTCGCTTCGTCCACATACCCTAGGAGCTGAGTCTCACATGACCATCCACGCCGAAAGCCGTGCTGCTCTGGACAGAAAATCTCATTGTTCTCAAAATGGGACATGATGTGGCTGGTGATGATATGTTCCATCAGCTTGCAGGCTATGCAGGTGAGGGAGATGGGACAGTAGTTGGCTATGCACTACACAATAAATCTATTCAGTAGACACTCTCACCCACACACATACGCAAAAACATCAAGATCAGGAGGGGTGGGGATTTCATGAGGTGTTTGCAAAGAAGGGATGGTTGCCCATGTTTCTGCATGTATCAAATAAAAATACATAGACATGACTGAACAATGTATGTCAGTGACCTAAAGCACATAAGCATGTTGGACAATTATGTAAAAAATAGAACGAGAAGAAAAGCCCAAAAATGTGCCAAGAAAGTTAAATTCCAGAAAAAAAACCCTCAAATGAAGACTTGCGCAAATGAATAGTTCAAGAAACCATTCTTTCACTTGCTTGCTAGCATGCACACACACATACCCACGCACACTCACAGACATTACACAATCCATCAATATAAAGAAAGAAATCTTACGTACAGTCAACCATGTTTGCAGCGTAGCGGAACACTACAGTAGGACAGGCCATCTCAAACACCAACTGAAACCGTCAAAGATTAAGACAAAACTGTAAAGAAAAAAGAAAAAAAAAAAGTCATATTAGCTATGAATGTGTTGATGAAAACTTCAACAGGCAAAAAAAAAAAAAAAGCAGACATATGACAGAAGTCATGGCTATACTAGGGGCAAAACTTTACAATCAATTTACAAAATGGTGTAGAAGAAAACCCCTAAATTTCAGTATGAAAAAAAGAAAGAAAAATCCATAGAAAGGACACATTAACAAAGTGAAACAACTTTCACAAAAGTCTATGATGAACTCCTGGCTGGGAGGTCGTGGGTTCGAATCCCATCAGAGTCATGTGGGTTTTTCTGCCCCAACCAGCTCCTACCCAGAGTTGAGTTTGCTGCGGACTCAGCTGGGAAGACTGGGACCACACAGTCGAGTTTCATTCACTTAATGGATGCGTTTCTGAGAGTGTTGCTCAAATTTCCTGACCAACACTGCAGGTGCCTGTATCTCTCGGGCCTGGTTGACGCTGGGATATATTATGAAAGGAAGCGTAGAGTACAGCCCTGTCATGTAGTCTCAGACCGAAATGGGAATCAGTAGCATCATCTGAATCATCCTCATTCTCATATCAATCACTGCATATATAAAAAAATGTCTTAAGTTCTGTGGCCCTTCATGCCCTGCTCTCACGGTGACCTCAATGTCGATGTCCTCTCCACGTCTGTGGCCTTGGTTTGGTTCCATCAGGGTCACCGGTATCAGCGAGTCCATGGGGGCTGTCATTGGATGGACGTGGTGGCGCCCTCCGGAGGGAGAGCTCACTCACTGCTGGCTCCGCGACTAAGCAATTGTCATCAGTAGGGGGCTTAGTAGGTGGTGTCCTGCGTATGTTAGATCAGAACAGGTGCCACTGAACACCACCGAAGTGACTTGGCAGCAGTGCAGTGTCTCCTCTGGTGGGTTGCCTCTTGACGACCTGAAATTGACTGCTCCCTGTGGATTGCCGGTGCCGAGGCTGCGGCGGGTCTGACTGAACTGTGGCTGTGGACGGGATGTCGGAATGAGTGGCGTGGGTGCACTGCCTCTGATGTGGCGCAGAGGTTGGGACAGCAAAAAAAAAAAAAAAAAAAATAAAAAAGTCTATGCTGAATTTCTCATGCACTTATAAATACCTAGAAGCATTACTTGCACGAGAGAATGTCATCTTTGTTTAAAGGGGAAATAAAAAAGGAATACATGCACACATCACTCAATCTTTTGTCATTTGTATTTATCACAAGTATTACTGCAGCACTAAAACTGTGCCTAAGAAATATGCACAAATTACCTCTCAGTAAGAAGGCAAAGCCATATAACATGACTTCGCAAACATTGAAATGATGTTATTCTGTTCAGAATGAGAGTTAAAAATACAACTGCACATGAAAATTAGAGTGACATTCTCATCAGGGCAATCGTACAACAATGACTGCACATTTTTCTTACGTTCTTAAACATGAAGATAACGGCCCAGTCTAAAAAAAAGATGGAAATTCATATGTTTACTTGCAGCCACCAAAGTCTGACAGAGCACTTGTGTGCAAAAGATCAAGAGATGAGGAGGCTAAAAAGAGAGAAAAGCACACAGATATAACTGGAAGTGTGCCTCACTTGTCATTTAAACACCAACATTGGTCAAGTTTCAATCCAAGGAGTAACTCGTAGGTCACATGCCAGTAATACATGCATGTGCGAGGCAATAACTTTGTGTTCCACCTGCAATATATGTATGTCTGAGATAATGTGTTCCACATACAATATATGTATGTCTGAGACAATAACTTTGTGTTCAACCCACAATACATGCATGTCTGAGACAATGACTTTGTGTTCCACAGCCAAAGACAGATACATGCATGTATAGAGGCTGTTTTCTCTGTTGCAGTGCACACTTACCAGAGGACTAACAGCTTTGGACAATGTCTGCATGAAAGACTTGCTCTCCTCATTCTTTGACACTTCCTTCTTTTCAGGCTCTGAAAAAGAAAGTACTGATGCACATTTTTTTCCCCTGAATATCTGAAAACAAAGCAAACCTGATTCTGGTTACATGACACTGACAATCAATACCAACGTTACAACAACAACAAAAGTCAAATCAAAATGAAAGAACAGGAGGAAACACTTTAAATACTTGCCTGTAAAAGGAAATATGCAACTTCATTCACTGCATTATTTCTTCAGAGGGCAAAAGTATAAAAACAGCTTCCTTTTCCAAGGACTGAAAGAAGGAAAACCCTAATTCAGAGATGGCAACAACACGCTCATCATGTAATTCGTGAACAACATCATACATGCCTTTGTCTAGGTCAAGTGCTTCACACATGTCAAGTTATACACACGCTTATAAGAATTTCTAATCACAAAGAAATCAGCACTAAGCAACATGCTTAAATGTTTTTATTTTGTTATTCATTTGTTATTTGTTAAGACCGGCAAAATGCACAGAGCCCTAAAATCAAAGCCAACTGCAAAGAGCCATAGAACATCAGCCAACTGCACAGAGCCACAGAACATCAGCCAACTGCACAGAGCCAAGAACATCAGCCAACTGCACAAGCAGCCAACTGCACAGAGCCATACAACATCAGCCAACTGCACAGAGCTATAGAACATCAGCCAATTGCACAGAGCCACAGAACATCACTCAACTGCACAGAGCCATAGAACATCAGCAAACTGCACAGAGCCATGTAACATCAGCCAACTGCACAGAGCTATAGAACATCAGCCAATTGCAGAGCCATAGAACATCAGTCAACTGCACAGAGCCATAGAACATCAGCCAACTGCACAGAGCCATGAACATCAGCCAACTGCACAGAGCTATGAACATCAGCCAACTGCACAGAGCCATGTAACATCAGTCAACTGCACAGAGCCATGTAACATCAGCCAACTGCACAGAGCCATGTAACATCAGCCAACTGCACAGAGCCATGTAACATCAGCAACTGCACAGAGCCATAGAACATCAGCCAACTGCACAGAGCCATGTAAACAGCCAATGCACAGAGCCATGTAACATCAGCCAACTGCACAGAGCCATGTAACATCAGGGAACTGCACAGAGCCATAGAACATCAGCAACTACACAGAGCCATGTAACATCAGCCAACTGCACAGAGCTAGGTAACATTAGCCAACTGCACAGAGCCATGTAACATCAGCCAACTGCACAGAGCCATGTAACATCAGCCAATTGCACAGAGCCATGGAACATTAGCCAACTGCACAGAGCCATAGAACATCAACCAACTGCACAGAGCCATGTAACATCAGCCAATTGCACAGAGCCATGTAACATCAACCAATTGCACAGAGCCATGTAACATCAGGCAACTGCACAGAGCCATGTAACATCAGGCAACTGCACAGAGCCATGTAACATCTGGCAACTGCACAGAGCCATTGAACATCAGCCAACTGCACAGAGCCATGTAACATCAGCCAACTGCAGAGCCATAGAACATTAGCCAACTGCACAGAGCCACAGAACATCAGCCAACTGCACAGAGCCATGTAACATCAGCCACCTGCACAGAGCCATGTAACATCAGCCAACTGCACAGAGCCATGTAACATCAGCCAACTGCACAGAGCCATGTAACATCAGCCAACTGCACAGAGCCATTGAACATCAGTCAACTGCACAGAGCCATGTAACATCAGCCAACTGCACAGAGCCATGTAACATCAGCCAACTGCAAGAGCCATGTAACATCAGCCAACTGCATACAGCCATATAATCTCAACCTGCACAGAGTTGTGTATTCTAAGAGGACTGCACAGAGTCTATGATCTCAGCCAGCTGCATAGAGTCTCTCAGCCAGCTGCACAGAGCCACATAGTCTAAAAGTACGGTAATCTCAACCAACAGCACAGAGCCATACAATCATCCCACCGCGTACACCATATAATATAATAGCTGACAGAATGCAACCATATAACTTCAGTCAAGTGCACGGAGCCATGTAATATAAGAGGAATGTATACAGTCCTTTAATCTCTGCCAACTACCCAGAGCCATGAACTGTCGGCCGACTGCATGCAACCACATGATATCATCCGATGACATAAAACCATAAAGTGTAAGCCAGCTGCTCACAGCACAGCCAACTGCACAAAGCCATAAAATCTCAGCTGACTGCACAGACTCGTGATCTCAGCCAGCTGCCTAAAGCCATGTAATTTCAGCTTAGTGCACATGGCCACATACCCTCAGCGGACTGCACGGACCCGTACATTCTCAGCTGACTGCAAAGAACCATATAATTTCAATCTGCTATTCAGACCCATATCATCTCAGCCAGCTGCACAGAGCCATATAACCTCAGCCTGCCGTACAGACACGTGACCTCAGCTAACAGCACAGGTTCACATCTCAGCCAACTGACAGAACCATAAAATCTCCGCCTGCACAGACCCCAGTAATTTTTGCTTACTGCACAAAGTCACATAATTTCAGTCTGCTCTTGTGAACCACATAATACCAGCCAATAGCTGTAGGATTTACGCTAATTGCACAGAGCTGTATTTTTCTAAGACAGTATGGGCATAGCTTTTCATGTAATAACACAGAAACACATCCAAGAAATAGATCACAGATTAATACATCTGTCGTTTCCTTCACTGAATTGCTGGGAAATGTATTTGCTGTGATAAGTGTCAGACATATCCTTTGTGCATACACACAGACTCACACATGCCTGTACACCCACACAACATGCAATGCCCCAAAAACACATCTACTAATATTACCACGCACACCAGAAGACAGGGTCAGGTTAATTCACTTGGCCTACTTTTCATCCATGAACCAATGTAGTGGCCATTTATTACTGTTTTAGAGTCATTTTCATTAATTAAAAAAAAAGTTTTCACCACGGCGCAAGTCATAAAATATTGATTGTATGCTAATCTAAATCAGACTGTCTTGCATTCTTACACTGTTCCAAAAATAAAGGTGATCATTGATGGAGATCCTTAAATCTTTCATGCTCTCTATTATTTACTAGTGTTTGCATTCTGAATACTAAATACAGAAATCAGTTCTGATGTACGCATTCTAAGCACAAAATACAGAGACTGATACTCACTATCTGTTTAATGTTGGCGATTTGGTCCAGCCTGTCGCACATCAGTTTAGCCTGTAACATAACAAAACCATTGTCAAAAGATGCATCTCAGAAAGACACAAGGGGAGTTTCATATTGACTAGCATCTCGATTCTCAAAAAAAGGAAACACACTGTCGCACAAGCACATGTGATAAATGATGCTCTCTGCGAATTATATATCCAAAGTCTAGACGCATGTACTCTTAAGTTTATGACAAACTGTGAAAGAACACGAAGTGATGTTCACACTGGAAACATTTGCAAGCAAAGATTCCTATTCCAACCACTGTCAACTCCCCCCCCCCCCTCCCAAAACAAACAAACAAACAAACAAAAAAAAAGGAAAAACAAAACAAAAACACACGAACAACAAACAAACAAAACTGACAGGCATAGTAAAACTTGGTTTGAAAGTGAAGTGACAGCAGGCGAAAATTGGAACAAATTTTATAAGGAATTATATTAACATGGACAATACAAGACATAATTTGTTTGTCCCAAGTTAATTGGTGGAGTTACAAAAAATTCCTTTTAAAAATGATAAAACTTATTAACTGATTATCTATCTTATGGACATGAAATACTCCCATGGCTTACCAGCTGACAAGAGTGCGTTATCCGGTTGACAAAGCCGTCATGGCCCAGAGAGAGAAGCGACATCCAGACAGGCAGACAGTTCAGCTTCAGAGCTGTGTTGAAGGTGTTCAGACCTGCTGCGTGGATCAGCGTGATATCAGAGGGTTTGAACAAAGTCTGCAGGGAGTTAAGGAGAAACAACTCTTCATTATCCAAGATTTTGTGCTTTCTTATGTGTGTGTGTTGTGTGTGTGTGTGTGTGTGTGTGTGTGTGTGTGTGTGTAGGTATACATGTGTGAAACTGTCTAGTGTGTGGCATGTGCACAAGCATCGTTGTGTGTAAATATTGGTACGTTCATGTTTACTCATCAATCCAGACTTTCAGTAACAGTCTTTGCATCTTTTAACAGTCATAAATACAGGCACAAAAAAGGCTGTGCAGTTGGCTGAGATTATGAGCACAAACACTAAGCATGACATTCTCTCCCAACTTTGTTGTTGTTGTTCAAGTACTGAGAAGTTTAAAGTGAAGCTCCGAAACAGCAGGTCACTAAAGGATACAGCAGCAGGAAGCCCCGGCACCCCCAGCCAAGGACCAGGGTTGATTGTCATGCTGTCTCCGCACACAATGGAAGATGTTTCAGATGGCTTGGAGAACAAGGTCAAGGTTGCCAGGGAATTCCTGCCCCAAACCAACATCTAGCGTCACAATTCGCACAACAAGCAATGAATCTGCCCACCAGTGTTTCTTAGCGATTTCTTTTAATAGCATGAATTTTGCTCTCTCTCTTTTCAAATTACAAATAACTTTCATGGATAGTGGGTGTATGCTGCTGAGGGGCTATGGAGAGAGCCTGGAAAGGGAAAGGGTAAGTCAGTCTTACATCTGAAGACCAATTTTCGTAAAATTTAGAGAAGGACTGTGCAGGTGTGTATATGTTTGGGCTGTGAGTGAGTGAGTGAGACAGCATGTGTGTGTGGGCACGCGCGCGCATGTGGACGTGTGTGAGTGTGTGTGTTCTGTATGTGTGTGTGTGTATGAATATGTGCTGGAAAGTCACAAAATCCATAGGTATATGCATTAAATTACTGATTTTCTCTTTCACAGCCAAAGCGTCTTAATTCAGGTACATGGTTTGAAAAGAAACAGTTTTAAATCTGCCATCATTTCCAGGCTATAGGCCAACAGTTTTCTCCTCTTCTCTCACCCCTGCAACTCTTCACTGGACACTGCTTTTTCATGCATTTTTCCACAACTGTAAACCGATGTTTGAATCCGACTGTATCTGCAATTTTACATTTGCAGCTTCGTCACAAACTTTAAATGTCACAGAAATGATGGTCAGAGATTTCCAACTCGACCTTGTCCCCTTTGTTAAATGTGGATCTCCAAAAATTTTCGCAAAAAACAAATTTTACTTCTATGCAAAATCTAATAAAAACTACCTCTGCACAGTTCCAGACATTCCATTTTTATGACAACTGAAGCAATAATGCTGCTGCCACTGCTGGACAGAACTCCATCATCCACCATGGACCAATTTGTTTTCTATGTAAAAATAGTCAAAATTAATCTTCCCTTTTACTCCAGATAATTTTGTATCAGAATGTGGCTGAATTACACCTTATTCCAGTAATGTAAACGCTCAAGTGTGAGACATATATACAGCTTGTGTTTCTCATTCTTCAGCGTATGTTGGATTTTTGTTCAATCTGTTAGACTGCTCCTCTGATTTCTGCCTTCAGTACCTTGTGGCTTATCAAAGGGTTGAGTTAATATGCCATTTTTTTCTGATTTTTTTTTCCCTCTTAGAAACAGGTGGGGTTTCATTCCAGCTTGCTTCAGCCTGGATATTACACTCACTCCGTTCTAACTTGCTGCATAACATGTATTTCTATGCCAATGAATACTAGACATTGGGAGGATTCATTTCTCTTTTGAGTGTGAGAATCCAGACATGTACAGAATGTCTGTGCTATGGGGACAATGTTTTAGTAACAGTTGGTAGCACCAGACATTCAAGCTCCAGTCAACCAACAGTTGCATACATGCATCATTTTAACATCCCTTTTTGATGCAGTATCTATTCTGACGTGACAAAGTATGCATACAGACATAGACAGGCTCTGCCATATGAAATCTTCAAGTTCAGTCTGAGAAAAACATCAAAATTGAGACAATGGAGATCATACAAATCTGAAAAAGCCGAACACTCTGTATAGCATGTGACGTCCTACACTGCTACTGTTCAGCCACAGATCTGCAGACTTTGTCAAGAGTTCAAATAATAATTGCAACCTATCTTTTGCACCCTTCTAGTTTGAGATTATGCATTCATGCCATATTGGATGGCAAATCTTACCATATTCCCACCTAAAATTATTGTAAGATCACCACCGACATTTTTTTGTGAACAGAAATTGAAAGGAAGTACATATCTTTTCTGCTATTTATCGGTTTCTACATTTTTCTATTTTCATTTTCATCAGCAAATAAACTAGTCCCACCATCCTCGTCAAGGTTTCTTCCTCCGTTATTTACTGTACCACAAAAAACAGGAACTTTGCTGCCACCAGAAAAAAAAGAAAAGGGAAGAAAAGAAAAAAAGCATCAAGATGAAATAATAAACTCTCTATGCCATTAAACACAATACAGAAATTTGAATTGATCAACTCTAAGCAATTTCATCAGATTACTAAAGAGAAAAAAATAACAGCTAAACAAGAACAGAATTTGCAACCATCCGTACTTGAACAACCATGCTGCAACACAGTAACATCAAAGCACCTTTCCCAAAATTTACACTCATTCCCCTCAGCGCACAATGAAGACTAAATCAAGCACATGCAACAAAATGAGCGACCAAACAGGAGACTACCTCTCCACTAGCAGGAGAGCACCAAGCAATAAAGGATGTTTGCCATCCAGAGAAATCCAAACGCACACCATCACCAGGAAGAGTTCTCACTCAACTAAAACTGAAAGATTACACGGCTGAAGCGAAAATTCTATATCCACCAAACCCAGTATGAAATGAAGACAATTTCAATTTATCCAAAGTAACACACAGCCTGGGAGAGTTACTGCGACTAACACAAGCATGTGCTCAAGCATCAAAAAGGAGTCCATCTACCAAAAAAAAAAAAAAATCAAACCGAAACAGTACACTGATTCTCTATGCAAAGGAAGCCATCACCAACCCTACAGCCAGTTACTCAGTATTTTATATAGAGTCCAGGCCATAGGTGTCAAGAGCTGGATTTCTTTCAATTCATGACCATGACAGCTGAAATCATTAGTTGACACATCCAACTCGGGACAAGTCTTACCCACACCACATGGGGCTAGGGGCTGAAGGAAGCACAGACCACTGCCGTCAAGTTTAATCCAGTCATGCCATGATGGGCTTGTTGTCCATGCTACCTGACCAACATAGGATCACAAATAGCGTGGCAACTGCATTTCTGGGTCAGATTGACCCCCAGATCTTCAACTTTTGGTCTTCTTGATGTCCACAAGCTACAGAGTCAAGCCACTTCCCCAAAATTGTGTCAGCAGCCATACAGCTTGGTATGGTTGTGGATGAATGTAAGCTCAGTCAACCAACTTCAAAACATGACATATAGCTGCAGCCATACCTGCTGCATTCTTGTGAACAGCATGATCAACCATGACATACTGAACACACAAAATTGCACCAAACTAAAAAAATATCATAAGCATTCAACATTGACATAAAGCAAACACACACACTCGCTATTCAAACAAAATACATGAAAACACAATGGAAATACAACAAACAACATTCATATATGAATACACAACACATACACACCACCACAATATACATACATCACAGCACACATTTTTCAGGGTAATACAGTAAAGAAGACAAGGAGTCTCTCACCCTTCCAGATGCAGCCAAATGCTGTTGGCCCGACAGATCTCCTGCAGTCTCTGTATGTTGTCCACATGACCAACTACTGGCTGCCTGAAAAGCACACACACACACACACACACACACACACACACACACACACAAAGTGACAATACCACTATTACTTTACACTGTAGCTTCACTCTTTGAAGAAGTTTAATATAAATAACTATGCTAGGAGTAAAGTTTATTCCTTCACACCATATGTAGTCTTCATGAGGTAACTGCAAAACATAGTCTAAAAACACAGTAGATATTCAATACAAAGCAACAAATGAGATCTACATGTGGCATCTGAAAAACAAATATGAATAAATGGGAAATGCACAAAGCACAATTATCCACTGAAAGCAGTGATGGGAACAGCAAAACAAACCTTGAACCCAACAGAAAAGAAAAGAGCAGCAGATCTAGTCAAACTCAGACACTGCCTGAACGACCTGCAGGAAAGACACCGAAACACAACAACTTCACACATCTCTTCCTCTCCTCTCTACCCCCTCTTCATTCCTAATTTGCTCTTCTTCCACCAATCTATCCCTCAGCTTACATCAGGCCAACATGAAAACAGTTCCTTCCACCAACTGCTGGCACTGTTTTTTGGGCTTTGACGTTAAGAAGTCTATTTTCTTACCATCCACAAATTCAAGTTCCATCCGCTCTCCACCCACATGCGGACACAATATGCTTCCTCTCTTTAAAAATTCACGCTATCTCATCTCATAATTCTCAGAGAGAGAGAGAGACAGACAGACAGAGAGACAGACCACTGGTGAAGCCTATCAAAGAAACAGAAAGAGAATAAAAGATGACAAATACAGTCAAGTGTTCAACATGAATATATAATCAAATACAGAATCCTTCACAGGCAACACAAATAAAACTATTACCAGCATAGGCCAGCAACAGAACCGGGGTTTTGGCAGCGGCAATGTCGTCCTGAATCAACTTCTCCAACACAGCTACATCCTGCACAATCATTCATCTTGTCAGGAATACAGATGTACTGTTACCTTATCAAAAATGACCTTACATCTGCACAATCATTTGCCTTGTCAGAAATACAGATGTACTGTTACTTTATCAAAAATGACCTTACATCCTGCACAATCATTTGCCTTGTCAGAAATACAGATGTACTGTTACTTTATCAAAAATGACCTTACATCCTGCACAATCATTTGCCTTGTCAGGAATACAGATGTACTGTTACTTTATCAAAAATGACCTTACATCCTGTACATCATCTGCATTCTCATAAAAGGATCACAGATATACTGTTATTTGACAAAACGTTAACACCTATATAGTTGCTTGTCTTGTACAGGAGTACAGATTACTGTTTTGGCGTCATATATGTACCATGTCCAGAGTACATTCACGGCAGTTAGCCAGCTCTGTCAGCCGAAGATTTTGTGTGGCTAATGCAGTAATAAGACAGTCACGTGACGCCCACCCCTACTTCCGCCGAAGGAAGAAGCCGGTGTAAACTTCCTGTACCTCATTCTCTCTCGGCCTGCCGTCCAAGCAAGATAAGTCTTGTGCTCTGTCTCGCCTTTCTTTGCCGTTGTGTTAAGATAGCCTTGTGTTTGCTCCTTGCTTGTTTTGTTGTGGCTTGCGCGCTGAACCCTTGTACCCTTGCCGGTGAGGCTTTGGTTTGGCGTGCTTTATTGATTTCACTGATTTTATCATACACGCTTCTCGCGTTTGTGCTTTGTTCTTGACACTCGCGACTTGCCACGCTTCTCGCGTTCGTGCCTTGTTCTCGACATTCGCGACTTGCCACGCTTCTCGCGTTCGTGCCTTGTTCGCCACTTGCCTCCCGTGCATCTCGCATTCGGAACTCCGAGCTACACGCCGATTTCCATCTCCTCGCTTTACTTAGCCTTACGGCCTTTTTCACTTCCATTTGGATTCCTATTCGACGACCTTCCTCGTCGTTCACTCGCTTTCCATTACTTGCGCCGGTCGTTCCGCCATTTTGTGTCGGTCGTTCCGCCATTTTGTGTCGACGGGCCATACCGACACACATACGATCGCACCGTCTTACTCGAACAGCGCGACTTCTGCGCATTTCCAGCACTATCAGTGCCCCTTCCGAGGTTGGTCGAGCTCTTCCTATCCCTCGATCCACCCCTTTGTCTCCCCTTGCGATCGTGTTTTCCGTGTTTGTCTCGCCACCAGTGCCCAACATGGTGAAGGATACTAACGGGTCGAGCCGCTCCTTTGTTCGCGAGTCGCGCTCTGCCCCGGAGGACCCGAGTATCGATTCCAGGGGACAAACCGCTCACACCTCTGAGTGTACGGTCAGTGTGGAGGAGGGTTCCGCGCAGGGGACGCGCGACCAGCTTTGCTATTCCTCCTCTTCACGATCGGCGGACACACGATCGTTGCGATCGAAGTCGAGCAGGCATTTGGCCGAATCGAACTTGCAATCGGCCGTCATTGCCGACTGTTTTTCGTTCTATTCTGACTCTAAACCGAAATCCAAGAGCAAGGCCCCCATGAAAGGACCTGCCCGTTCTAAATCTTCCCGTTCTCCAAAATCTTCCCGTTCTTCGGCCAAATCGCCTGCCCAGTTTCCATCGCACAAGGAGACTCTCTATCATGCTGCGTCCGGCGATCGTCGGCCCCTGGGGACCATTGCCGAGACTCGGACCAGCACGGGTGACGACTCGCGGTCGGAATCACCGCTCGTCACCCGATCAGATGAGACTCGTGACGCTAGCTACCCCCCCACTAACGCCACGCAGTCGAATCACGCTCTCCCCAACCGTGTCCGGGGTCAGCCACTACTCGGACACGAGGAGCGTCATCACTCCGGTGGAGGGGCTGTGGCCAGTCTTTGGTGTGACTTCCCCACTGACCACAACCCCGGGTCAGGGACGCAGGCATCGACCAGCTCGGATCTGCGCCCTCACCCCCAACGGTCGAACCACCCCGATCGACCGTTCAACTTTCCCCTAGGGGTACAGGACGTTGGGGAGCGGACTTCTTTCGCTCCCCGGTTGGGCATCGTCCGCGGTCCCGTTCCTCCGGGGGGAGGATCGACCAGCGGGACCAAGGGTAACCTCCCTTCGTCCTCTGAGGTGGATCCGTCGCCGCAGCCATCCCAGTCCGCTCCCACACGGCTAGGAGGCTCGGCTACCGCACCACCCACCGGCCACCTTGCCATGCAGGGGGCCGGCACTGATCGCACCCGGGAGATGCAGGAGGCAGTGCTCTCCCTGGGGCGGGTGCGAGACAGCTCGCCTTCTCGCTACCCTCCCCTTGGTGCCCAAGGTTACCCGGGTCCCCGGGGAGACTCTGCCCCAGGGCCGCCACAGCCCGTCGTACTCTCCGGGGACCGGTGGCTCTATTCCCCCGAGAGGAATCAGTGGCTTAGGGCTGACCCTCTTCCAGACTCCTCCTCCGGTCGCATGTGGCATCCTGCCTCCCGGAGTTGGATCGACCTGGGGCCCCCTTCCTCTCGGGCGCTGTCCAACCGGCTCTCCCCCAGTCTGCCCGCCGAGTATGGAGCCACCAGGGACCCATCCTCCTTCGAAGGTGGATCTGATCATCCCCTTCTGGATTACTCTGACCCTCAACTCGAGGACGGGGTCGAGGAGTACGGGGTCGAGGACTCCCTCCCCCAGTCTGGTGACCTCTCCATCCTGGAGAGCTGGCGTCCAGATCTTGTTGTGAGGGAATCCCCTCCCTCTGACAACATCTTCTCCTTTAGCCGTTTCACTGGGGAGCCCCCTGCCCAGCGATCACGGCCGAGGATAGTCGCCCCCCAGACCCTCCCTCCCTTGTGGGACAGACCGGCTTCTTTCGCCAGGGGTGCACATGCCATTCCCCCACCAGGGATTGACTTCTTGTCAGCCCCTAACGCGGCTCCAGTAGGAGCTTTCCTCAAAGACCCGCGTCATGGCCCCCATGTCTTTTCCCTCTTCTCTGCCAATCCGGCCACCAGGGACATTGCCATTTCTTCCGCCGACCTCAGGCTCACGCCCAACCTCGCCCCCCCCACATCCACCCCTGTTCTCATCAAGAACTTGACGGAGTGGGATAGAATTGCCAGGACTGGCATTCTCCACACCACCGCGGGACATGCGTTCATGGACATGTTCCTGCAGCGAGCGGAGGAGCTCTGGGCAAAGGAGGGCATCACTGCCTCGGTGGCTTCGGATCCCGACGACTCTGAGGCAGATCCTAGCCTATTCGACGACCCCCTCTTGCGTTTCCTGGTCAACAAGATTTCGCATCACCTCTGGGCTGCGGCGGACAGCGCGGCCAGGTGCCATTTTAACTGCCTGTTAGCAGTGAGAGATGCTGTGCTATCTCAGGCCAATCTCTCCCCGGCGCTCAAGGCGGCCTTACGGTGCATCCCGGGTCAGGAACAGTCGCTCTTCGGTGACTATTCCACTGCTGTCATCACTCATGCAGTCGAGGAACGCAAGCAGGCGGCGTCTTTTGCGGCCAAGCCCCCTCCCCAGCATCGTCCTCGCCAGCATCGCCCTCCTGGACCCTACTCCCGTCCGGCCCCCAGACCCCAGCCTTACCCCAAACAGGCCCCCCCTCGCACCTCAAAGCCCGCCAGACGACCTTCTTCTGCCGTTGCTAGATCAAAACCGAAAAACCCCCATCAGCAGAATTTTCGGTTCGGTCAACAGGCCCGGCCCCGGAGGTGACTGGTAGACTCACCTTCGGAGGAGCGAGAACTGGCAGACTTCTTGCCCCTCCCCGGCCCCGCGGCCCCTTTGGCAGGCAGCCTGTCCCGACATGCCCACCAGTGGCGGCGTATGGGACTCAACCCTTGGATAGTGTCAGTGTTACAAGAGGGGTTCCGTCTGCCCTGGGCACACGATCGCCCCCCTCTGCTATCCTCTCCTCCTCCTTCCCCCGGCGATCCCCCCCTGGCCCAGGCGGAGGCTCTTCGCCTGGAAGTCGAGGACCTTCTTCGGAAAGACGCCATCACCCATATACCCCACCCAAACCCCGGGTTTTACTCCCACCTTTTTGTGGTCCCCAAGTCCTCGGGGGGCTGGAGGCCCATCCTCGACCTTTCTCCACTCAACAAATTCCTCAGAACAACCAAATTCAAGATGGAAACCCCGGCCCAGATCAGAGATTCCATCCACCATCTGGACTGGGCCACCTCTATAGATCTGAAGGACGCGTATTTTCAGATCCTCATTCATCCTTCCCACAGACGATACCTTCGGTTCGTCTGGCGGGGACGGGTATATCAGTTCAAGGCGCTCCCCTTTGGACTCTCCCTGGCTCCCTTCCTTTTCACGAAGGTAGTCAAGGAGATGGCCGCCCTTGCCAGACAGGAGGACATTCGCCTCTTGGTTTACCTCGACGACTGGCTCGTCCTGGCTCCCACTCAGGCCCTGTGTCAAGCCCACACATCCAAACTTCTGCGCCTTTGCTCCTCACTAGGGTTCGTCACCAACCCCGAAAAATGCGAGCTCTCGCCCAGTCAGAGCTTCTCCTTCCTGGGCATGAGTTTCGACACCACCTCCATGCTAGTCTCCCCAACCCCGGAGAGGTCCACCCGCCTGATGGACCTCATCTCCCACCTCCGCCTCTCTCCCCTCGCGTCGGCAAGGACACTGTCCTCCCTTTTGGGGATGATGGAGTCCCTGTCGCCTCTCATTCCTCTGGGCAGGGTCCCCAAACGACAGCTTCAAAGGGAGTTCCGACGTCGTTGGTCGCAGACCGCCGACCGCTGGGACCAGACCATTCCCCTCGGGCCTTGGTTCTTTTGGGCCACAGAGGAGTGGCTCAGCCCCTCCATCCTGAGCCCCGGGGTTCCCATCTCCCTCCCATCCCAGGCTCTACATCTTTACACAGACGCCTCCAACTCGGGCTGGGGGGCCCATTTGGAGAGCAGTCATGCCTCGGGGGTGTGGGACCCATTGACTGCCCGTCTTCACATCAACATCCTGGAACTGGAGGCGGTCCGACTAGCCCTCCTTCACTTCCAGACACTGGTCTCGCACCGATTTGTTCTTCTTCTCACGGACAACACCTCGGTAGCCTGTTACATCAACAAAGGGGGGGGGCACGCTCCATCAGTCTCTCCCTCCGGGCAGAGGCCCTCCTCCGCTGGTGTCACACGCAACGAATCACCCTTCGCGCGAGACACATAGCAGGGACGCACAACATCCTGGCAGACTCTCTCAGCCGCTCCGGGTCCGTCCTCCACACCGAATGGACCCTCAGCAGGCACACGCTAACCTCGGTGTGGGAACATTGGTTCACACCCATGATCGACCTGTTCGCCACCCGATTCAATCATCGTCTGCCAGTGTATGTGTCTCCCGTCCCGGACCCTCAGGCGTACGCGATCGATGCCCTATCCCTTCCCTGGTCCGGCCTCATAGCTTACGCCTTTCCCCCCTTCCCGATCCTTCACAAGGTGATCAGGAAGGCGAGACTCGAGGGACCCAGGCTCATTCTCATAGCCCCATGGTGGCCCACTCAGTCCTGGTTCCCGGACCTCAAGTCCCTCACTCACGTACCCCCTCTCCAGTTGAACGCCCGGTGGGACATGCTCAGGCAACCCCGCTCGGGTCGCCCCCACTCCAATCCCCAGGCGCTTCGCCTCCACGCCTGGCTCCTGTGCCAGCCGGATTGCGAGCATCTAACCCCATCTCCCAAGCGGACATGTCCCAGTCTGTCCTTAACATTCTCTCTGACGCCGGGGCCTCTCAGGACCTCCGAGACCTAGCAATGGCCTCTCGCAGAGCTGGCACCGAGTCCCTTTACGATTACAGGTGGAGGAAATGGGTCTCATGGTGCAAGGACAACTCTGTCCCACACAATCGTCCCTCAAATATCCAGATAGGAAACTTTCTGTCCCACCTAAAACTATCAGCTAGCTCCATACGGGGCTACAGGTCGGCCATCTGCACGACCATCCGCCAACTGGGCGGACCGTCCTTTGAGAATGACTTCCTTCTCAGAGAGATCTCTAGAGGAGTGGCCCTTCGTGAGGCCCGATCCCCAAGGCGCGTTCCCCTTTGGGATCTTTTCACTGTACTCGATGCCCTCAGGAAACCTCCTTTCGAGCCTATCTCCTCCCTCCCCTTCGACCTTCTTTCTATGAAGACCACCTTTCTCCTCGCTTTGGCCTCGGCCAGAAGGCGGAGCGAGATCCACGCTCTCAGCGGGGACCCCAGAGACATTGCCTTCCACACGGACGGCTCTGTCTCCCTTAAGTTCCTTCCCGAATTCCTGGCTAAAAACCAGGAACCCGGTAGCCCCTCCCCCTACCTCGTCATCCGCCCATTGGCGGATATCCGAGGTGGAGAGAGCGGTGGTGACAGGACTCTGTGTCCTTCCAGGTGTCTAAGACACTACTGGGAACGTTCACGCCCCAGGCGCGCTTCTCAGAGACGTCTCTTTATTTCCATCAACCCCAAGAATAAGAAAGACATCTCAGCTGGCACTATCTCTAGGTGGCTGTCCAAGACGGTCAAATCGGCCTATGCCCAGACGTCCAAGGTCCTCCCCGTCTTGTCCCCCCGGGCCCATGAGGTCAGAGCACTGGCCGCTTCTGCAGCTTTCCAGCACTCTGTCCCCCTGCGCCATCTCCTGGAAGCAGCCTACTGGCGTTCGGAGAATCCCTTTATAAACTTTTATTTAAGGGACATCCGCATGACCAGGGCTGACGGTTCTGAAGGGATATCCTTTGTGGCGGCTAATGCAGCCATATCGGTTAACCCCAAGAACCACTAGGGCACTCGCCCTCCTCCTTTTACGATAAATTCTGCTATGGTCTGACATGGTACAGTATATGACGCCAAAATGGGGAGTTTGTATTATACTCCCTGTTTGGCTAGTATACTTACCATGTCAGACTCTAATGCCCGCCCTACCTTCCCCACTAGCGCCAAGGTCCTTGGGGTTACCTGGCGTGCAGGCCTCGACGAATGAGGTACAGGAAGTTTACACCGGCTTCTTCCTTCGGCGGAAGTAGGGTGGGCGTCACGTGACTGTCTTATTACTGCATTAGCCACACAAAATCTTCGGCCTGACAGAGCTGGCTAACTGCCGTGAATGCTATGGTCTGACATGGTAAGTATACTAGCCAAACAGGGAGTATAATACAAACTCCCCATTTATGTTGTCAAAACAGCCACATCATGCACAGACTTGTCAGGAGTACAGATGTACCATCGCTCTGTGAAAATGGTGGAATCATGCACTGTCACTTATCTTGTAAGAAGTTCAGATGCCCTATCCGTCCAAATGGTCATACATTGCACTGTCATTTGTCTTGTCAGGAGAGCTGATGTCCTGTTTGTCAGAATGGCCAAATCTTGTTGGGTATCAGTATCCAATCCAGTAGAGGAGTCCAATTTCACAAACAAACAAAAAGTCTTGGAGTTCAAAGGCCAAGACTAACAATTATTCATGCTCTATGTTCTTAAAGATCATTTACATCAACAGTATTTCCCCCAACTTCTGCAAAATTTTACATTATGATCTTGCTTAAAGTTGCTGCAAGCCAATATCTTTTTACAGCCTATTCTCTTCTAGGCATAAAAGCCGTTACATCTAAAGTTCTTATCTTAAATGCAGTGCAACATAGGTCTTTATTTCACTATTTTTGAACTCACCATTTTCGTGCTAGCACCAAACACTGTGTTGCATGGCACGGTGGAGATACAGGACAGAGGCAGCCCCAACTGATAAACAGAACAGGAATTAAAAGAAGAAAATGATGAGCAAACTGATCTGTGAAGGCACAATAATCCTCGTTAATGTCTGACATACTAATGCTTTTCACTCTAAACATATGTCATACAAGCTGACCATCAATACTTCACACAGTTTATTAAAAAAATTCACCAATAAAAATGACCAAAATTTAACTGGTAGGGATCCAAATTGTCATTTGAAAGCGATTACCTGCAGACACAAATACTGGCCCAGTTCAGCAGGTGCTGCAGCACTCAAGTAGAGAACTGGGGGTCGGGAATAGAGAGCATCAAAGCCATCTGTGGCGTACTTGGGATAGCGGAGGTACAGAGCCAGGCGGCAGATGCGCATCAGTCCCTCACGGTCATCATCATGATACATCACGCTGGCGTCTTCAAATCTGTGGCGTAACAGATAGCAAGCACACCTTTAGCTTTTCCCTTACTGTTCACTTCAGTTTAAGTCTATGCGATTTCACACATCACCTTGGGGAAATAAATCAATTGAAGTAATAAATCTGTGCTTGTAAAATAGATTCTTTCTGCAAAGCCCTCTGGCCAAAACGAAATCTAAGCGGTTTTCAAGACTGTTTTGTGGTCTCTCATGATAGGCAAATTATTATGCAGGAAACAAAGAAACCAAAGTAAAATAATTGCAAACACACACACACACACATACAGGCATGCTCACATAAATGTAATCAATTTGTTGAAAACAGAAACAAAGAAAAGAAAAAAGAATGAAAGAAAGAAGGAAAAACAAGGTGCTTGTTTCAGCAGTCATGCATATAACCCCATGAAGTAAGGTGCATAAAGTGACAGTGATAGTGTCCACAATAAAGGATACCTTTATCATGGACACAATCACTGTCACTTTGTGCATCTTACTTCTTACTGTCCATAACCATGCCTACCACAGGGGTTCACATGACATAGTACTTATCAGGGCTGTCACACCCTCAAAATAAAAGAAAAACCCATGGAAGTTTGTTCACTATTGAATAGGAAAAAAAAGGGTGTGTGTTTCACATTAACATGATCAAGAAATCCAGTCTGCTCTGATTGCAATTCAGTGCTCTTGAAGCATCAACAAACTTCATACAGTGCATATGTTCAAAGAGCACTTTAAAACCAGCACTGGTGAAGTTTAGCTTCTTTCATCAAAGCGGAAAATTAGCTAGTTCCCGGCTAATTCACTTTCCGATAACCAGCTGAAAACCGCTGACCGACATTGTTCGATTTTGTTGTTTCAGTCCACTCAAATCACCAACAGGTGACCATTATGCCTTCCTCATATGTCTCACCATGATTTAAAATTTGTGACATGCAAGGCATCATATGACCCACAATCAGAAAAATGGATGAACAAATTGTGTGTTCCTACATATTTGCCCACCAATGAAATGCTCTGACTGATGCAAACAGAAGGGCAGCAGAATGCTGAACACAGAATCATGGAAACCTGGACTGGAAAAACTGGATATGGGTACCACTACCAGGCTTGGGGTACTTGAGCATTTTCACATTTTTCTTTCAACTAACTTTTTTCTTTTTTCCTTGGATGTTCGCTTCCCTACCTCTGAAAATCAGGTTTTTTTCTCAGATCTGAAGAGAATTCTCCAGCTGTTTCTTGCTGGAAATTTTGTTATAAAACTTAAACAGAAAAATAACAATAAACCATTGCTTGCCTGTTGAAAGACGACAGCATACTTGCCTGGTGCATCTTACCTAATTTGTGCCATTGAATTATCTGATATCATTCACAGGAAACACTCTAACCTGGTGTACTATCTTATGGAGTATAGACCTCACAGACCTTCAAAACATGACAGAAAGAGAAAAAATTCTATGTAACTGTTGATGTGCGGAATGCCCTCTCTGCAGATCACACATATCCAGTATTTGCACTACCATTTCAAATTTCTCTACTGGAAAACTGTTCAGTGATCTTACATTTGAATCAGTGTCGGGTATTTCAGTAAAAACCTGTCTTATTTGATGGCCATGTGCATGGCTTATTGTGTCAAGTCAATTTTTTTACGAGAAATTGCACAGAAAACAAAAGTTTGTGCCAGAATTCAAAAAAAAATTTTTTTTGTAAGAAAGAAGCATGAACACACCAACAAATACATGACACATCCAACAAATACATGACAGGTCACTTACCTGAAGAGCCTGGACAGCCAGAGCTGGCAGTCTGCATTGATTTTGGTGGCCACTCTCTTCAGTTCTGCCTCTGGCAGTATGCTCATGTAGGCCTTCAGACTGTTGGCCACCAGACAGGTCTTGCCCTCGGGGTCCAGCTCTTGGAGGCGGAGGTGTTCTCTGGACACACAGTCCACTGACAAAGTCACATTTAAGTATAACATTAACAACAACTACAAAAGAAGTCCCATAGCCCAATGGCTGTCGACACAGTGAACTCTTAGAGGTTCACAGAGGAAAGGAAAGGGACCGGCTGTGTCTTCCACTGTGCCTTGTCCTGGGCATAGTGAACCTCTAACAGAGCTTTAACCCTATGTACTCTTAAGGCCACACATCTACCTTTTCCCCCGATTTGATTATTTTTTTTAAAGCAATTAAAAAAAGAGTAAACAAAGACATATATGCATTTTAAGGAATTTTGGTCATCAGAATTATCTTAACAGGAGGGTTTTAACTCTTCGCTGTCAATTTTATCCATCAAACCATTCATCATTTCTGTCAAGATTCACAAACAACCCTGTAACTTCTGATATAAGTTCCTTTTCATGCTGTCCGATAATATGCCTCTTTCTTAGAAAACAAAATCCATAAAACCTAACACATTTGACTGGCTTGACAAAGCAGCGTTTTTGTGCTCTAGCCATCTGTACACACTTCAGCTGAGAAAGTGTAAGAGTAAACCCAATTAGAATCAGGATTTGGTACAAAAATATTCATACCCAGTCTACAGTGGGAAGTACCAGGAGGTATGAATAATTTCGTACCTGGCGTACAATGAGTTAACAGCAACAATAACAAAAATAAAATACAAAGCACATCTACATACAAGAGCGTGCACAGAAAGAGTGTGCACAGAAAGACTTGGATGGTCGAGTACGGTTGAATTAACAATTATCACAAGCACCAGGGTGTAAAGCCAAACGCAAACATCTACCAACTTGAAAAATAATCGTCATGAAGAGAAACTGGAACCACTGTAAAATGGACTGACAGATGATCAAGAAAAGGGAGGAGACACAGATAAAGAGGAAGACTGGCCGGATAAGCAGATCGACATGTACATGTGCATGCAGTGGGTCCGTTCGCAGGTATCTGCCTCTGTGTGTGTGTGTGTGTGTGTGTGTGTGTGTGTGTGTGTGTGTGTGTGGTGTGTGTGTGTGTGTGTGCATGCGTGCATGCGTGCATGTGTATACATGTGTGTGTTTGTATTTGAGTAGGTATGCACCTTTTCTAAGAAGGTCAATATTACATGCAAAAATATGTGTAACTTATACGGGCTACGACCTATGCACAACTGAAGAAGACGAAGTTCTGTCACATTCATTTTTGTGTGTATGAATACATTCTTAAACATTTTGTAACAATCTGTGTTCTCTCACTGACTTCAGATTTTTCCTTTATAATCAGAAATATTAACTTCATTTTATCGAAGTCGGATGTCTACAAAACTTTAAAAAAAAAAGTTTTATAAACAGATTATCAACTGAACCAAAGATCTGATTCTGTAAAAAAAAAAAAAAAAGAAGTCTATTGCTTAGATCAGTTTGCTGCTTCCTAATCCCACCTCATTTCCCCCTCTTTCTTGGTGAAAAAAAAAACCATGAAGCATGCTACTTACTGCAGCTCAATGTTGCCATCATCCTCATTCTCAGCAAAAAATATCAGTTGCTCCACTTTTCTCAGCACTGAATCAGGTGCCTCTCCACTGCCAATGGAAAGGAGAAAACTTAAAATATGTATGGGTTCATACACACACACATACACACACTCTTGTTCATTCACTCACTCACTCACACAAGCTCATTTACACACTCACACACACACAAGCACACACACACACACACACACACACACACACTTATTCACTCACACACATACATGCATGCACATGCGCACACAAGCACACACACTCCACAAGTACATTTTGCACTTTCAAGTGTGGCAACAGTAAACAACATGGAAAAAATACCACCAGCAACTGTTAAACTAAAGCACAATAATACATGTGCCACACACACACACACATGCACACACACACACACATATGCGCACGCAGGCACGCACACTGAATCAAAAGAAAAAAAGTAACAGAACGACTCACGTTCCTTTCAGAATCTCAGGTATATGTTCTGTACGATTCTTCTTCACTCTTTCTTCCCGTTCCTCTTCCATCTGGCTGCAATTGTCACAAACGGACAGATAAGAACAGAAATCTGAGAAAAATATCTGCTCATGAGATTGTTTTTTTTTTTTTTTTTCTGAATGCAAACACTCTGTGACTGTGTGCGGGTGCGTGTGCGCCAACATGTGCACACGCACACGTGAGAAGAGAGAGAGAGAGAGAGAGAGAGAGAGAGAGAGAGAGAGAGAGAGAGAGAGAGAGAGAGAGATAGAGCCTGTAAATGTATGCATGCATGCATGTGCTGACTGTGCATGCTGGAATATGAACAGAATTGTTTGCTTGTACATCATTCAAAGATTGAAAATATCTTACTCTCGTACACTCATAAGCATGCATGCATGCACACTGGCACACAGACACAGCCACACATTAGCCACATGAGCTCATCATGAGAAACAGATCTTATAAAGCTGTACAAAAACATGAGTATATATTTCCAATCCAAGATTACTGATTCATACAAAAAGCTTTGTTCCCTATTTACAGCACACAAAACAAATTTGAACAAGCATGAAATTGGCCTGACAGTCAAGACCCCTTCAACACAGAAAATGGAATTCTGATGGTCCTTTAAAATTTTCTTACTCTATTGGGTTTGCATGACTGCTTAAAATCGATGGCCAACATGAGTCTTAACCTTTCACTATTAGATGTCAACAGAACACGTATGCTTCGGTCCAAAAACATGGCAGCAGCAGCAGATCTGTTTGCATTTATTTTGCAACAAATACAGAAGAATGTCATGAGTCATATGTTACATAACATTACCTGTCGATCCTGTCCAGAATTTTGGATGATCTCATCACTGTTTTCTCCATGTCATTCATAATGGGATTCAACATTTTCTGCAAACAAAACCAGTCTCATTATATCTACAACTTCATCTGCAATAGCGGGGTGAGATATATGTGAGTGGTGATTAGCCAAAAACAAACAAAAGTAGAACAAAAGTGGCAAGAACTGAGGAAGAGTCAGGTGAATAAACGAGGACAGAAAGGCAGACCACTCTGACACACTGTCAGATATATTTTAACAATTACAACCAAGATTACAGGGAGGGTCATCAACACATCCTTGACTCAGTCAGATCCACATTTAAAAACAACGAATCCCATTAAAGATGATAGTTAAAACAAACTTAAGGGCTTCTTTAAGAAGTTCTTAACCCTTCTGCTACCTAGGAATTAAACACTTAAAGTTAAACCCTACTTGCCAGGGCTTTTTTCCCACAAAAACGAGTATATAGTTTAAACAAAATTCTACTGACTTTCTCACTGATGAAAACGAGATTGCCAACTATCGACAGAATCTAGAGACTTCAGCTCTCTGAAAATATCCTCTGTTTTGTAAGCAGTATAAATACAAAACGAGGAATATTCTAGACTTCCCCATGATGATAATACTGGACGGCCATGGCAGCGAAGAGTACACGCCCTTGCCATCAAGTTATCTCATCATGTTAGGCACCGAAAAGTGTTCATCATCATTTTGACACACAGACTATGTTCTAGTTTCATTATGATATCCTAGTCTACCACACTTGGCCTTTCTACAGTTGTCATGTGAGCAAAATTTATCAAAATAGCCCAGCCTACCACACTGGGCCTTTCTACATTTGTCACGTGAGCAAAATTTACAAATCAATATCTAGCTTGTTACAAACAAGATGCAGTCTTCACTGACTCTAGACAGTTGTTCCTGACTGTGAAAAAGAAGTCTTAAGAGAAAAGAATTCTTTCCATTTCAGCTAGCTGAAGTAAAAGCTGAGCATTTTCATTTCTCATCTTTGCTTTCATATTTTCAACTTTTTATGCATATTTACACCTTTTATGTGTTTTTCCAACGCATGATTTCAGAATGTGACAGATCACAATTTGTAAGGTGTAACCAAATACTGCATCCAGATTTCTGCAGCTTCAAACACTTACTACTAAGAATTTAGTATGACGTGCTTTTCATTTATCTTGTGTCTGGATTCATGATTACAGTCTTTAATTTAAATTGGGAGCTTAGGTGTCCCCACTCAAAATCTACAAGTCACTAAGGTATCTTCAGAAGACTGCTTGGTGTCAGCAAATGAGCAATGACAATGTCCCCAAGTTTTTTTCCTTTTTTTTTCTGTTGTTGTTGTCTTTTTCTATTACTGACTCAGATACACTACAGATATTGCTAGTTTGATCAATTTGTAAAGGACAATTTTTTTTCTGTACTTAATAGACAGGTTTTTAGACAGGTTTTTATGTTGTTCCTTTCTGAGTCCATATGGATGGCACAAATTTATCAGAATGTGAAGACAGTGGCAGCAGAAGCTGTCCAGGATTAGTGGGGGCAATGGATATTTTAAATCATTGCACTCCGACAATCACAATGTGTCAATGTTCAATAAAAAAAAATTCCAGCATGCAATATTCAGTTCACACACACACACACACACACACACACACACTTGAAATACGCTTTGTATAGTTGCAATTAACGCGCTGCAGAAACTGACCGAGAGAGTGAGAGAGAGGGGGGGGGGGGACAACTGTCAGACTTTCTGACTGAATAACATACCTTCTCTCCATATTCACTGGACATTAGGCACTGTAAAATGCAATTACAAAGTCACGATTGTCACAGTCTGTACATTAGCAGGTTACACCAACAACTGGGAGGTTACACCTTTACACATTCCATTTTCCAAAGTAACTTTGACGTCATTCACTTCCGCAAACGAATTCGGAAGAAATTTCAGCGAGATATAGCTGATCAACCTTGTCTTTGAACACATGCATAATGAGACGGTTGTTTAGGTGCTCCTGAGTCATAAAGCTTCGAAGGTATGTTTTGACCCACTTCAAGGCAGAAAAACTACGTTCAGCTGTTGCTGTTGCAACTGGATTGGTCAAGTACAGCCTGATAAGTTTGTCTACCTCACTCAACATTCTTTTAACAGTGTCAGAAGCTGTCAGTTCTTCTAGCAGTGCCTCAGAGATGGACTTCATGTTGTCCCCCAGTGCATGTGGAAGGATGGCCAACTGTGTTTCGAGTCTGTCCATGTCCAATGTCCGCAGCATATGTGTCTTGGATCTCTTAAGGAATTTCTGGATTCTTTTCTGCAGCTCCGTCACCCAAAACAATTTCAATCTTCCTTGGCAACTTAAGACTTTGTTGGTCAAACCTGCGCTTTATATGCTCCTGATGTTGTCTATGGCCTCATAGTACTGCTGTCTGTAATAAGCAGAAGGATCAGAGTAGCTTTGACCCTGGGAGCCCTCATCAAGTCTTCGTGGAGGCTGTCTCTGTCTCGGTATGCGGGGTTCATCACACACGTTTGCAGCCTTGGTTGAGACGTCAGCAAAAAACGTCTGGCAACTTTTATCCTGGTGCATACTTTCTAATTTTCTCCATTTCAATCCAATTTGAAAAATAAAATACAGTTAAAAAAAAAAATCAAAATGCTTAGTCCTAGAATTGTCCTCCCCCTCCCCTCCACATCTCATGACTCTTGTTTTTGTCTGAAGAAAGCAACTCATTCTAGTTTTCTCCATTTCAAGCCAGTTTGAAAATAGCAATTAAAAAAATCATGATGCGTACCATTAGACCAGTTTTACAATCATAGAGCTGCTCCTTTGTAATGCCCACTAGGTGAGTGAAATAATCCGCAATAAACTGGTTCGTTTCCTGCAAGTGCATGCGTGAACTTGTCATGAACTCTGTCAGTCCCTTTGATCTAAACTTACTGTGAGCGAGTTTGACAGTAAGTATGATGACAAGTATGACGACAAGGTGATGCACCATCAAACCTCTCTCTCTGATTTTTTTTTGAGGTGCTCAATATTGGGGGGAGGGGGAGGCAGTATATGCGGCTGCCCCCCCCCCCCCCCCCAATATTTTTCTGGAGGGGTGCATGGCCCCCGTGCACCTCCCTGCTTCTGCCGCTGATGGAAGAGGGGAAAATGATGATGTTTTACAGAACTGATGACTTCCTATGTGTGTTTAAGATGGACATCTGAAAATATCTGAACAATTTTTTTATTATGCTTTGAACATTATAAGTCAAAAACAAAAGAATGTCTTCCCTACAATGAACTGTTTTGTCCTGAATAATGTTTTCCCCACTCCATAGAAGGAAGGAAAGATAGATTGGAAGGGAAGAAAAGCAAGGAAGGAAGACAGAATGAATAAAACCAAAAGAGAGAAAAAAAAATCTAACAAATGATGAGCAATTTGCAATGACAGACATTTTTCAGTTTCAAATCTTTACATTCAATTCCACTGTAATTTTCTGACCCAGATCTTCACAACCAGCAAATCTGTGAATTTGAGTGTACTAGCAATGCATATCAGGTCGCTGTGGATATAAACTTCTCTAGATGTGAATACAGGAGAAACAAAGCTGACCTACATGAATCTCAGTCATATATATATATATATATATATATATATACATATATATATACTACGCACAAAAAGTTAAGGATCGGTATGTGAAAACAGGTGCGTAATAAACTCAGTTCGCTACTGTTATTTATTTCTTAGTCCAGCCAAACTGTCATGAATTCTTGTTCAGTTGTAAGTGGGCGATGTTGTGTTAGTGCGAAAATTGCACGGGATTCTCTACTACTGAGCTGGGCTGCAAACGGAAAAGCGGAAACTTGCGAAAATTGACCTTGTTTTTGGACTGTTCTGCCTGAACACATTGCACTTGCCAGATGGAAAAACCATTATGCACGTGCAAGCACTGCTGTTTATGTGTGAGATGCTGTCGCTCGCTTGGCTATATAAGAAGACATTCCACCAGTAGTAGGCCTGATCTGACAATGCCTCCACGACGAAAATTAAGCGAGTTGGATAGGGGACGAGCTGTTGCATGGTTCCAAGATGGTGTTCCCAAGCGAGAAGTGGCCAGGCGACTTCATGTGTCCATCTCGGTCATTGTCCGACTGATTCAACGCTTCACAGCCACTGGGATTGTCCATGAAAGACGCAGATCTGGTCGACCGAAGAAGACAACCCCACGTGACGATCGTCTCATTGAACGACAAGCCCTGCAGACAAGAACAGCCTCTTCCAGCATAATTCAAAGGCAGTTCAGGGTGGCTACTAACATCAACATCAGCCAGCAGACCATACGGAACCGCCTACATGGGTTTAATCTCCGTTCTCGTCGCCCAGCAGTACGGCCACGCTTAACTCCAGCCCATAGGGCAGCACGCCGTGCCTTCTGCGCACGTCACGTGAGGTGGACACGTCAGCAATGGTCCCAGGTCCTGTTTAGTGATGAATCACGCTTCACCCTTCACAACAACGACGGCCAACTGAGGGTCTGGAGGCACCCAGGGCAACGCTTTACTGACGCCACTGCCCAAGAAAAGGTGGCCTTTGGTGGAGGTTCTGTAATGGTCTGGGGGGCCTTCGGCCTTCACCACAGAACACCCTTGTATCATGTACAGGGTAACCTGACTGGCATCCGATACCGGGATGAGATCCTTCGACCGCTGGCTGTGCCTACACTGCAGCAGATGGGACCGAGGACTGTCTACCAGGATGACAATGCTCACCCCCACAGGGCAAGAGTGGTCAACGACTTCCTGCAGCAGTCTGGAGTCAACAGAATGGAGTGGCCAGCATGCAGTCCCGATCTCAACCCGATTGAGAACCTCTGGGATGAGCTGGATCGCAAAGTGAGGAGCCACCCCCCTCCCAGGGATGCCCAACACCTCTACCAGATGCTGCAGGCTGAGTGGCAGGCGCTTCCACAGAGGATCTTCACCAACCTGGTCAACTCGATGAGGACTCGCTGCGTCGAGTGCCAGAACAGCCATGGTGGTTACACGCATTACTGAGCTTTTGGAAGCATCAGTATGCCCTGTCTTGTGATTTCAATGACTTTGGGAAATCAAATTTGGATACGTACCCACTTTAATCAAATGTACACACCAAACGATTGCTCGAGATTGAAGGCAATTGTGTATCGTTATCACTAAAGAATGGAATTAAATGTTGGCCAAACTCCAACGCATTGACTTTATTATTTTGACAGTTATGAATGTTTGTGAAAGTGATCCTTAACTTTTTGTGTGTAGCTTATATATATATATATATATATATATATATTTTGTTAAAAAATATTTTTAAAAATGAAGTGGTAAAATCTACAAGCTTGTTTCTAGCGTTGTTATCTTCAGGATGTCTTTTGGGGCACGCCAACGATCTTTTATGGCGTGCGGGACTTGATTTCAACTCTGTGTGTGCAGGCGGATCTCATTTGCTGCACGTGCGGCCTGTGGTTCTTATTGGAGCCTGTTCAGGTGGAATGTGCTAGCAAAGATTTCCACTTGTGCCTGCAATTGTTTACAATTTCAACTTTTGTGTTTAGAGTTGCTAAGTGTGGTTTGCATAATATTAACCATTTTTCTGTGGAGCATAGATTGCATCTTTTTGAAATATTGTTGTATGGTGTTGCTCTTTTTATGATTTTCCATGATATGTTGTAGTCTATTTTTTTATCTTTGAGTCTCCAGATGTATTTGCTCAGCTCTGTTTGATTTTTGTATTTTTCATTTTTGAATGACTGTTTGTGGTTTGCGTATCTGGTTTTGAAAGTGTTTTCAGTAATCCCTACATATGTTTCTTCTTCATTTTCTGATGTTACCGTAGCTTGGTATACAATGTTGCTGTGAAGACATTTATTGCTCAGGGGGCACTGTTCTTTTTTAGTGCAGTTGCAAGATGTCCTTTCGGCACCCTTCTCTTTTATGTTGCTTTTCATTTTGTTAGATGAATCAATCATGTTTTTGAGGTTGGGCATACATGAGTATGACAGTTTAATGGTGTTTTTGTTGAATATTTTGGACAGTTTGTGTTCTTTTGGGAATGATGTTGCCAAGATTTTAAAGAATTCTTTTCCTACATTTGTTTTTACTTGTCCATCGTATGGTGGGTTGTACCATATGATCTTTCTTTTCCTATTTTTCTTAATTCTGTTCGTGTTGTTGTCTGGACTGTATTGTAGTTTGTAATTGTAACCACTTTTTTGTAATGCTTCTTGATATTCTGTTGCTGCATCATTGAATGCGTTTTCATTGCATGACATATATACACACACACACAATTTCTATTTACATGGCACAATTTAATACTGCAAAGGACTTTGACCATAAAATGAAAAAGATGTCGACTTCACTGAGTGTCAATAATCACAGCACTGACTTGCTGATCCTGACAGTAGATACTTAGTTTGAAAATATTTGCTGCTTCCTGGACACTGACACTATAATGACTGTGTGATGGAAACTGTGTTGATGGCCAGCATCCTTAAAAACCTCAAAAATCATGATCCGCTTTCCAATTTTTCCTGTACTCCTCAATATAAAACTGGAACTCACATAACGGCTTCTCACTTAAAACCTAAAATAAAGTCCCTCTGAAAGTTCAAGTTTAATCTGCCTCTGATCAACACATGTTTTGTGACTAATTCAATGGATATTGCAGGCAATTGTGGCTTGAAAGAGATGTGCTTTCACTGATTTCACCATGGATGCAACTGTTATGGTTCTTGACTTTTTTGTACTAGAACACTTACAGTGTCGTTTTATCAAACTCAAAGACCAACTGAAAAACAAACAACATTTTCCATAGCTTAATCACAGCTATGAGGACAGAGAACTGTTTGGGACTGGTTGCTGAGTGAAGGGCAAGGCATTATCAATGACTATGGAAGGCGAAACACCACCATTAGAGCTTTCACCACTTTAGCCACCCCTGAAGTAAATCAGCACTTACTGAGTTTTCAAGCTGTTAAAAATCCAGACCCATTAGCGCTTGATAACTGATCTTCTGACCATCAGCTCTGCAGCCAAAATTGTCAGTCTCACTATTTGACAACTGGCTCTACTACTTGAAAGTCTCTTTGGCCCTCTTGAACATGTTTGGTGGCTTGGTTAACCCAGTGAGGATGGCAGGCTGATTCTTGTTAGTATATAATGTTACAAGGACAGAGGTTCAAGATCGCCAGATGGATGAGATGTTCTCTTTGGACTTGGAATGAACATCTGTGCAGACACCCATCTCCTCCTTGTCCTTTGAATGAGGGCCCCTGCTTGAATGCATGCATGCATTAAAAAAAAAAAAAAAATCTTGCATGCACTTTATGACCCCATTCTACTTTACTGTGAATAGTTGAGCATTCTGTGCCCACTGAATGGTTGACATCATTTAAAAAAAAAAACAAACAAACATGTACAGTACATTTGTGTCGTTTTATCCCTAAAGATGTGTTGTTTTTTTTTAAAAAGAATTGACTGACGATGGAAAATGAAGCAAAACTGTGAAAGGGAGGCGGTTAGTTACTGCCAAGGACACAGACAAAGTACAGAACAAAACACAATGCATTTCGACCTCTTCGGTCTTCTTCAGGCAAAAACAAATAACATTCATGACTGTGAAAACGAAGAATGAGAAACCCACTTATCTTCTCATATTCTGCGCAAGATCAAAATGGCTGCTGGATGAAAACCCTAAGGATGGAATATGGCTGCCTTACTTGTGGAATTAAAAATGGTCACACACACCACCTTGCATTGCTCACCCACGGTGAACCTATGACTTCCAGTCATGGAACAAACGTTCAAAGAAAAAAGAAAAAAGTCAAGACAACTTCCATAAAAGACATGCTAATGACTATGACGGGCAGAATACATCACGCTTAGTGACAGGTAGTAGACTAAAATCTTGTCTTGTGTTGACAGTTAGGCCTACAAGTACAAAATCTAAGCAGAAGCTGCTAGTTTCAGTTTCAGTTTGATTTTTCTAGTTTGCCATGGCGAGTCAACTACTTTACGTGCAAAACTAAACCTGCATAGACACGAAACGCATGGTTAAAAAAAAA
Organism: Conus canariensis; assembly: GCA_033310375.1. Classification (NCBI taxonomy): domain Eukaryota; kingdom Metazoa; phylum Mollusca; class Gastropoda; order Neogastropoda; family Conidae; genus Conus; species Conus canariensis. The sequence continues at coordinate 34,738,657 of CM065714.1, forward strand.
GGTTGAACATGGAACGAGTTGGAACTGGGCAGACGATGAATGACAGATTTGTTCAGATATTCGGACACATCAATTCGTTTTGTCCCGGGTTCATACTAATACCGTATCACTACAACTGCCGACGGTAACACTACAAAAAGAGCTGAGATTTGCTTCTTACCGTGTATATAACACTTTCAAAACCGGTGGCAGGAGCTGAACCAAATGGCGTTGTAAGCATAACTTGATCCTTCTGGCTCTGTTTACCATGGGTCCCCGCCATAAGACTTGGATTCTCAGACGCAGCACCACTGGAAATCGAAGCAGGAGCTTCGCTTGTTGACTGGGCGGCCATGTTTCTAGTTCTACCACGCTGGCAAGAGTTGTCTGGTTCTGTGTTGTCGTAAAACGAGCCCACGCCCTGATTTTCCAACTCGCAGAGAATAATTGACGGAAACTATTACATTAAAGGAAAACAGAGGTCTCAATGACTCTACCAAATACAACTTTGTTGTTAGTATTGATAGTCGCACATTTGTCGTATAGGCTATATGACACTTTCCGGCAACTGCAATTATGACTGTCTCCATGACAACGAAAACGGGTTATTTATCGGGGATAGCCTAGTGCGAGGGAAGAGTGGGAAAGGTGGGGACTTCCTTCACCCAGCCCCTCTCCCCCCTCCTCTACCTGCCACCTCCTCCCTTTTTTAAAAGTACATATGTAATGTAATGTAAGTGTATGTGGGGTGGTAATGTTATAGAGCGCTTTACCTCGCGAGAGCCCAAAGCGCATATTACAGAAACATGATAAAACACTAATTCTAACTCAAAGCGCGCGCGCGCGCGCGCACACACACACACGAAAAACAAAACACACATACACACACGCAGACATTCGAGCGCGTTAAAACAAACAGACTCGCGCATAGAGATAAGCGGATATCGTTAATCAGTCCGAGGGAAAAGATGTGTCTTTATGAAGGGGGGGGGGGGGGGGGGGGGGGGGGGGTGTTAAGTCTTTAAAGAGTCCGTGTTGCGCAGAGAAGAAGGCAAACCATTCCACAGAGCAGGTGCCAGGTAAGAGAAAGATCGTTGGCCTGAAGTTTTC
>CM065714.1:34742245-34747245 GCA_033310375.1 Conus canariensis
ATTTACGTCATAATGACTAGTAGTCAGTGGCACTGACCACAAGTAATCTACATTGTACAAGGTACACAAGCACTCTGGAAACACTAATTAGCTGTTAAATAGTTAAAATCTCCGACTTACGTCATAATGACCATGGTCAGAGGCACTGACCACTAGTCATCTGCACTGTACAAGTTAAGGTACACACAGGTACTCAGGAGACTAAATAGCTGTAAAATAGTTAAAAGAGGCAAACCGGGATGAAGCAACAACGGTACATGGTCACAACGACACGTGGTCACAACGACATTTTGTCACAACTACGCTTGGTCACATTGACACTTGGTCACATTGGCATGTAGCCGTCTTTCTTTCCCGCGCATGTACGGGCGTACTCACACACCCGAATATTGACCCACGCATGTAAGCCAGCGCGAGAAATGTTAATACGTATCTGTTAATGAACCAGGGTGTGTGTGTGTGTGGTTGGGGGGGGGGGGGGGGGGGAGGGGGGGGAGGGGGAGGGGGGAAGTAGGAGGTCCATCTATTGAGAAGAGTCTAGAACTGCACTTTGTCTAAACCCAAGTGACTATATATAGGAAATGGGAGCGGGGGGAGGGGGGGGGGGGGGGGGGTAAATATGCAGGCTAACACATTTTTTTTTAAAGGCGGGTGTGCGTGTTGGGAAAAGGCAGAGGAAAACCCTGAATAACCCTCTCTTGTTTGAAGGGTGGGGTAGGGTGGAGGAAGATTCCAAATAGTCCTAGACTGACCCTTTGGGGGGGGGGGGGGGTAAATCCAGGCTAGTTCCAACTAGGGGGGGGGGGGGGGGGTGAGTTCTAGCTAGTCCTAGAATGACCCCGGGGGTAAAAGCAGGCTAGCCCAGACTTACCCCGGGGTAAGTTCCAGAGGTGGGTAAGAACGGGCTGTTACACCGGTCTTGTGTGACACAATTGATGGTCTGTCTTAACTCGTGAATAGATGGTTGACATTACCAAAGGCTTGTGCTCTCCGAACAGTTCGCAAACTAGATTGTTCTGGCAGACTGTTGTTATGAACTTCGCTAGCCAAAGTGCTTTAGGTCTTGTGTGAAACAATCCATTCTCTTTGTCTTAATTCGTAAACAGTTGGCTGAATTACCAACGCTCTCTGTACCCCACACGGTTCGCCAGCCAGATTGTTCTAGCAGACCGTTGTTAGGAACTCGGCAAGTCCAATGCTTTAGTTCACACATTACAGTCTTAGCGGAGTGTTGTATACCTTTCTATGGTGCATGTGATCAGAAAGTGAGTTTTATGAAAGCCAGTCAGTGAACACATGTGTTCATAAATAAATGTCAGTTTCTCCGTCAATCAAATGTCAGGGAGCTTTCGCATTCACGTAAGGAATTTTTTTTATAGCAAACCAATGCCCCGTTTCTGTTCTTTCCTGATCAAGAGAAAGGCCTCAAATTCCAGAACTGTACACTTCGGGTGGGTTGAATCTGAAAAAAACGATTTAAAGCATAAGTCATTAGAATATTAACCGAATGACTCCAGCAGCTTGACAATGGTCAAAACCCTGTTCCTGCACGTTCAGCGCGATTATTCACAGTGTGTATAAATGCCAGTGCGGGTTCCACGAAAAGGTCCACATATTTATAAATGTTTTCGATTTTCACTTTTTTCGATTTACATATCTCCATTACAAAATATTTTGATGCCAGTTTTCCCCAGATTAACAGATAATCCCAAACTGTTTACACAAATACGTAACATATCCAGTTGTGTTAGGAGGCCAGTAGTAATCTCTGAATATAACGCAGCACCATTAGAGAGAGAGAGAGAGAGAGGGAGAGAGAGAGAGAGAGGAGAGAGAGAGGAGAGGAGAGAGAGAGAGAGAGAGAGAGAGAGAGAAAAGTAACCTACAGATGTTTACAAATTTCAGGAGACAGCTGCACGTCCTGTTTTACCTTTGAGTATGATTTCTTTGTCAGTTCATAAATAAGGGGAAAAGAACAAGATAAGATAACAAGATAAGAGAGAGAGAGAGAGAGAGAGAGGGAGAGAGAGGGAAAGAGGAGAGAGAGAGAGAGAGAGAGAGAGAGAGAGAGAGAGGAGAGTGCGTACGCGCCGTGTTCGCCCATGTGCGCGTGTGTATGCTGCGTGCGTACGTGCGTGCGTAAGCGCGCGCGCGCGTTTGTGTGTATGTTGATCATTATTCTGATATTTTCATTAATATCTCTGTCTCTTTGTATAGGTCTGCCTCTCTTACCTGCATCTGCCTCTCCCTCTGTCTCAATCGAGCACACACACACACACACACACACACACACACACACACACACACACACACACACACACACACGCACGCACGCCCATCCACCGCAAACATCCCTAAGACTCTCCTCTGCTCACTAGAAGCCGTGTATGCAGGCGCGCATACGTATACGCACGCGTGCGCGGGCATGCACAGGAACATATGCACGTTCTCAAACATAGGTGTACACACATACACACACACACACACACACACACACACACACACACACACGCGCGCGCGCGCGCGCGCGCGCGTGCCCACACACACATATTAAAGACACTCGGGCTTAAAGAGCAATGTCGGCCTTCGTTCCCTTGTGCTGGTTGCAGTAATTCTTGCTGAACGCATGCTGTAGGCAGACTATCTCCCTTGCCGATTTCTTACCGTCGCCTGTCGGTATATGCCAGCGTGCGGATGCAACCTTGAAATAGTTACTTCACTGTACTTCAAGCGTAAGAGTGCATGGGGGGAAATGTGGACTTTCCAGGGTTTTTTTTTTTTTTTTTTTTGATAACAGCTCAGTTGCGAAGCGCAGACGAAGGAAGAGCTGAACCGCCGGAAGATCAGCAAGCCTTGGACCACCCCTGACATACGGAAGTTCATCAAGAGGAGAGAGCGTGTCCACAAGAGAATCAACAAGTTGGGGTTACATGGGCCGGAAAAAACTTGAGTCAGTCTTCTTCTTCTTCCTTTGTACGACCAACATCATTTTGCTGATGGTTTTGTCGTAGTTTGGGGAGATTGCCGAAGATTGCGCTGTTGTGAGGATTAAAAAAAAGGAAAAAAGTGAGAGGGGTGGGGTGATGGTGAATAAGTAGTAGGGGGGGGGGGGATACAGGAATAGAAAAGTGACTGTGAAGGATGGCAGGGGGGGGGGGGGAGGGGGGATTGTAGGGAATAGTGGTCAGGAGGAGGGTAAGGGGGGAGGGTTGGGGGTGGTGGGGAGGGGGTGGTGGTGGTTGTTTCAGGTTCTAGAGATGGGAGGCCAGCCTGGACTTGAAGCAGTCCAGTGACTCAGCCGTCACAACCTCCTGAGGCAACTTGTTCCATTCTGGTATGGTCCTCGGAAAGAACGTCTACGCCACCATATCCAGCGCCTGAGTATCCGCTCCGTCTTGGAATACATCAACCACGCTATTGCTGAAGACCCGCAGAGGGCGTGCACAACCTTCAGCGATTCTGGACATTCTTCATTTTCAAACATCTGAGATTCACCAAACCAAAGGTCTGCCTCCTGAAAGTCAAAGTACAGCTGATCACAGACATTAAGGCTCAGGCACAAGTGCTGGATGATTATTTGCGGTCTGTCTTCAGTGAGGGGTCGAAAATATACGGCGGAGGAATTCAGGAGCAAGTGACAAAAGTCTGACGTTGGTCTAAACTCCAGGCTGGAGGATTTCATCACCGAAAATGGAGTACTGAAGATTTCAGGCAGTCTAGACCCTCATACAGTTTGTGAGCTGGGTAAGATCTCCCCACGTGCGCTACGAGGGCAAGCAAGTAAGGTCGCTCTTTTCCTGACGACAGTATACATGCATGTTCTTAACCTCGGGTGTTCCCTCTGACTGGTGTTTGGCCAATGTTGCTCCCATTCAAGAAGGGAAAACATTACAATTCAGCCGACTACGATTAAGTATGACTGACATGCATTCCATGCCATACCGTGGAACATGTCCGCACTCAGTACCACCACGAACCATCTTAAGAGGAACAATAATATACTCTGCCAGTAACTCCTGGACTTCACTGAGGAACTGTTTAACAACATGGAGCAGGGGAATCAGGTTGACATCATGACGGTAACTAAAGCCTCTGACCGAGTGAACCTAAGTCTTCTGGTCCACAAGCTATGGAATAAAAGGACACGCCAACCAGTGGACTGGCGCTTCTGCACAGGATAAGCAGCAGGCGGTAGAAGTAAGTGGAGTTGCATTAGACCTAGTCAACGTAAGCCCAGGTGTCCCACAGGGATCAGTCGTTGGCCAGATGCTCAACGAGCTTCCAGAAAAATTCATCTCACCAGCATGTTTGTTTACTGATGACACTGCCCTCTACCGCCTCCCCACCACAGACCATAATCAGCTTCATCTGCAGCAAAACGGCCGACACCTTGAGAAATGGGAGGACATGACTTTGCACCCATGAATATGCACCACCCTCCGTGTTTCTAATAACTTACTACTACAGTTCCATACCAGTACTGAAAGGCAAACAAGACCTTTGGTTTCGACGGAACAGCCTCAAGATCAGCGCAAGTCACTTAACGAGGGCCGCCTGTAAGACCCCTGTCAGGCCCATTCTTCAATATGTTTGTACAGTATGGGACCCCCACACCTAGCATAACCTCGATCAAACAGACGCCGTCCAACGCAGAGAGCAAGATTGTGACCAGTTATTACCACAACATCTCAAAAGTTTCAGCCATGATAGAAAATCTCCCGTGTCCCTCCCTGACACACCGAAGGAAGGTAGCAAGACTGGCCACGCTGAAGAGGGTAACTGATGGCCAGGCTGCGGTGAGCAGAACAAACATCTACCTTGACCCCCCTCGGCCAAGATGAAGTCACACCCATCAGGTTTGTCAAGTCCGGTGCGGTACTAATGATCGATAACACGCTTTCCTCCCCAACCATCTTCAGGGACTGGAATGAGCTTCCTGATACAGCTATGGCAGCTGATACCCGGCTTCTTCAAGGCAAGGGTGGCACATCTCAGACCTC
>CM065714.1:34752245-34757245 GCA_033310375.1 Conus canariensis
AAAAATGCTACGCAATAGTGCCAGCTGGACGGGTTACTGATCAACATTATCAACATTTAGATTAAAAGACAATGTACAAAATCACCCGTCGTCCATACGGACGTCATAAACAGTGTAGTTAATCGGTCGACGTCCATACTGATGCTACCAGAGACAGTTCTTCGTAAGCAATGGCTAATCAATCATCCAGAATGCACACTGATATCAGTGAGGACTGTAGCTAATCAACCATCCAGAATGCACACTGATACCGCTGAGGACTGTAGCTAATTAATCATCCAGAATGCACACTGATACCGCTGAGGACTGTAGCTAATTAATCATCCAGAATGCACACTGATATCAGTGAGGACTGTAGCTAATTAATCATCCAGTATACACACTGATACCGCTGAGGACTGTAGCTAATTAATCATCCAGAATGCACACTGATACCGCTGAGGACTGTAGCTAATTTATCAATTCACTATACACACTGGTATCATGAGGACTGTAGCTAATTAATCATCCAGTACACTCACTGATATCACTGAGGATAGTCCCAGGTCAAGCCAGGTTTAAGTTGCCCAACGTCCATACTGACGTCATTCATAAGCGATGTTCGGAAATACTGTTGACATTGGGACGCCCCGTTTGTATGTTAACACAACAATCGAAATGAAGATTACTTGTATGTTGCTGGACTTCTTACACAGCCTCACACACACACACACACACACACACACACACACACACACACCACACGCACGCACGCACGCACGCACGCACGCACGCACGCACACACACACACACACACACACACACACACACACACACACATACTTGCGACGTTCTCTTGCGTTGAAGATCACACGAGGCAGTTTGTTTGCCAGCCACCCCCCCCCCCCCCCCCATCCCTCCTCCTCTCTCAACAAGATTTTCCAGAACACGTCAATTTATCATCCGGCATCCATATGTTTCTACGAACAACGGTCTCACGTATTAACATATTAATCTTGGGCACCATTGTTGCCGTATGTCAAATGCAGCTGTGGACACTAGCAGTCTGGCCTTCGATTCCACCACGCATACTGTGTCCAGAACAGCTGTACCTTTGAAAGTACAAAGCGAAGTTGACTACTCGGTGTTTATGCACCTTTATGTTTACATTATTCTCAGACGCGCGACATCAAAAGTTTCTCAAAGTCCGAAAACAGGAATGAACGTTACTTCAGCTCATGGCCACTGGGGTGTGTACGTTGGTGTGTTGCACGTGATGAATTCCCTTATAGTGATGACATTTTCTTGTATTATAAAACTAAATCTTCTTCCACAGGTCCCTGTGGCTTGAGAAACGTGCTGCAGCACATGCGGTTATGTTGTTAACACCAATAGAGACACCTGGATAGAATTCCCCCCCCCCCCCCCCCCCCCCCCCATGCAGTCATAGTCTTCAAATGGCCTTGTGTGGCCGGCAGTGCTGCAGTGAAACAAACTGAAAGTGCCAGACCTGACATTAAACATGAGAACAGGAATAGTGGTACATTGATACAATACGTGGACGCAACACCACCAGGGTACAATCATACGTGGGTCTGACCAAAGATCCGTAGGGCGTGCTATCTTTAGTCTGACCACAGGGCTAGGCGGGGGCGGGGGCTGGGGGGTGTTGAGAGACGTGTTCAGGGGCAACAATGAAAGATTTGGCATTGTCTTCTCAAAGCTGGACACGACTGTTACTCAGAGATATAGGCACATTGGAAATGTCATGGGAGACGTGAGGCGGGCAACCGCCGTCACCGCCCCTCAGCGTCAGTCACTTTGATCACCGTGGGCAGTCTTCTGTTGGTGGCGGCGACAGGGGACAGCCCTGGGGAGATCCTGGAGCTCTTGCCTGACTTGATGGGCGGCAGCCTGCCGCTCTCGGGCAGCCCTCGGCTCCCGGGCGCCTTCTTGGCGTTGGAGCTCACGGCGTTGGCCGGGGAGGACGGCGAGGAAGAGGAGGAGGGGGAGGTCGCCTGCTGACTGCTGGGAGGGGTGTCGGGTCCCCCGTAGGAGAAGTCCATGGTGCGGATGGTCTCCACGGTGAGGTTGTCGCTGCTGTAGCCTTTGTTGATCATCCGCTGGCTCAGCGGCAGGCGCTCTGGCAGGCGGATGTCCTCGAACACCTGGCAGCAACCCAACAGGAACGTGAAGTACGAGGGACGGATGGGTTAGAGACGTACCATGCCAGTGATGTTTGAGACAGACAGAAGACATCTTGGACAGGCAACAGACTGGATGGACATAATTAGGCCCTCTACTCTGATAATGATGGTTAAGGACGGATACCTGTGAGAAGCCAGTTAGAAGCAAACTGTTCATCAACATATCACTTTTCCTATGATATCCACAGAGGGACGGGCGGGGGTGGGTGGGAGCTAATAACGTGTCTTTGAGACTCTTTTTATTTATTTTTCTATTTTATTTATTCATTTTTTTTATTGTTTCGTTTTTTAATTATTTTTTTTTTTCTTTTCCCTTTTTTTCTTTCTTTTTTTTTTCTTTTTTTTTTTTTTTACTGGACAGCCTTATGGGAGCACTTTCAAATGTTGGTACTTTCCAAAGAACAGTCTGGAAAGGGGTTAGGTGAGAGTGTGGGACTGAATCTCTAAACATCTCAACCCCCCCCCCCCCCCCCCCCGCCCCTCTTTCTCTCACCCTGATCCCCATCTGATTCACTGCAGTTCAGACATCAACACTCACCGGGGTGGTGAGGGCGTGGAAAGGGGAACACAGCTTTCCGAAGCGGGCTGTGTGCTTGACCTCGATTTCACCGTACGCCTGTCGTCTGCCCTTCCGGTCCCGCTGCTTCCGCTCCAGCTCGCGCTCCACTTTGAGCCCCAGAAAGGTCTGCCAGAAAGTTCGTCGTTATGTCTAAAGCATAATGTTGCCAGATGCGCGCACACGCTTATCATGTTCATGTGCGCGCACTCAGCAAAAACGCCAAAGTCAACGACGAAGCAAAAATAAGAAAATGAATTAAGAAGGATAAATGATAGGCTACGTTTAAAACAAGAGCAAATAACTAGCTGTAAAATACACATTCTCTCTCTCTCTGTCACAAACACACACACACACACACACCACACACACCACACACACACACACACACACACACACGTACGCACACATTCACAAATGGATCTTCTTTCTCCGTCTCTACGAGTTTCGACCTGCCTTCTCTCCTCCACATACCCCTCCCATCCCAACCCTCCCCGATCTCCATTTCAGATCCCAGATGGATCCCAAGAGCAAGCGTATAACCATAATCATGCACGAGAAGAAAGGGGGTCCCCTCCCCTCCCCTCCCCTCATTCCAGACCCGGCTTCTTGATACCTCTTTCAGCTTCCAAACGCACTGCTGAAAAAACAACGATGAACGGCAGACTCACTGTTAAAGCGCGCTCACAGATGGCACAGTACACAGCCAAAAGCTCACACAGTGAAGAGGGCGAAGGAAGGGACTGAATTCGTCTGAAAGGCCATAGGAAATAGAGAGGTAACTAACTACATGATGTCAGCGGACATTTCACACGGCTGCTGCCTACAGGTCCAACTACTAAGCATGAAAGCTTGTGGCGAAAGAGGAGTTTGGGCCAGCGGAAGCACGTTGCCTACGAGGGCAAAGAAGGCTAAACATGACAAAAAGACTAATTTACCTGAGAGAACATCATTCAATACCAATCGTCTTACATGCACATCAACGTCATTGAGCGCGCGCGCGCGCGCACACTCACACACACACACACACACATACACACACACACGCCCCCGCGCGCGTTACTCTCACAACCCCCACCCCAACTGCAAACTTCCTCTCTCCGTCACATGTCATTACACACATAAGTTTATCCACAAAATCACACATACTCACAAACATATTCACTTTCTCCCTCCATCCTTCACACACACACACACACACACACACACACACACACACACACACGCACACGCACGCACGCACAAGCGCACACACACACACACACACACACGCACACACACACACACACAGTCACACACTCCCCCGACCTCCCCCCCCCCCCCCCACCCCCGCCTCAAACTACGACCAAGCAGCATGGACAGGTACGAAGGGTGCCAGAGAAAGCAGAGAGAGGACAGCGGGTGTACCTTTGACCGGTCAAAGTCAAAGGCAAAGGTCTGGGAGCGGTATTTCAGGCGTAGGTCGGAGCGAGGCAGCGGGCTGTTCTTCCCTGGCTCCTCCACCACCGCCACCGACTTGGGACGGGGCTTCTGTGGCAGCAACATCACCAACACGTACAGGATAGACACACACACTGCAATCCTCAAACACGTATACAATGATTATGTGGTCAAGAAGAAATCTCTGTGCACGTATGTGCGTATCAAAACGGCTGTACAGTCGGATCTGGGATGTTAAGATGATATTGTGTAGTATCGACAACACTCCAAAGTTTAGTCCTGAATGATTTCAAACTCGGCCATACGTTCGCAAAAGAACGATTACAACGACCAAAGCGGATGCGGCTGGGGTTTCTGTTCGGTGGACAGCTCACACGTGAAGATTAGATACACTATCATAGTTATCCATGTACATCATTCAGACTAACTTGGGTCGGGAATTCTGTAAAAAAAAATTACTGCACTCACGTGTCTCACAGACACGTTGCAACTGTCATTCAGATATATGAAAAAAAAATGATTGAAACAAAAGTGGTTTGCAGAAGTGACGTTTAGTGGACGCTTTACATTGCATAAATCATTCAGAACTACATTTATAGAAAAGAAAAAAAGTGTTCCTGAAGTAGGATAGTGTGCTTTTGAGACTCCTTGACGAGGGGTCAGACTGAATGGTCAGACTGAGGGGGTCAGCGACATACTCACAGAGGTCGTTTCATACCTAACACTTAAAGGAAAATGAGGGACCGCCCCCTTTTGTGCAGATGTAAGAGCGGGTGAGAAAAATCTTCTAAGTTCCATCAATATTGCAATATTCGCCA
>CM065714.1:34762245-34767245 GCA_033310375.1 Conus canariensis
AGAGAGAGAGAGAGAGAGAGAGAGAGAAGAGAGAGAGAGAGAGAGAGAGAGATTTCACGAAACGCGCGTTAAATGGAGAATCGTTATTAATCTTAGATGAAATATGGTACAAGTATCTCTCCACACACACACACACACACAACACACACACACACACACACACACACACACACACGTCAAACTAACAGACTCACACACACAGATAAGCACAGACTTACAGACAGGTACATTAACAGTCACACATTTTACGAGAGAGAGAGAGAGAGAGAGAGGAGAGAGAGAGAGGAGAGAGAGAGAGAGAGAGAGAGAGAGAGAGAGAACACACGGGCGTAGACAGACATACACACACACATAGACATTCGTGTACACACAGACACCCACAAACACACACACACACACTTGAACACACACACTTGGACACACACACACACACACACTTGGACACACACACACACACACACACACTCACACACACACTTGAACACACACACACTTGAAACACACACACACACTTGAACACACACACACACTCACACAAACACACACACGCACTTGAATACACACACACACACACACACACACACACACACACACACACACACACACACACCAGCACGCACGCACGCACGCACGCACGCACGCACGCACGCACAGAGTGTGACAAAACACACACACACGGCAACATAACACAGGTGCAAGGCTCACTTGCGCACACAAGTAAAGTGTGCAAGCGACTGGCAGAAATTTAGCGTTTTTCAGATGGTACTCTGCAACTGGCATTTGAACGGATACATTTACACACACACACACACGCACGCCACACACACACACACACACACACACACACACACACACACACACACCTCTCTCTCTCTCTCTCAAAACAACACACACCACACACACACACACACACACACACAGAGACACCCACCCTTTCCTGTGGAGTGACGCAGTAGTCCACGATGTTCCAGGCCTTGATGATGCCCTGGGTGTCTCCGGTCACCAGCAGACTGTTGTTGGCTTTGCTGCACATGGCCAGCACGCTCTCGTCCGGCACCTCAGGGGCGTAGAAAAAACCTGCATGTGTGACAACACTTAGATAGAGAAGGGGTTAGTCACCGCCAAGGACACAGACAAACAAGAGTACAGGACAAAACACGAATATGTGACATGACGTACAATATCTTACGGTAAGTAGTAAACGTCATGCTCACTGACCATACCCAAAGCAAACGTCATGCTTTACTGAACACGTCAAAGGAAAATGAAACCCATGAAATCTGACAAGTTGGATGATGCCCGTAGCCAATAGAAATAAAAAAAAGAAAAAGCCGTGCGAGCTGAACAGACATAAGGAAAAAAACACCCCTCACAGACTGATATACTGAACAATGCATGTTGCAAAAAAAAAAAAAAAAAAGAAAAAAAAAGTATGAAAACGTCGTGCTCACTGAACGGATTTGAAGAAAAGGATGCCCCCTCAAAGACTGAATTACATGCTGCCAAAAATATTACTATGTCGTGCTGCCTGAACGGAGCCAAAGAAAATCCTACCGATCAAACACTGACAAGCTGAACAATGCATGTTGTAAAAAAAAAAAAGTATGAAAAAGCCGCACTGACTGAACGAGCCATGAGGAAAGGACGTCTCTTCAAAGACTGGCGAACTGAACACGTAGCAGAAAGTATTTGAAAAAAGTCGTACCGACAGAACAGATCCGAGGAAAACAAGGATACCTCTCAAAGACTGACAACCTCACAACAGATGTGACAAAAAGTGTGAAAAAAGTCATACTAACTGAACAGACCCAAGGCAAAACACACACACACACACACACACACACACACACACACACACACACACACACACACACACACACACAAACAAAAAAACCCAAAGGACAAACAAACACAAACACAAAAAACGAAACAAAACAGAACAACAAGAGAGAGGAGAGAGAGAGAGAGAGAGAGAGAGAGAGAGAGAGAGAGAGAGAGAGAGACAGACAGACAGACAGACAGAGACAGACAGACACACAGACACAAAGAGAGGATAGCCCCTCAAAGAGGGAGGTAACCCATCCATCTTGGGTCTACTGGCGAAGATGCTGGATACCCTCTCAAAGATTGATAAACTCACAATAGTTGTAGCAATTGTATGAAAAACTCATACTGACTGAACAGACTCAAGGAGAGAGAGAGAGAGAGAGAGAGAGAGAGAGAGAGAGAGAGAGAGAGAGAGGGAGAGAGAGAGAGAGAGAGAGAGAGAGAGAGAGAGAGAGAGAGAGAGAGAGAGAGAGAGAGGCTGGCCCCTCAAGGAGGGAGGTAACTGACCCATCTCGGGTCTGCTGGCGAAGATGTTCCACCACTTGATGTAGCCGGCCTCACTGGACAGCAGCATGGCCTTCTCCGTGTGCTTCACGCTGGCCCGGGCTCTCAGGAACAGCAGCTTGTCTACCGGCACCGGGTGTCTGCCACAGCACACACACACACACACACACACAAAACACACACACACACACACACACACACACACGAGCGCGATTGCGCTCACACACACACACACACACCACACATTCACGCACGCACACACACATACACGCACGCACGTACGCATATACGCGCACACACACACACACACACACATACATTCACGCAGGCACGCACACACACACACACACATACACACACACACGAGTTGAAAAGATGACAAACGCTCACACACGTTTTCATTCCATGCATTTAAAACACCTTTTTCTTTTGTTTGCCCGAGCTGTGTAAGAGCAGGTTTGAACACACTTGCCACTTGAATGCGAAACTGCAGCTTCGGCACTTGTGTACCTTCATAACATCTTATTTTGTTCACTGAAAACGATATCCAACTGTTGGTATTTTAGTTTTCTGTTCTTGACTACATTGCTACTGTACATTTTACTGTCGCTATGATTAATATATATCTTTGTTGTTTGTTGTTTTACGTCTCGTTCAAAATCATGTAATGTGGACAGATATCAAATTAAAGACATCCCCCTCACCCCCACCCCCCCCCCCCACACATACCCCCCCCACACACACACACCACACCACACCACACACACACACACACACACACACACACACACACGCACACGCAACCACATGCGTTAACATCATACATACCCATCCACCTATCAACATCGAGTCCTCACACGCACTTTAATGCTGACACACTACTTAGCCATAACCCCTCCCACAAGCCACCTGCCTGCCCTTACCCCGCGGGGACCTTGTGAGAGGTCCTGTGACGTGAGTTGGGTCTGGAGCTGGGTCTGGAACTGGGTCTGGAACCGGGCCTGGCACCGTTCTCTGGAGGGGTAGACCTCACGCCTTCACTGCTCGGCAGTCGCTGCAGCTCCTCCACCTGTTTACGTCTGGAATCAAACGATGCTATCGATTGTGACGTCTAATTTAACAAGAAAAACACAAACTCAAAAACAAAAAATTCTAGAACTAAATAGTGATACAATATAAAGTGACAGGAAAAGGAAATGCCATTTGAATCTATCATTAAATATAAGACTGAAAAATATGTCATACAGACACACACATACACCCATCCCACTCTTGCAACATCCCAACAACAGTTCAACCTCAGAACGCGCTACCGGGACTATAAGTACTCTCGCTTCACTCATGTAACTAGAATCAACTTAACATCTGCTTATGAACATCTGCCACGATCTGTGTGACTGATCACAACCAGAACAGAAAGCCTATCTACAGCTAACCGTTAGACTTCAATAAAAGGCTAAACCAATTCTGCAGTGGGACGCAGATCGCTTCAGATATGCCTGGGAGGACATTGATCACAGGCAAAAGCAAATGCCGCACTCCAAAAAGCCGCAGACGAGGGGGGGGGGGGGGGGGGGGGGGGGGGGGGGGGGGGGGGGGGGCGGGGGGGGGGGGAAGCTCCATCTACGAACGTGAACGCCACGTCATGCGAAAGAGGCACAACAGTGAAATCGCTAAATCTAGACTCTCCGAAGAAAAGGCCTCCTCCCTTCAGAGACCTGTATTTAGGAACACCTATCTTTTTTTCGACAAATATTAGATGTACCTCCAATAAACACTCCCACAAAATAGGAATCCGTAGTCTAATGGTTAGAGCGTTTGCTTGAAGTGCTGACAGTCGTGAGTTCCAACCATTCGTGGGATCGGATTTTTTTTCGGCTTGAAACCCGTCCCTGTCCACGCAGCAGTAAATGGGTACATGATTCAGTTTAGGGAAAGTAAAAAGCAGCGGAAAGAAGGCGATGATGGGATCTGCCTTCCATTATGTCATGCCCCAGACACGATGAACCTCTGACAGTTCATCGTCCCGTATGGCGATTTGGCTATGGCACTTTTGACTCTTTTTAGCCTAACGTTTCAAGGCCCTCTTCCTGTAAGGACCCCCCCCCCCCCCTCCCGAACATGTTTGCTTTTTTCTGTAGTAGATTTACCTCCAAATGAAATTCCCTCCCTTTAAAAACCCCCTTTTTTTTTTTTGGCTTTTTTCCTGTAGTAGATTTACCTCCAAATGAAATTTCCTCCCTTTAAAGACCCCATTTTTTTTTGCTTTTTTCTGTAGTAGATTTACCTCCAATGAAATTCCCTCCCTTTAAAGAGCCCATTTTTTTTTTTTGCTTTTTTCTGTAGTAGATTTACCTCCCAATGAAATTCCCTCCCTTTAAAGACCCCATTTTTCTGGAACATTTTTCCTCTTTGTCTGTATTAACGTTATCTGAAAAAGAAAAAAAAAAAAAGAAAAAAAAGGAGAAAAAGAAGAGAAAAAGGAAACCGATCCCTTCTCTTTAAAGACAAGTTTTTCTTCTGTAACGTTTTTTTTTTTTTTTTTTTGTCTGTACTAGGTACACATCCAAATAACGATTCCTTACTTTAAAGATCCGTTTTCTGGAACGTTTTTGTCGTTGCATTAGGTCTACCTCCCACCAAAGACTCCTCTTTACAGACCTTTTTTC